>JADLZK010012864.1:0-93222 GCA_015847255.1 Hyparrhenia diplandra
TCCTCCTCGTATCATTTCTCTTCGCTTAATCGAAAAGATGAGTTTTACTATTTATTGATTCTTTTCTTAAATATGTTGTGTAATGCGTGAAAATTAATCGGAATGATAAACGTAAATGAAATACATTTGTAGCATCTAAAAAGCAGATATCGTGACTCCGGAGTGACTCAAAGTTAAGTTTCTCGTTGAGGCAAAAATTAGAAGGTGAAAGAAAAAGAGGTGGCATAAAATAAAATATATATCAGCCATAAATTTTTCCTCTTGTCGCTGAAACCGCCAGCTCGAATAGCCTGACTTTTATATAGCATAACAATAATGCCCACACGTTGCTGCTTTGCTAGGTGCAAAATTTTCGATCATATGACTCACTGCCATTTTGCTTTAGAGTAGTCTCACTATTCGTTTAGTCCATCATTGTAAATTTGTTTTGAGCCTGCGTGTATCAGTTAGATTTGGATATAAATTCGAAAATTAGTGCTAGTTGAATCACCAAGCACATTGCCAACTTTTCCAGCTTCCTTGTTACTCAACGTGGAATCATCTCTATCTTTAATGGTATGGTAAATGTTTCCTGGAGCCACAGCGGACGAGGACGGTCACTCGTGAGTGTCGCACGTGCTGGTGCTCTGTCTGGCTGCTGAGGAATCGCACGCATCCACCGGCCATCCGCGTACCGCAACAGTACAGCACGGTGCTAGGACGCGCTGGCTTTGGCCTGCCATCAGCAGCAAGCCGTCGGAGACTCGGAGGCCGTCGACGCAAGACGCCGACGCCGCCTCCGACTCCGAGCGCGAGCAGCGTACCGAGGCCTACGTGCGCTCGACCGCCCGCTTGCCTGCGCGTGCAGTACCCGCTTGCGAGCCAAAGGTAGCAGCACGCAAACGAGGCTTAAGGCCCAGGGCCGGAGGAAGGCCCAATTCTACGTACACGAACATCGAATCATGCTGCCGTATGGTAACACGGGCGGACAGAAACGGCCAGAGCCGCTCTCCGTTTTAAGGACGGATGTGGCGGACAGATTGGTGGCAGACAGGCAGAAATTTTGGCTCTTTAATATTATAGGTATAGGTATATATAAGATAAAAGGAGCGGAGGGACGTAAGTCGGGTTTCCCAGCCAGGTGTGTTTAGAAGTCAAATTTGCTCCAATTTCTGCATTCCCATCATCTATCACATCCTATCACATGAAATATTGATACCAAAACGACTTTGCGGCTACTATAAAATTTAGGTAAATAAAAAAACTAATTGCACAGTTTAGATGTACATTGTGAGAGATTTTGAGCTTACACCATGGTAGGATAATATTTACCACTACCTAAAGCTCTGAGTGTATGATGTGGCCAGCTACGGGATTTTTCGACCAAATTTTGGCTTCTAAACACACCTTCGATGACCATCGGCGGTCCCAAGTGTACCAAACAACACTTTTTCCTCTTCTACTGAACAGTGGCCCCATCGATGCGAGCAGCAGATACCTACCGCTACTATGTGATTATACATGCATTGCCTACCCGTCGACAGCGGATACACAGCTGGCGTCGACGGCCACCATGAACACATTAGTTCTACCCTTAGCTTCTTCATTTATTAATTTGATTGAATTTGACAGAGAACAATACAACATGTGTCCTATTTTCAATCAACATCATATTGTATTACAAACTGAATGAAAAGACAACCCAAAATAACCAATTTTTGCCCGCATATATCTAATCGACCACCAATCAAGGAACTTATGGGGTGTATGGCATGGTCACTCACTAAGTCAGCGTCTAGTTAGGGGTAAAACAATCTTTTCACCCCTAAGTTAACACCCTCTGATGCTGTTAACGATCATGCTCGTACCAATCGTAACAGTAACCTCTAAATTACAGGGCCCACATGCACTCATCATCGTCATTAAACCTCACGATCATTATACGAGTTCCCAATAATCTAGAAAGTGCTATTAATCTTCAGAGATCTCATTAACAAGTCACTCCAGAGATTACAACACTTTATTCAAATACATCGTAGTACATAGCGAAGGATTACAGTACAACCATAAGTTTACAAACCATTTAGATCAAATACTCAAACTTTAAGTGTCATTATTACAAGCCCGACATATGGCTGAGTAACTTTATACATATAAAACATCGGCACCCCGCCTTCGAGGGTTCAATCGACTGCCTCTTCTTCCCGATACACCGCCATGCGCTAGGGACTCAAACAAGCCTCATGCCATGACCAGCCTCGCACAAGGGGTCAGCGAACCCCTGAGTAACGCGGAGTACTCAAACAAGACTTGCTCACTAAAGAAAACATGTGAGAAGACACATGAATGCCGTCTTAGGGAGTCAAGGTGGCTTTTAGTCAAAGAATCAAGAACTCTGCGCAAAAGCTACTATAAGTGCATCCTTGCTTTTTAATATTTTTATTTCGTCGATTAGTAGCTCATATACTCTAGATTATCCTATTCTAGTAACAATCATATTCTCTTATTCCAACTCTCTCTTTTCTCAAAACATAATCGATCATTTACTACGGCGATGGTCGTGGAATTCTGCGTCCTTTCTCCGAGAAGCAAACTACTGATCCGCGACGGATTCAAAACCCAAATTTCGGGATCCCTAACCACACTCCACATATGTGAGTAACCTAAACTCCTGTATATCAACCTTTTCTCGTATTTGTCCAAGGTACGGAACGTAGGCTCATGGCCACCGCGAGCACGGGCATTCCACCTCCCTACCCCATCCCAATCGCACGCTTGACCAAAGAGGGGTGGGCATTACACGCCATCTCCCGCTCATCTCTCCACTCAAAGGCGTGGTTGCTATTCCGATTTGGTCTCCACTGAGATCCGGCTACCGAGTATGTGCTGTAGCTTAGGGTCGCACCGATCTCTGTGATCGCTACGCGACGCGGCCATCGACCAAAAAGGTCTCAGCGCATATATGCTCAACACGCCCGATTTCACTCGTGCCAAAACAACTGACGGCCCTTGTAAACGACTAACACGGACAAGCACAAATTAGGTATCCCCACGGGCCAACCTACGCGTCCGACTATCAAATTCATCACTACAACTCTTTTCTTTCGCAAAACTGCAGACTCATCTCCCTCAAATAAAACATTTTGATGAAAAGCTTAACTCCACTAAGGTGGCTAAGCATCACTAAGCATTTTCGAAATAACCGAGTTATCAAGTGATGGTAATTGAAATAAACAAGGATGGTAATGCAAAGAATTAGGCTAGGTTACTCAACTCCTAATTACTTAATGCAACATAGCATAGACATAAGTGATATAAAAACTTTTTAAAACATCAAGGAAGGGCTTTAATGTAATCCTGGCTTGCCTTCGCTGGATGATCCGAACCCCGTGGGTCAACACCACAACCATAGTAAACTCTCTTCAACGTAACAACCTCCTCCCTCAAAGAATCGCTCTCGCCTTTTAACAATCTTCTGCCTCGCTCATCTAGGATCTAAATAATGTATGCCTCAACATGATGCCATATAATTAAATATGATGTCATGCGTCATGAAATGATGTCAAATACGTGAAGGTAACTTTATTTCACTGAGCAAAGTCAGGCAGATCCTAACAAAAACCAACTTGTTGAACTACTCTTAAAGATATCATCACCATTGCCTAAGGAGTTCCCTTGCTAAGGACCATCTTATTACGATACACTCAAGATTCACAAAACAACTCGCAAATCGTTACACAAAAACATAAATTATTTTGACTCCAAAACAAATTATATAAAACCACATAAAATATTAGGTTTAAAATAGAAAAATAATTTAAACTTTTCAAAACGACCTCCAAACTTTTTATACAAGTAGAACACATCATAAACACAGCACTCAAAATAATTCTTCTATGATTTTTGGATAAATAAAATAATTATTAAAATCAAGGAAGATGCATTTTCTCAATTAAAATTTGTATTTTTAAACTATGCAAAACTACTTCAAAATCAAAGTTTTCAAATTTTTCATGGATTCATATACTCACAAGAAGCTTCTAAGCAAAAATTTTCTTGTGAATTTAAGGAGCTATTTTCAAATTTCTATGAATTTTGAAAGAACCAGTAGACTATTCAGTGATAAAGGAAAATGAGCAAATCAAATTTCAAAACGAAAACTCACTCACCGACCGAAACCGCCCAAAGATCCCATCAGCGCTCAGATCAGTGCGGCTCCAGCCTGCTGCTCTCATAGTAGCGTGTCGGGTCAATCGCTAGCCGACCGCTGGGCGGGCGCTACGGGCTGTTGATCATGTTTTCGCACGACGGCGACTACGCAGCGACGGTGACTGCAGAAGCTCTACTGCACTCGCACAACCCCGCTGCGATCCCATGGCACCCTAAACCTAAAACCCTAAAGCATCGGCGCACTTTGCCGGGCTGCACTTTGCTGCGATGCGGCGGCGCATACAAGCTGGCGGGCGTCGACGCTGCGCGTCGGGCCGATTCCTTGGACGGCGTAGCCGGCAACAAGTCTAACACACTCTCCAGTCACCTGCACTCATCACCTCCTGAAACGCAGCCTAACATGACCTTCTAGCGCGCTGGGCATTACGGCAAGCGCGGCGCTAAGAAGGTAAATCCTCGCGGCATGACCTGGCTGTCTTGGTATTAATCATACGGCCACATGCACTCCAACGACGAGCATCTAGGCATTGCAAGCGCGGTGAGCTCACTGCTCAGGTGGCGCGACGCGGGTTTTGACGCGAGATCGATGCGAGGGTGGTCTAGCGATGGTGGCAGCTGGGCGCCCGCGAGTGTTCTTCGGGTAAGTCGGCGACGCGACTCGCGTGGCGACTTCCTCCTGGCTATCTAACGAGCCGTGAGCGGGCGAGCGTCGACGATGAAAGCGGCGCTAGGGGAGCAAGATAGTTTAGCGGGCTGTTTACCGAGACGCGCTGGCATTTCGCGAGCGATGCGCGCGCTACGGCTGGAGAAGAAGGGCAAAATGCGCGGCGTAATGCTGCGGCGTAACGGTGGAGCGCGATGGCTTCCGGGCGAAGCGCAAAGAAGCGGCGCGGGAGATGATGGCGCGCCAATTTGAGGAAATGAAGCGGTGGCGTGGTGTGACGCGGCATGAAAGGTGGACGGCTGCGGGTCGGAGAAAGAAGAAAGAAAAGCTGCTGGCTTCATGGCTTTTAAAGAGCAAGGAATGGAGGGACAGTGGAGGGAGACGCCACGCGCCAGCGCCAGTTCGGGACGCCAGCTGCGCTCGCCGCACTGGGCAATGAGAATCGCGCACGCGACAAGAGTCTCAAGATGGGGGAAGAACAGAGAAACCCTCGCTCTCACCGAGAGATCCTAAACCTAGCTTTTCTAGAAATTTGCCAAATTCTCCTCAAATTTGAACCGAACTCTGAAAAATTCCAAAAGTGACTTAGGCTAATTTTCAAGATCTCACAATTTCTCTATAATTGGAAAGATTTTCAAAAATCAGCCTCTAAATATGACTTTTTGAAATGCAGCTTCAAAATTTTGAATTTTGAATTAAAAATTACTTTTAAAAATCATGTAACAACTTGAATAACTTTCAGTACATGACTTTCTTGCTCATCTCAACAAGATATCTACAAACTAGCTGAAAAGTGCAAAATTTTGCTTAGATTTTGAAATATGGTTTTAAATCAAAAGTGTGACAAAAACCCCTAATTTTTGTATTTTCAAAATTACTCTTAAATTTTGAACTAAACTCTTGAAAACTCAAAACATACCAACTTTGTTCAACTTTGAAAAACTTCCTACATATTTGATTTGACATGTAGCTCATACCCAAATTCCTATAAATTTTGAATAAAAGAAATGTAAAAGAAAGAAATGGAATTTAGGGTTTTGTGAGTTCAATCTCAACTTTGAATTTGATTCAAATTCTCGTGATTCCCAAACTCTATACTATCCAACCCTCATCCAACATCACACTTAGGATCAAAAACATAAATTTAAAATTTAATCACTCTAAAATTCTTAAGCACAAACATTTCTCTTATATATAAACTCATTTTAATTCAATGCATTTCAAATTTTTCTAATTATGCATGCTGTGTGATAAAACATGATGACATGGCAAGATTTTAGCTCGATTAACACTGCGTGGGTGTCGTTCTTTCTAGCAAGAAATCTCGGCCTCAGATTTAAAGCTCGGGGTTAAGGTAATCTTAAGCAAAGGAAATGTGTCAAGCAAAACACATCTCAAACCAGTTCATATAAAGCAAGTAGGGTTTTACCCAATGTATGCTAGCAAGAATCCTGAAAGAGACAAACTATAACCTCAGTGGAGGGGACGTTGTAACTCTGTGATAGAAGAAAAAGAAACTCCGCAAAGTGCTCTGCGCATATTCCTCTCGAATTCCCATGTAGCTTTCTTTCTTCTAATGTTGGTTCCATCGATCTTAAGTACCATTTGGTTGTTCTTTCTACGAGTGATCACGATCTTTTGGTCGAGAACTCTGAATCAGATATTCGCAATAAAACTAGATCAGGTTCAAGTGCGCAACTCCTTCAATATCGAAATCCACTTGATCGCGCACTGAAGACATTTCTCCAACCGGCGATATGAAACTACATTGTGCACACTCAAAGGTGTTCCGTACTCCAAAACGTATATGCTACTTTTCACATCTTCGAGAATGGAATGGTCAGCCTAACGAGGTGCTAACTTTCCTTTGATTCCCAAATCTTTTACTCCTTCACTTGGGTGATACTTTCAAATACACATAATCTCCCACTTCAAAAGTCAAGAATCGGCCTTTTATAACATAACTTTTCTGTCTGGGCGAGCCACTTTCATATTTTTATGCCATTACGAACCTTCTCTTACGCATCCTTAACGTAAATCCACACCAAAGAACCATCTTTCTCCCGGAGTTCGGACAATGCGAGTTCTACATACAACGACAGGCTAAAGGTGCCATCTTGATGCCTTTCTTGATAAGCTGTTGTTGTAGGAGAAATTACGCTAAAGGTAAACATTCATCCCATTTTTTCTTGATAAGTAAGAACACACAAACTCGTAACATATCCTCTAAAATTTGATTAACCCTCTCAGTTGTCCATCGACGTGGGTGATAAGGCCCGAACTAGGGCCGAGCTTGGTTTCCTCAAATGACTTTTGTAATTGTTTCCAAAATTTATTCATAAATATTGGGCTTCTATCGAAACAATATTCTTTTGGTGCACTATGCAAACTAAATATCCGAGAGCAATATATATCTCAAAGCATAAGTTTTTGCAAGTATCTTCTCTTCTTGCGTAGAAAATGTGCTTATTTTAGTAAAGACTATCCACACTAACCCAAATGGAATTGAGAAACTTTGATGTCACGGTGAAAACCAACAATAAAGTCCATGGTAATTTCTCCCATTTCCATGGCCGAACGAGGCAATGGATTTAGCATCGCGCGCGTATTTTCATGTGTACTGCCTTTTACTCGGGTTTTAGACATGTATCACATTTAGCTACATAACGCGCGCGCTATCTTCATCTTAGTCCACCGTACTCTCTCGCTTTCAAGTCCTCGATACATCTTGCGCTTCCTGGGTGAATATAATACCTAGTCAAGTGTGCTTCATCCGGATCTCGCTGACGTAACTCGGAACCTTTGGTACTACTCGCATCTATTCTTGAACCATATAACACATCCGCCATCAGTGCCTGAAAACAAGATGGTTTTTCACTTCTAACTTTTCTCTTTGATATGTGTTATACCTTTATTTTTCTCTCGAAAGCAGTAATAATCTGGATCTCGGATATTTGATTCCATAGTTATACTCGATAGAGTCCCCTGCTCAATGATTTCCAAATTTAACTTTTCTATTTCTTGACATAAAAAGTTTTGTCCATTAAACTTACTTCAAGACAATTGCAGTGGGGACTTCCGAGCTAAGTGCATCAGCAAACTACATTTGCTTTACCAGATGGTAATGCACTTCCGGATCATAATCCTTGATTAACTCCAACCATCTTCTTTTGTCTCATATTCTGTGTCGACCGGGTGAAGTATATATTTTTAAACTCTTGTGATCAAAGATAGATATGCAGTGTGCTGCCTGAGATAATGACGCTAAATCTTCGATGCATGGACAATCGCACGCTAATTCCAAATCATGAGTTGGATAATGTTCTTCATGACGCTTTAAGTTGTCCGGAGGCATACAATAACCCTTCTTTTTCTTGCATCAAGACACAACCAAGGCCAATACTGTAAGCATCACAATAAAACATCGAACGGCTTCTCAATATCCAGTTGAGCCAATACCGTGCAAAGAGTTAATGCCTTCTTCTAAATTTTAAAAGCTTTCTCACTCTCAGTGACCTGCATAAACTTGGTTTTGATTCTTCAACAACTCGATAGGCTTTCATACCTTTGAAAAGTCCGAATAAAACCGGACGGTAATAACCCGGCCATTCCAAGAAAATCATGGACTTGATGCACAAGTGGTTGGGGGCTTCCGAGCTTAAGAATATCCTTGACTTTTCACTTGGATCAACTCAAACTCCATCCGCATTGACAATACATGGCCTAAGAATTGTATTTTCTCTAACCAAAACTCACACTTTACTCAACTTGGCATATAAAATGATGATCTCTTAGACGCTTCTGTAACAATTCAAGGTGCTCAAAGATGCTCTTCTTTGTTCTTAGAATATATCAATATATCATCAATGAATACCACTACAAACTTGTCAAGTTCGACATGAATACCGTGATTCATCAAATACATGAAATGAGCTCAGTATTGGTTAATCCAAAAGACATCACCAAATACTCATATAAACCATATCGGTAGTAAAGCGCAGTCTTTGGAATATCTATGGGTCCGGATCTTTCAATCTATGATATCCTGCATCTTAAATCACTCTTTGAGAAGACCTTGGCTCGAAATGAAGTTGATCAAAAAGTAGATCAATGCGGGCAAAGGATACTTGTTTTAATCGCCACTTCATTCAAAGGGATCGATAATCCAACACACATTCTCAAAGTGTGATCTTTCTCTTTTCACAAATATTGCGGCAACCTCAAAGGTGATGAACTGGTTGAATAAAACCTTGTCCAATAACTCTTGCAGCGGTTTTCGAATTACGCTAATTCTTGAGGTGGCATCTATATGCTCTCCCCGATATTGGGGCGCTCTCGGTTTTCCGAGATCTATTCGAACTCACGTCTCTGCGCGCGGCGGTAAACTGTGTAAAATCTTCCGGAAAACACATCCAAAAATTTCACAAACTACTAGAATATCCTTTATCTCCTTAATGATGTAGCACAGATTCTCTCAACATGCTTCCCTCTTAGGAATGGGGAAGTTGAATCGGTTGAGAATTGCTATCTGGGTATATTTACCGATTGTTCTATTCAAAAACATCGATGACAAACTTTCTCCATGCCGGATACATCCACTTCATACCCGAGGATCACATCTATATCTTGATCCTTTTAGGAATTATCATATTAGTGGAAAAATCATGCCCACCTAATCTTATAGGTACTTGTTGTACCATTTCTTTAGTACTCATACGCAGCGCATCGTGTATAAAAGAAATTATCTTTTGTTTCCCAATTGGTATTTCATGCTTGATGACAAAAGTTCTATTGATGAATGTATGAGATGCTCCGAATCAAACAATGTAATCAAGTAGGTGATTGGCAAACAGAAACATACCCATCATGATGAAGTTCTCTCTCGAGTATTTCATCAACATTCGTATAAAACACCCGCCCAGCTTCTTCTTTCTCAACTTTACCCTTCGAGCATTCTGGTCCATCACTGTTTCTTGTTCTCGGCTGGCCGACTTCCGATGCTATCCAAAATTGGGATTATACCTGGGATTGGGGCATTCTGGAATAGTGTCCGAGCTTGCCACAGCTTAAAAGTCAGATAGGACTACTATTGACACTTGTTATCATATAAATTTATTAATTAAATAAATATGAGAAAGGGGTATAAATCATAATAACAACCTAGAATAGGGTGTCACTAACATATTTCCACTAGTTTTGGTAAAATTGTGAATTGCGTGGACTAAACAAAGAAAATACTGTAATTCGCGAGCCGTACGATCTACGCGACGTAGCGAATCCAACTCCTCGGAAAGACCCTAGTAGTGCTCCGGACCAATCCCGACGGATCGAGACTTGGCAACGAAGAAACCATCATCTAGAAGACTCGTAAGACATGACGCGATCATGACCTGTGGGTGGGCCACTACCTCGGGCCGACCGCCCAATACGGGGCCGATCGGCGCTCTCCGCCACCGCCGGCCCTCGCTTCTAGAAGCTTCCTCAACCGACTCTAAGACGCAATCTAATCCACCCGGTTCCAATGCTCTGCTTGATCCGAGGGCGCCTGGGGATCACGAGATGTATCTTAGGTCAAACTCCCGCACCTCCTCCCGACTATATAAGCTGCACTTAGACTTCTCAGATCATGCTCGAGATCATCTCATACATCAATTTCATATCTCATCGATGGAGGCACGACCTGGAGAATTAGATTAGACTGTGACTACAATGTAATAGAATAGATCTAGTAGAGAGTTAGGGAGAGCGGAGCTGCTCCCGCTTTCCGGAGGGAAGTCTTCGAGCCGCTTGGTATGTCTTTTGTATCTTTTCATTGTAAGACTTATGCTTTTAATATATTTATCTTCTAGTTACTTTTATGCCTTTTCATTTATTGATTAGAATATAGTTGTTATATATTTGCATGGGATCTTTCGCCGCATCGAGTGCTGTAGTTATAAAATTGTGACTAGAGTAGTATTAACTAGTGTAGACGGGGTGTCTAGACTAGAGGTTACCTTAGATTGCACCTAGCCACGGATAGCTGTGGTAGCCCTGTGGTAGTGACAGACACGTAGCGTATTCCACCACGCGCTCGGATTGGTGCGTTGTAGGACCGTGAGTCGGAGCCTTCCTAGCCCCCTTCTCATCCTCTTTCCGGCTAGTGTTCTCATGTCCCGGGAGTGCTCTGGAGTATGATCGCTATACCAGAGAGGACGGTAGGAGGACGATAATGATTCACCGGATGATAAATCACCCTCTCGACGCTTCTTATTCCCCCCTAAAATCCGTAAGATACATTTTTCTTCTTATTCTTGATCTCCTTGTGTTGACGATATTTTTCTTCAAGCATGAAGTGCCATATTTACCACCTCATGATAGGTATTAGCGGGTAACGTATAGACATCATTGTTCGAAGCTTCATATTTAAACCACGTAAGAACCACTCCTTTCTCTTCAAGATCTGTACTAACATGCTCCGGAGCATACCGAGAAAGATGATTAAACCGCCAACATACTCCATAACCGACTGATCCCCTTGTTTCAGATCAATAAATTCCGTTAACTTCTTGGCCATCACCTTCGTGTATATAATGTGCACGAAGGCTTCTCGGAACTCTGGCCAAGTCACTTGGTGTCCAAATTGGCCGCATGGCAAGAAAAGTTGCCCACCAAGCGCTGCAAAGCACCCTAAACCGTTGAGCTGCAAAATGGGGCTTCGATAGGTGGTGAATTCCATAAGCTCAAACTTTTTGCTCCATGGTGCGGAGCCGTCATCAGCCTCCAAAGGTTCATTTGCTCTTGAAAAGATTGGGGGCTTAGTGTCAGTGAAATCTGGATATGAATTTTTCTTTTTATCATTCCGACGACCATTGTTATCTTGGTTACTATTCTCGACTATTATGTGCCACTTCTCGCATCAAAGCGACTATTTTACGTAGTGGCTTGGACCAAAGCGACTATGGCATCGGACAAGGGAACTTGTGGTGGACCGGAAGGAACAGCCCTTGAACTGCTAGCATTGGATTGCGGCATCTGTTACAAATAAACCGACTTTATTCATTAATTTTACATATAACTTTCTAAAAGTTACAGCAACACACCAAACCGGTTCCTTATTTATTAAACAATCCTGTACTAGACAGGACCATCCAACCCACTAAGTTTTTCATACTAAAACTATGTTACATATATTATAACATCCTCACAACCGCTCAACCATCATTCTTATTGTCCTGGTAGTGCTCTACCTCCTCTGGTTCTTCTTCTTCACCATCACTAGGTGGTGCTATCTCCTCATTTCCTGCTTCTTCCTCATTCTCATCTTCAACAACACCTCCTTCATCCTCAACATCTCCATACTGGTGGTTCTGATGAATGGCTTCATGTAAATTGGCATTGTAAGCTTCCAACCCTTGCACCTGAGCTTCTAGGGCATGAATACGCTGGATGGCTAGTATCATGTCCTGCCTTTCAAACTCCCTTTCATGAAGTATATTGAATACAACTTGACGACACTCTTCATAGTCCAAATCACGTCGTTCCACTTCACCTTGCAAATCACCAATCTGTAAAGTAGCATCCTCATTGGCTCCAGTAACTTTTGTCAACTCTTCAGTGAGCCTTCCTACTTCAGCTTGAAGATCAACAATCTGTGAAGTGCCTTCTGCTCTAGCTCTGTTTGCTTCTGCCAATTCTCTAGTAAGCCTTTGTATCTCCATTGATAAATTAGGCCTACTATTGCTGCTGCTAGCACCATCATGCCTTGGAGCAAGTTGGTGTCGAGGAACTCCTTTGGGTCCTTCTTTGTTGGGGGGTGCCTTAGTACGTGCCATCCTATAGAAAGATAAGATTGGATTAAAGGATGGATCAAGGAGATTATCAGGTTAGCAAGCATGGGATTGATATACTTAACCCAAAACCATAATTAAGGGAAAGTAATTAACAAGTTGATTAAGCATGATGCATGAATCGAACTTACTTAAACTATGCTTAAAACGAAACTTATTATATAGGGCAATATGACATGTTACACCACTACAAAACATTTAAATTATAAGAACAGATTTACAAATTGATTCAAGATGAGTTATAAGCAATTTGGACCAAATTAAGAGTTTAAATTAATTTGACTCAAATCATTTTGAAGTTTTGTAAAATAATACTACAAGAGCGGTAATGATCATGCTCGGTACCAACTGTAATGAACCTCCTAAATTACACAGGCCCACATGCACTCATCATCGTCATTAAGACCCTCGATCATTATGCACGAGTTCCCAATAATCTAGAAAGTGCTATTAATCTTCCGAACAGGATCTCATTAACAAGTCACTCCGGTATTACAACACTTTATTCAAATACATCGAGTGCGGCGGAAGGATTACATAACCATAAGTTTACAAACCATTTGTTCAAATACTCAAACTTAAGTGTCATTATTACAAGCCTGATATTATTGGAGTAACTTTATACATATAAACACTTTGTTAACCTCGAGGGTTCAACTCTACTCGTCTTCTTCTTCCCGATACAAGTCATGCGGCGGGGACCAAAACAAGCCTGCTCATGACCACTCCCAACAAGGGTCAAAAAGAACCCCGAAAGTGCGGGAGTACTCAACAAGACTTACCCGACTAAAGAAAATGGGAGAAGACACGGGAATCCGGTCTTAGGAGTCAAGGTAAGGCTTTAGCAAGAATCAAGAACTCTTTTTGCGAAAAAGCTTACTATAAGTGCATCCTTACTTTTAATATTTTATTTCAGATTAGTAGCTCATATACTCTAGATTATCCTATTCTAGAACAATCATATTCTCTTATTCCAACTCTCTCTTTTCTCAAAAACATAATCCATCATTTACTACGATGATGGTCGGGAATCGGGTCTCCTTCTCAGAAGCAACGGCGATCCGCGAATCGATTCAAAAACCAGTTGGGATCCCTAACCACACGACATATGTAGTACCCAACTTGCATATATCAACCTTTTTCTCAGATTTGTCCAAAACGGAACGAGGCCTGCGCCACCCGAGCACACGATCTCCACCTCCCTACCCCATCCTAACGACCGGTTTGACCAAGTAGGGTGGGTACACGCTACTCCCGCCATCTCTCCACTCCCGGTGCGTGGTTGCCATTCGATTTGGCTCCACCGAGATCCGGCTTACCGGAGTATGTGGCTAGTTAGGTCGACCGATCGGGGTGACGCCGATGGCGTGCCATTGACCAAAAGGTCTCGGGCGCAATATCGTTCAACACGCCCCGATTTCACTCAGGGCCAAACAGCGGACGGTCCTTAAACGACCAACACGGGACAAGCATAAACTAGGTATCCCGCCGGCTTTCAACCTACGTCCCGTCCGATATCAAATTCATCACTACAACTCTTTCTTTTCAAAACGGTACCATCACCTCAAATAAAACATTTTGATGAAAAAGCTTAACTAATTAAAGCGGGGCTAAGCATCACTAAGCATTTTTCGAAATAACCGAAGTTATCAAGGATGGTATTGAAATAAACAAGGATGGTAATGCAAAGAATTAGGTTATTACTCAACTCCTAATTACTTAATGCAACATAGCATAGACATAAGTGATATAAAACTTTTTAAAACATCAAGGAAGGGTTTAATGTAACCGGGTCTTGCCTTCGTTGATGATCGGAACTCGGGGTCAACACCACAACTATAGAAATCCTCTTCAACAGTAACAACCCTCCTCAAAGAACTGGCTCGGCTTTAACAATCTTCGGTCTCGTTCACTACACGAAATAATGTATGCCTCAACATGATGCCATATAATTAAATATGATGCTTGCGGTGCATGAAATGATAAACACAGAAGGTAACTTTATTTCACGATAAAGTTGCAACCTAACAAAACCAACTTGTTGAACTACTCTAAAGATATCATCACCATTGCCTAAGGAGTTCTCAAGGACCACCTTATTATGATACAATCTAAGATTCACAAAACAACCCCCGAAGTCACACAAAACATAAATTATTTGACTCAAAACAAATTATAAACCACATAAAATAATAGGGTTTAAAATAGAAAATAATTTAAACTTTTCAAAACGACTCCAAACTTTTTATACAAGTAGAACACATCATAAAACAGTACCAAAATAATTTTCATGATTTTTGGATAAATAAAATAATTATTAAAAATCAAGGAAGATGCATTTTTCAATTAAAATTTGTATTTTTAAATCATGCAAAAACTACTCAAAATCAAAGTTTCAAATTTTTTTCATGGATTCATATACTCATAAGAAGCTTCTACAAAAATTTTCAGAATTTAAGGAGCTATTTTCAAATTTCTATGAATTTTGAAAGAATCAGCACTATTCATGATAAAGGAAAATAGATAAATCAAATTTCAAAACAAAACTGATCACCGGACCGAAACCGGCCCAGCATCCCACGCGGCCCAGCACTGTGCGGCCCAGCCTGCTGCTACGATGCGGGCGGTCCAATCAATCGGCCGACCAGCGCTGAGCGGGCGGGCGCCGGCGGTTGGCCGGCGTTTTCGCCCGACGGCGACCTCGCCGGCGGCGAGACTTAGCTCGTACTCCACAACCCAGCGCATCCCATGGCACCCTAAACCTAAACCTAAAGCACCGCGGCACCCTTGCCGGCGACCATGGCGGAGGGGCGGCGCGGCAAGCGGCGTGAGACGCTTCGTCGGAGCGATTCCGGCGGCGGAGAGCACGGCAACAAGTCTAACACTTTCGAGGCGACCGGACTCATCGCCTAAACGAGCCTAACATGACCTCTAGCGAGGGCGCGGCTACAGCGCGGGCGGCGCGGCAAGGTAAAACTTCGGCGCCGGCCGGCGTTCGGTGGTCTGGCGGCTCTGACCGCGGGCGGCACGAGTGCGGGCGGAGCTCACCCGGTTGCGGTGCGCCGCGGCGGTTTGGACGGAGGCGAGGGGCGGAGGGTGGTCGGCGGCGGCAGCGGCGGCGGCGGTGCTCCCGGTGTTAACCTTGATGGCGTTCGGCGTGCTGGGACTTCCTCTGTCAAAACTAACGAGAGCATGAGCATCGGACGGCGTAAGCGATGCTAGGGAGCAAGATAGTTTAGCACAAGGCTCACCAGAGGACGACTGCGGCGACGGTGAGGTGATGCGGCCGGCCTTTGCGCTACCGGCCGTGGAGAAGAATGCTCAAGTGAAGTGCAAAAAGCGGCGGAGATGATGGCGCGGCCAATTTGAGGAATGGCAGCGCGGCGGTGGTGTGACGCGGGCGGGGGGGACCGCGGTGGGAGAAAGAAGAAAGGGAAAAGCGGCGTCGGCTTCGCGTTTTAAAGAGCAAGGAATGGAGGGACGGGTGGAGGGAGACGTCACGCCCTCGGCCAGCTGCCCCCGACGCGCGCTCGCCGAACCAGCGAGAACGGCCACGGGCGGACACCGGCAGCCCGGCATGGGGAAGAACAGGAGAAAACCCTATTCAATCGTAGATCCTAAACCTAGCTTTTCTGAAATTTGCCAAATTCTCCTCAAATTTGAACTGAACTCGAAAAAATTCCAAAAAGTGACTTAGGCTAATTTTTCAAGATCTACAATTTTCATAATTGAAAGATTTTCAAAATCAGCCTCTAAATATGACTTTTTGAAATGCAGTTCAAAATTTTGAATTTTGAATTCAAAATTACTTTTAAAATCATGTAACAACTTGAATAACTTTTGTACATGACTTTTGCTCATCTCAACAAGATCTACAAACTAGCTTTTGAAAGTTTTTGCAAATTTTGCTTAGATTTTGAAATATGGTTTTTTAAATAAAAAGGGGACAAAACCCTAATTTTTGTATTTTCAAAATTACTCTAAATTTTTTTGAACTAAACTGAAAAAACTCAAAATACCAACTTTGTTCAACTTTTGAAAACTCTACAAATTTGTTTTTAATAACCATACCCAAATTCCTTATAAATTTTGAATAAAAGAAAAGGGGGTAAAAAAGAAAGAATGGAATTTAGGGTTTTCGGAGTTCAATTCAACTTTGAATTTGATTCAAATTTCAGATTCCCAACCTATACTATCCAACCCTCATCCAACATCACACTTAGGATCAAAAACATAAATTTAAAATTTAATCACTCTAAAATTCTTAAGCACAAACATTTCTCTAAAAATATAAACTCATTTTAATTCAATGCATTTCAAATTTTTCTAATTATGCATGCGTTATGATAAACATGATGACATGGCAAGATTTTTAGTTGATTAACACCAGGGGTGTTACACGTCACCCTATTCTTGTTGAGGTCCACCGGGCGCCTCTTCACCTACCTCGCTACGCTTCATCCTTCCACAGTCGTCTCTCCTCCCTCATGCATTCATCTCCTTCCCTACCCCACGCTTGTGGCTCCGTCCTTCCCAATTCAGTTGCACCGTCTTTTACCATCGGGGTAGGCACCGGCCCCTGCCGCCCTTCATTTTCCCCGTGATCCGTTTTTCTCTGCCCGTCCCTTTGTTCCCTTGCCCCGCGGCGCGAGGCCCACTGTGGATTCCGCCTGGTCTTGGGCGACGCTTGCCTCCCCGCCACCACGGCCGCCCGCCCACCTCCGTTCCTCTGTCATGGCGTCGCCACCGCCCCGCCCGCCCTTCCCCTCGCAGCTTCTCCACGTATGCACGACCCCGGTGGCGGTGGTGAGTAGCAAGCAACTTCGGGGCGGGCGGTGATAGCCGAGCGAAGAGCCCGCGCGGCATGAGCAGCACCGTCGAAGACAAGCCCAGCGTGCTCATCGGCACAACACGCCACGTTTCAATGGTCGTCATATCGCGTGCACGAGCCCGCGACCTTGCACGCCGCGGCCGCACGGCGGCGCGGGGGCCGCCGCGTGTGCCCGTCGTGCCGTGGCGGCACGGTTTGGAAATCTATAGCGGACTGCCCGGGCGGGAGCGACCTTCAAGAATCATGTAGCGCTCCTGACGGTTTTTTTTTATTTATTTCCGTCCGTATTTGAAAACCAACAGAAGTAATCGAACAAATTCTGACGGTTTTTAATAACCAACAGGATTCCTGAGGGTTTTTTATGACCAACAGGAAAAACAAAAACCGATAGGAGAAACCCTTTGTCTGGTAGTGACTAGCTAGTTTTTTAGATAATATAGGCGATGCTGACACTTCCATTTACAAAGAGAAGAATTTGAACAAATTATTTTGAGACTAAAATAATATACACTAAATTGAAGAATTCTTTCTAAACACGTTAACAAGTGACGCGATAGTGAAATTCCATCTCGTGTGGACATGCAGAGCACTGCTCATCAGTACACTGTCCCTGCAGCATCTCCACAAAAACTAGCTACTGTGTCTACTAGCAGTACAAGGCAACCTGTTAGCAACACCGGCCCAGACTACCACGACATCGACTCAGCCCAAGAGCCCAAGAAGGAAGCCCGGACCAGGAAGCCCAACAAACGCGTCTCCGGTGAAGAATGGGCGTGAGCGCCTGCGTGCGCGAGTCCAGCTGTAACGGGTATAAACCTGATAGCGAGCGAGAGAGGAAGGGTATCAAATTTGTAAACCCCAATTCGAATCTTCTAATCATTCATCGTCGAACCACCTCTATCCTCTCGCGTGCTGTTCGTCCGTTCCTCAATTCCCCATTCTCCAATCCCTATCCCCAATTCCTTGCTGCCACTAACACAACCTAGCATTTGCACACTATAGTTACAAGAAAAGCATCCACACGACCGAATACACGATCCACGTATATATGCCGCCCACTAGCTCCGACGAGACCAGACATGACGAGACCTTGATAAGCGTTGGCCGTCATAACGGCCCTTCTCAGCGACGTGCGACGATCTGCTCGTAGAGGTCCCTGATCTTGAGCCCGACGATGGTCTGGAAGAGCCCCGTGCCGTTGTTGCTGCCCGGCAAATCGGCGTGCGTGAGCATCTGCTGCGCCACCTCCCCGTAGAACTTGGTTGACAGGTTGCTCAGGTGGGTCTCCACGTAGATGAGCTCGTCCAGCTTGTCGAATTGCCCGTCCATCTCCACTACCGACACCTTCAGTTCAGGCAGGAATTATTAATATCAGACCATCCAAAGGTTCATGAGAGTGCATGAAACGCTGTTAGTGATGAGCTGATGAAACGCAGAGACGGTGATGAGCGAGTGAGTGACTGTCAGATCGATCGTCACCTCGTGCCCGAAGTAGATGCCGAAGCCGTAGGCGAACCTGATGCCGGGGTAGGAGCAGGAGAGCTTCCGGCCGCAGGGGATCCAGTTGACGGTGGATCCTTCATCGAAGAGGTACACCGGGGCGAAGTGGTCCACGCCTTCCTTCATTATCAGCTTCACGCGCAGCACCTTGCCCTCGTCGTCGCCCTGCCCCGGGATCAGCTGCGTCGGCAGGACCTCGATCACGGCGTCCGCGTACTGCTTCTGCGGCTCTGCAGCAGCAAGAAGATCAGGAGGGATATGAATGAATTACTCTCAGCACTGGCTCTGCACTGTGACTTGTGAAATTTTCGGTTGCCGGCAGGTTTCACGCACCAATGTAAGCGTCGAAGTCGGGCTTCCTTGCCTCGATGCTGGCCCTGATGCTCTCAAGGCTCTGCCCACGCTCTGCCATGTCTCTCTGCATGCAGAAACGGAAGCTCAAAATGAATAAATGGTCGTGAAATCGAAACAGACAACGTCCTGAACTCCTGATGATGAGCAGTGTATCGATACACAACAACGGACCTGAACTTTCCATACAAACTTCACCTCGTTGCTGATGTCCAGGTAGATGCTCAAGTCTAGCAGGTCCCTCACGCGCTCATCGTACCTGACACAGGCAACAACAGACAATAGATTATTGAGCAGCGCAGCGTATTACAGCATTAATAATGAAAAAGAAATGACGAAACAAAATGAGGCAAGCTGGGAGATGCCTGCCTCTGTAGTCTCACATTGGGTGCAGCCCCTTGACGACGAGGATCTCGGGAGGGGTGATGAGCTCGGGCGGGTCGAGGCGGCCGGTGACGTGGTTGTAGACGGGCTTCTCGACGGCGCGGCCCTCCTTGATAGCCCTCACCTGCTCGTACATGAGGTCGAAGTCGACGGCCCTCGGGTCCAGCGCCGTGACGCCCTTGGCCTTCCGCCCGGCACGGTCCAGCGAGTGGTAGTCGTCCAGGAGATCACCGTGGCGGTGTCGCTCACCAGCGTGTTGGAGTTGGGGTTCCCGCCCCTCGGCGGCTCCGCCCCGCCGCCCAACACGCTCGTCAGCCGCCGCATGAACGTGCTCTTCCCGCACCCGGAGTCTGCCGCCACCCCGATCACCACCGTCTGCGAGCATGACACGCGGATGGTAGTGGTGGGGTAGTAGGCTCGACTCCGGCTTCGGAGAAGGATGGCCGTGCCGGCCGGCGAGTAGCAGGGCGAGGTGGCGGCGCTCGTGTGCACCGTGAAGGCCGCCATGGATCAACCGTGCGTCCTTGTCGTGCCTTGCCTCCGTATATATGGTCAGCAGCAGACGAAAGCGGAAAGCGACGAAGGCCATGAAAAAGCTTGGTGGTGGTTTTGTGGACAACGATATGGTGGGGCCCCGCGTGGCTTACGTGGTGACATGTGGGTCACCTGCTGCGGATGAGAGAACCACCAGCATTGCAAACGGATGGGGGCTGTCATGTCCGTATAGACACTACCAAATTGGCAAATTCGACAGAGTTCATAAAATGACAAATTTTGCTTTACACTGGAAACATTAATTAATAATAAATTGGCAGGAACGATAGCATAGACTACGGGTCTGTTTAAAACTCCTCTAAATTTGAGATCTAAAGCTCTAATGTGAGGTGGGCTAAGTTAGAGCCAACTTTAGACCACCCATTCGAAGCTTTAGCTCAAAAAGTTTAGAGTTTAGCTCAAAAGTTTAGTAGGGAGGAGCCAAACATGTCCTAAGAATATTCTGTCGAGTAATTCTGAAACATGAACCTGGACGGTTGCTCTTGTGCGTCTCAAGAATAATATAGTAATACTGGGAGCCATAACAGTCACCAACATGCCAAACTTTCGACTATATATAAAAGCCTCTAGTGAAGAATCAACGCACCCATTTCCGTAAGCAAACCTATAATACCAGTGCTACCCTGCTACTTCCATAAAAAGCAATTCTCAGCGCCACTGACATAAGAAAAGATAAGACTCAAAAAGGTGTACTGACAGGTATGCACAGAACCATCCAATGAACATGTATTACTAGTTGGCACAACTAACTCCCCATTTTCTCAAGAAATGTAATTCTCCATCATGACGGCTTCACTTGTTCCCTCTGAAGTACATGTACACTTTCTGCATTATCAAGACAGATAGCAAATGTTATGCTTTAGCATTCTATTAGAAACACTTAAAGGTCATCTGGCAAATGTTATGCTTTAGCATTCTGTATTAGTAAGAAACACTTCAAGAAAGGTCATCTGAAACATGGAGCAATGTAGAAAAAAAAAAGCAGACAAACATCACACCATACATAATGGTGTTATATATATCAGATGCAACAAAATTGTAAGACCAATTCTTTATGCTGAGTCCCTACTGATTAAGAAAAACTGTATTTGTTCATCCAAATGACAGACTAAATAGAAATAGGAAGACAACCAAATATATCATTTGGCAAATCTGACATTAAGAAATTGGCAACAGTCATGTTTCTCAATGAAGTACCCCCACCATATTATTCTGAGGCAAACATATTTTACTCAAATTTACACTAAGGAAAAAGTCTACATATTCTTCTAAGGCAAATATATTTCACACACTAGACTATTTTACACAGCGGATGTCACATGAACTCCTGGGAGCTCATGGTCAGCCTCCTTGACCCCTGAACTGGGGGCATTTACATATTTGCCATCCTTATGGGTGGCACCAAAACATGTGTCACTGACGTGGGGCCACATGAGTCACTGACAGTGGCATGAGGCCAGCCAAAGTGACACCACCTCTCAGGCAAGCCCCCCATTAATCCTCCAACTCAACAGTATCAAGGCCTAGCATTGTTCTGAGGCTGTTCTTGCAGGTCCACCATGCGGACGGCACAGAGAAGTGAAACGGGATAGGGGTGAGCAGCTCTATCAGTGTCGGGGGCATCATGTGTGTGTGAAAAAAAAAAAATCACTACAAAGCGACTGGCACGGGACAGCGAGGGAGGGATGAGGCAGCAGCAACATACATGGAGGAGAGCTGACAAGGGTTGATGCAGGGACGACTAAAGCAAGTCAGTTGCACCCTGACAAGTGGCCCAGGCTTCGCGGCATGCCACTGGGAAAACACCTCAGGGGGGATTTAAATGGTATTGCATAATTTAGCATGTGGTAGCAGGTTTTATAGGGCGAAGTAAGCACCCTAGGATACCTTAGGGGTGTATGTAGATTTTTTCCCTAACATTAACGTCCATAAAATATTTATATCAATGAGAACTTCAGACTTTGATACGAAAAGGGGCTGCTCATCTAGCATGCTGTTACACAATGGAACACCCACTAGTTTGCAGAAGCATTGAAATGTCAAGGTTGCAGAGTGATGATTGTTGAGGGGAAGAACTTTCATACCTGAAGAACCCCAATGCTCAGCAGTGTCTCCAGACAAAACAGTGCAAACCCCACAAAGTAAAAGATCTGCAACACAGAAATATTGATTATATTCTATCACCCCAATATTTTAGAGAGTGTGTCAATGAAAAGTGTGTCCACCACTCAGCTTACCCCAATTATCACATGCTCAGAGAAGGTGTCAATTGCAGCCAAAATCCCACTGACAAGAATAAAAAAAAGTTCTGCATCAGACTAAACATAATACATTGATGTTCAAAAATATAGTCAGCTATGAATAAGATTTTTCACAACATCCACTAAAGTCAATACATTTAAGAGCATATTTACAGACCCAATAAAGCATATAGCAATAAACAGCTCGGCTGCCAAATTTGAAAAATTGAACTGGCACATGGCCAGCCATATTCTTAAATAGCAAAAATAAAAAAAGACATATTTCAGATTCAGACCTTACAGAGAAAATTTGAGCCATTCAACTGGTACATGACCGGCCATAACTTTTAGAAGAGCAGAAAATTAATCAACTTACTGAGTTTTTATTACAGATTCAGACCTTGCAAAGGAATATGGAATAACTTATCTCAGACATTTCACAGAATATTCTCAACTATAAGCACCAAGTAGTGGAAACTAACTATAATGATCATAATGTCACAAGGTGGCACACACACTTCCAATTATCATTAATTGTTGTTTGTACGGAATCAATATCTGACAATTTAGGGAGTTACCTCTTGCGATCCATAGTGATCTTGTTTATTAGGAAGGTATAAATCCGTATAAAAAGGGTTAGCCATATATGGGTTAGGATCAAGCAAGAATCAACCTAGTTTCCCCTCCAAAGTTATGTGATCTGAATCTATGATTTATTGATTCCTCCTTTTCCAGCACCCAACATCACTGGCTACTATGCAGTGGTGCTTACCCACATTGCCCAAGCCCATAATAACTGATGACTTGGATTACTTTAGATAAAAGGAGCGGCAAACTTACGTTAATGATTTCCCATGAAATACAATTGGTGGAGCAATGGCAGCAATTATGCAAAAACCAATGTGGATCTGCACCAAACATAATTGCAATAAATGACCTCATATGTGCCAAATTATAAGTGACTAATGTGTTGAACTGAAATGTTAATCATGCAAAATAAACTTGCAAATTATATCTTACCAGGTAACACAGGAAAAACCATCCAAAACTGAAAGCACTGTTAGTCCTGTTTAACAAGTTAATGAGATTGTCAAATACAAAGCATCATGCATCAAAGCAAAGGCTTATAAATATAAGCATCTTGGTTCCACAAATGTATATCATAATAACTATAGTAGAGTTCCACTTAACAATCTTATACTAGAATTTGAGCCACGTCAATGATTGGTGCCTAAATATAATAGCAACAAATATATCATGCCTCGCTAATTGGTACATGAAAATAGTAAGAACACTTCCCAAGTTCGCATATACTATATTTACACAAGAACTTGCTTTGTAATATGCACTGATGGAACACTTCCCAAGTCCACATGTACTATATTTACACAAGAACTTGTTTTGCAATATGCACTGATGCAAAAAGGCTCTAGGATGGGCATATATTAAATTACACAAGAACTTGCTTTGCAATTTGCACTGATGGAGAAGGCTCTAGGATGGGCACATATAGAATGCACTACGGCACAAAATTTACCCATAGTAAGGAGTTCAAAAATGATCACAGCATACCTCATTGCACGGTAGAGTGGCCTATACCATATCAAATATGACAGAGGAATTCCAAGCAAAGCATAGATTGTCGCGAGGAAAAACAACTTTGAATCTGCAAGCATAAGATATGCCAACTATTTAATGCAAGCGCAATGTATGTTGTACATCAGCATTTACAGAGAACCATGAAACCCACCTCCCTCCTTGATCCAGCAGACTATGACAGCAATGAAGTTCCAGGACAGGCAAAGCACAATTCCTGCAATTTTATATTAACACAAACCAAAAGCATGAACAATCACTGCCAGCCACCTTTCAAATACACCATATCTAGTACTAGTAGACTTGTGCCCCTAATTGCCTGCTTCTGCACCCCCACCCACCTAGATAGGAAAATGACTTGCGACTACTAAATCACAGATGTAACAGAATGGTCTGTGCCTACATACCAAGCCAGCTTGCGAATGCAAGATACTGCAACTTCTGCACATTGGCTGGAATCTCATTGGCAATGTCATGGTGGATGATGGGGAAGAATGGTGGCCAGTTCTTCTCCTCCATTGGCACGCCAGCTGCACCAAGCAAAATGGGGTGGAAAACGCCAACGATCACACTTCAGTTAAAACAAGTGACAAGTCAAACAGCACGAGTAACTGCTGACAGTCTGACACCAGAAAAAAAAAAAAAAAAAAAAATAGTGAAACGCACCATTCTTCAGCGCCTCCTCCCTCCTCTTGATATCCTACAGCCAGAAAACAGAAGCCATGAGAATACCACCGATCAAACAGCTAACTAAAAGTCCGAAAATGGAAATGGAGGACAAAACCCCACCGCCTCTCGCCGCTTCAGATCTGATTCCCACGACGAGAGCTCCCTCGCCTTGCTCTTAGAATCCTGCATTGCGCGCCCACACCGACCCAAAACGACTGGGATTAGCACGCGAATAGCAACTGAGGAAAAAGGGGGAGCAGTGTCTGGATGAATCGCCTCATTACCCCCATGGTCTCGAGCGGGACGTCGACGACGGCGTCGCCCCTGCCGGCGCCGCCGAACCCGACAGGCTCAGTCGCCCGGAACCCGTACTGCTGCTTGCCGCCTCCGCTTCCTCCATTCTACGACGCAACAGAGACGGTTGATCAGATATACTCACCTAAAATCTCCAGATCTACCAAACCACCAAGGTAGGAAGCAAAATTTCCGAATGAGGGGAAAGGGTTTTGGGCTCACGGAGAAAGGGTTGTCGTCGGCGCTCCCTCGTCGAAGGGGTTGGGGTCGTGATGCATGCTCGCCTTCGCTTCGGCCTCGACGCCGGCGGGGAGACGAGAGGTGCGCGAGGCGGCGCGGCGCGGCGCGGTGCGGCGGGGCTCGGTGTGGTGGCTTTGGACTAGGGTCGCTTCCAGTTCAAGCAGTTTCTCCGCCTTTTTTCTGCCTTCGCGTTGCGCTGCTTTTCACGTGAGCTGCGGAGCGGCGGATGGCGACACGACTGGGAGCGGCCCGGGTCGACAACACGCGTCGTGGCGTGGCGGCGCCCACCACGAGGAAGAGACCACGGGCCAGGGCCCGCCTTCATGCCCGTTTACCTAGCGGCCCATTCAGATAGAGCCCTTTCTCATTCGGCCCCATTTAACTTTGGTGGTTTTTCTGACAACTTGGGCCTTACATGGGCCCCGAGTGAATTTCGTCTAGAAAAAATCGGTCTTGTCCGCAATTTGGGAAGTGACGATTGATTGCTCACTCCAAGGAGCAGAAATCATGGACATGGAATGCTGAAATGCCTCTCAACCGAAGCAAAGGTTCGTCCCTATCTTCTTCCTCTGGCTAACCCCGTCATCAGTCTCATTTAATTTGAGCCATGTGCGAGCTCCACATGCGTCTCACGCGTCCCCAAGCTTTTGCTTATCTATCATCCCGGACGCGCTCGGCAGGAGCTAGCTCACATTTGTGCCACGAGCACTTGTGTTTAGTGTTTTTTACGCTAACCGCAGGCGCCCAGAGAAAATGTTGCATATATATATGCGGCTGGCTTATTAGGGTTCCACGCACGACGACAGCATAAGTCTCTGGTTGTTTCCTTTTCAGTTCTATGTTTTGCTTTTTTTTTTTTGGCATTCGACTGTTTATTAAGTAATAATGGCCCTTTGTGAATGAGGTTTGTGGTTTGTAGGAGCTCGATATATATAGGGTAATACTATTGTGGGACGAGATTCACACATGCTTTCCTGCCTCTTGGTAGGGAGCCTCCTTTGAATGCCAAGTGGTCGCTAACGTCTTTTGGCAATGGCGTAGGTACCTAAATAACACAGAGTGTTGAACTGATACAGTGGCAGCGTCACTAAAAAACACTGCATCCCAACTGCAAGGCTAGGTGTACTGTGGACACGGTGTACTTATATGCTTTCTCTAGCAGCGAGTGTAGAGAGGTAGAGTATACATTTTTTCCACAACGGTAAGACCGATTTTCATTACGATTGTAACGAAAATACAAAGTTTTTGCACCATCTCGTTCTAGTTGCTGAAAGAAAAAACTACCCACCCCCCAACCACGAACACCCAGAGAACTTAGTTGGGGGGCACCCTTATAACAACGCAAATCGACAGGCTAATAAGTGCATAGAGAGACAGATAGGCTAACAACAAAAGCTAAAAGACAGTCTATCTTGAGAATGAGATTTGACACCGTCAAAATCTCAACAAAGAACCGCCATTTCCATCAGAACTCTTGACGCCATGCTTCCTCAATTTGCATAGGGAACTAGCTGCTTGTCATGACTTTACGCTTGATGTTGTTGTTTGTGGAAGCTTAGAGCTGTCTTCTTGATCACCTCAGCGCCACTGACGACCTGTTGCTTCATATCTTCCTGAAGGAGCCCTGTCCAGTATGTGATAAAAGAACAAATTAGGCAAACAATCTCAGTAGGAGATTGTATTCTCTTCTTTTCAAAGCACACCGTATTTCTGGTGCGCCAAATGGCCCAAAGAGACGGTACGCCAAGCCAAACATATGCATGCTTTGACAGTAGGGCAGAATTGTTTGGACCCAATTCCAGTATTGTTCAAAACTGGCTGGTCTATATGTTATACCGAAAGAGTGTGCTAACAAACTCAACACATACTTTGCAGATGCACACTCAAAGAACAGGTGATTAATGGATTCATTTTCACTACAGAAAACACAGTTGTGATCTCCTTTCCATTTTCTTCTAATCAGATTGTCCCTAGTCGGTATAGCATTGTTATTTATCAACCACATAAAGATCTTTATTTTAAGGGGAAGTTTGGCTTTCCAAATCAATTTGTGACACTCCCCATATTCATGCCTGCTTAAGTATTTATAAACAGACTTGACAGAAAAAACACCAGATTTCTCCCAACCCCAGATGGGCCTATCATTCTCAGAACTGATACTACATCTGAACATAAAGTCATTAAGCCTTCTTAGTTGAATTTGAAGATCTTCATAAAGCCATCTCCGAAAGATAACCTCCAGCCCTTACGTTTTGATCAAAGAATCGAGAAATTCTGTTCATTACCGATATCATATAATTGTGGGAACTTGTCCGCTAAGGAGACAACTCCACACCACCTATCATGCGAGAAACTTGTATTTCTTCCATTACCCACACACATATTTCTTCCCTTCGGGTAAATATTTCTAACCTTGAGGAGATCATTCCACACTGGGGAGTTCTTTGGGTTTTTGGTTAGATTTGCCACCATACCTTTTTTCAGATATTTCTTATTTACTAACTCAGCCCAAATCCCTTTGCCAAGCTCAGCTTTCCACCACCATTTACATAGTAGGCTAATATTCATTTTTCTCAGATCCTTGATACCCAGACCACCTTTTTTCCTTGCCTTCGTTATGATTACCCATTTAACAAGGTGATATTTCTTTTTGATGCTACCACCCTGCCAAAAAAATCATTTCCTTGCTGTATCCACTTTGTTGATGACTGTCAAAGGCAGCCAGAACATGGACATGGTGTATATAGAGAGGTTGGACAAGCAAGAATTGATAAGAGTTAGTTTTCCTCCAAAGCTGAGAGCACTTCCTTTCCACCCATCTAGTCTTTTTCAGAATTTTCTCACAGATTGGGAGCCAGTCTACCACATGAAGCTCGGACCACGCCACAGGTACCCCAAGGTACTTAATGGGCCACTTACCAATTGCACAATTGAACATATCAGCATATTCTAAATTCTTGCTGTCATCCTGGCTAATCGTGATCACTTCACTTTTTGCAAAATTGATCTTGAGGCCAGACATATTTTCATAAAGATAGAGCAACATTTTTCAGATTAGTGGCCCGATTTTTGTCATCTTGCGGAACACTGAGGATTGTGTCATCGACAAGATGTAAAAACTGTTATCCCTTTGTCAAAGTATTCGGGAACTAAACCCTTAATCAAGTTATTCTTCCGAGCAAGATTTACCATTTTTGCCAAAGAGTCAGCAGCAATATTGAAAAGGAAAGGTGACAATGGGTCACCCTGTCTGACTCCTCTTCTAGATTTGAAGTAACTTCCAGTTTTGGTGTTAACCTTGACACTCACAGTTCCATTGCTCATAACTTCACGGATCCATCTACACCATTTTCTCTAAATCCTCTTTGTTTGAGACACTCATGTAAAAACTTCCAACTGAGTTTATCATAGGCTTTTTTCAAAGTCTAGTTTTAAAAATGAGCCCATCCTTTTTCGACTTTGGTGTCATGTAAGATTTCATGTAAAGCCATAATCCCATCCATAATATTTCGTCTTTGATAAAACCGGATCGACACTTATTAATAATTCGCCCACCACACTCTCCATTCTCAAAGTCAAAGCCTTTGTAAAGATTTTGTATATCACATTCAACGGACAAATAGGTGCGTATTGTTTAATATTGTTTGCCTCTTTTACTTTTGGGCGTAAGAGAGATCACCCTATAATTGAATCTGCCAATGTCTAATTTGCCATTATGGAAATCATCAAAAAGAAGACAAAGGTCCTTTTTGATAGTTTCCCAAAGAATGCTTGATAGAATTCAATAGGCGGTGATCGGGGCCTGGTCTTTGTGTTTTTCTCCATTGAGAATACAACCTTTTTTTAATTTCCTCTTCCCCAAATGATTTCTCTAGCTCTTCATTTTCATGATTGGACACCAAGTCTTGAGGATCAGCCTAGTTTGGGTCTAGTTGAAAACTAGGGGTCACTAGGACCAAAACGACTCCTTATAGAAATTTGTAGCATGTTTAACCAGTGCCTCATCCCCCCCTCAATTGGTTGTCCATTATGATTGAGTGAGAAAATAGTATTCTTTCTCTTTTTGCCATTAGCTATTACGTGTGAAAAGCAAAGTGTTTGAATCTCCTTGTAACAACCAGTTACTATTGGATCTCTTATGCCAATATAACTCTTCTTCTTCCATTAATCTCATCAATTCCCCTTGTATGAATGATTTTCTTCCTAGTCTTTCCTGACTCATAGTACCATCTTCTTCCTCCTTTTCCAACACTTCTAGTTCCTTACTCAAGATTCTTTTATATTTTCTGGTGTGGCCTTTCAAGCTTAACCCCCAGCCTTTCAGAAATTTTTTCACCCTGTCTATTTTGATGCACCAAGAATCTATGGCAGATTTGGAGTGGACCTCTTTATTCCATATTTCTTTGACTTTTTCCCCAAACTCCTTATGTTTGAGCCGGGGAGGTCTCAAAAGCGAAAAGGTCTAGAGCCCACTTTTTGATCCATATCTGTTCTCATAATCGAGGATTATGATCGACATGTATCTTGGTATTTTTCTCAAATTACATAAGGGGAAAGTATTTTCCCATTCACTTGAAATGAGAACCCTGTCCAATTTCTCTAAGGTTGGACAGTCTCTATTGTTGCTCCAAGTAAACTTACCACCAGCAAGGGGAAGATCCCCGAGTTCATATGAATTGATAATGAGATTAAAGACAGAGGTGAAATTGTTATCACTGAAGACTTTGTTTTTTTCTGAGCTATATCTCAATATGTTGAAATCCCCACCAATCAGGGTAGGGTTCTTAGATTTAAAGCAGTACCTTGACAATTCAGCTAGAAAGTCATCTTTGAGGTCATCATGAGCAGGTCCATAGACATTGCCCGAGACGAGATGTTTCTTGAGTTGCTTGTCATAAACATTTGCCACAATCATATAATCTCTATTTTCATAGTTTACTACCTCAAATCTGTCCTTTTCGACCCCACTTAGCATGCCACCAGACTTTCCATTAGAAGGGGTCCAGTACCAACTAAAATCATTGTCACTGTCAATCTTTCTAAAGAAACTTGCAGAATAAGATTTTTTCATGGTCTCCTGAATCCCAATGAAATCTGCTTTATGATCCCATATTAACTCCTTAATGAAAGTGCTAAGCCCCTTTTTGGCCACCCCTCTACAATTCCATAAGATTCCTATCATTTAACACTTTTCTTGAGTTTTTCTTGCCTGCGAGAATAAGTCCGGGGGGCTAGCCTTAGACTTTTCTCCCTCCTCATTCAAGGAATCATCTAGAAGATAATTCTTTAGCGCCAAAGTCTTCCTCCTATTTATCTTTGCAGATTTGCCTTTCTTAGCACTAGGGAGTTTGATGAAGGACTCTTCTTGAGTCATCGGACTCCCATTCTAAAACATTATGCTCCTCTACCTCCTCAATCTCTGTCTCCACATTGGAATTTGGTTCCCCTTTGTCCACCATTTTTTCATTCATTTTCATTCTAGCTAATTCTAAGTCTTTCAGTAAGTCAATTTTCTCAAAATTTATTGTATCATTCCTAATTCCCATCTTACTAGCCATATTTACTACTTGTGGGTTAGATAAAACAGCAAAGGAGTTATATAACTCGGGGGCATACCTTCAATATCGGTTTCCTTGTGTACTTTCTTTGGTTCTTGGGCAATTGTCATCTTCGAGAATTTCAGCTGACTCTTATCCTCTTGCTTTTGTCGACATCTTACCATTTATACCACCCCTCCTTTTCTTCTCGATGATCAACCATCCCACCCTCATGTGTTTGGATAAGAGAGTATCCCATTTTTTATCATCAGTTATATTGCCTTGTTCTTTGTTCGGATTACCAATTTTGTCATCCACGGTTTACATGTCGAGAGTTATCGACTTTCACCGGATCACTACTTGTGCAACTGATTCAGTTACAACTTCCATGTGTTCCCTTTCTCGGTAATATCTTGAGACTGATTCTTCAATGTCTCTTCTGTACACCTTCCTCTTGGCTAGAAAAACCCAAGTCAGGTATGTCTTGGCTGCCCTTGATGGGACTCATTGACCTGACCCTTTCCATTACACTTTCCCTTCCTTATCTTCCATGATTGTAGGTAAAGTCTTTTTTGCCACTAGCTCCCGAAAGTCCCCAAACTGAAAATAGCAGTTTTCAGTAACTTCATTGATTGCCTTTTTAGCTTCACACACAATCGAGGAGGATCATGTTTGTGCTTTGTGTAAAGTTGGATCCATATTCATTGATGATGGTCTGTTGATTGTTTCCCATAGAAAAGCAACCGACTTGGCCTATCTGGATGGTTTCAACTCCACCAATTCTTAGCCTACCAGAGGGTGACATAAGATCCCCATCAACAAACTCATCATGATAACTACTCTCACTAGCCTGGATTACTTGGCTAGAGGTTTTCTGTTGGGCTGCTCCCTCATCTTTGCTTGCCCTTGGATGTACTTCCTGCTACAAATGTTACCATTTTACTTGAAGTGCCGACTTCATTTTCTGTCTGTTTTTTTTTGTTTTTTTTGGAGAAGGTGCTTCCTCCCCTGTAGTGCCTCTCTCATTCCTTATCCATTGATTTCTATTGGGTTGGTATGTCCTTCTTGCACCACCTCTCTTTGTATAATGTAATCATAGAAGTGAAAATCTAGCAACCCATCAACCTTGGCAGGTACCTTTGTAACATCTCTGCACCCTATTTTAACTCTCACATAGTCATTTTTGTTTAGGCTGTCCTTATCCACTTCCAAGGGTAGACCTACTTTTTAGGCAACCATACATACATTGGTATAAGATCTTTTTTCAGGAGGAATGTTGGAAATTCTGAACCAAGCCACATCCAAGACACCTTTGGAACCATGTGCAGGGTCCCATTTTTCCACTTTAATGACAACATCAGGCAGAGATCTCATTCTCATTTCAATAAAGTGTGTTACATCTTCTAGTGCTTTCAGATTTGGGAATCTCAGCTGATACTTCCCTTCCCCTGCCTTCTTGGCATACCACCTCCATGTAGATTGTTTCCCTGCTTTTAAAGCAAATTCAGCTTCAATCTGTCTTGCAGTTGCTTGTCCTGCTATGACTGTCACCAAAGCTACATTAGTCATGTCTTTGATACCTTCATCAGTGCATGTACTCTCTATCACATGAAAACCTTGTCCATATGCAGACAAACCATAGAATGGAGCTATGTATTCCCAAGGCATTTTAACTGTGCAAACTCTTGCCACATGACCCTCATTTTTACACCTTGCACATATTATGGACGGGGACATTGATCTATAGCATGATCAATTTTTCCACACTTTTTGTGAAGGCGAGGTCTGTCACCACCCTTATCGGGATTATGATGCAACCAGCCCCTCTCTGAGAGTTGTCCGTATTTCTTCCACAATTTGGTGAATGATATTGTTCTGAAGCATCGCCTCATTTCTTTCGCCTGTTCAATTGTTGCCCACCATCATTTCTTCTTAAGCGTTGATCATCATTCCTAGGTCTCAGTTCCTGTGGGGCTGGACGTTCAGGCTGACGAACAGGCTCCCTGTAGTCCCTTTCCCCAAAACCTCTACCCCCATTGTTGAATCTCCCACCTGCATCTGTCCTCTAGGACCCGGCTCCACGGTTCCCAGCCCGCCCCATTGGTTACGGAAGTCACGCCCCTATTCCCCTCAAACCTTGGATTGCGGCCTGCCATGTAAGGTCTACGATTCATGTTGTTTGCGAGGCTGCGAGGAGCCCGAGTGACTGCACAAAAGAGCGTGTGTCACCTCCAGCGTGGACCAACGAATTGAAGAAGTTTGAGCTCCACCAAGGGGAGCCCGGCTGGAATACCCTCCCTCGCATCACTTGGAATTGTAAGAAACAACCTCCTCCGCAACATCAAGCTGCTAAGCTATTCGACCAAAGATGAACAAGTCTAGCGCTCAAATCCGCATCGGGATGGTTACATACCTCGTGTGGTAATCTAGTCCTGCGTTCCTCCTGAATCACTGCCCCCCGAGCTCCCTGGGAAACTCCGCCAATCCCCTCTGCGATTCTAGAGGAATCGCTAGGGTTTGGTTCCCTGAAGCCGCGCCCGCCGAGAGATCGAGATCGAGCAAGGAGAGAGGAAAAGCTGTAGTGCTAGAAGCGGGAGTGCGGGTGTATCGAGGACTGCCCGGGGTCCCTACCACCGTCCCCCACGCTGAAAACTCCATGGCCTGCAGGTCATCGACCGCATAGGGGTCGAGACTTGGGTGCGTGTCGCGTTGGGGAGTGGGAGACTCACAGCGCCACGCGAAGTTGTCGCATAAATGTTCTTGGAGCACGAAGTCGTTCCGTGCATCCCCCGGTCCCCTTGGAGCACTCGGAGACGTGTCGGGTGCGCCGCCATGCCTGTCCTCTCGAGCACCTCCGCCTCGCTTTGGGTCGCCCGTGTCGCAAGGTGGAGGACGGTACATCTCCGAGGTAGAGTATACATAATGTATATATACTCGTATAGAAGCTAGTTGCGGTTGTAAGTCGATCCATCTCTGTAGCGATCGATCGATACGCATAAAAGCTGAGCCTGCTAGTAGATAAACTAAACCGGTCAAGCACGTATCTAAATTGATGGGCTTTAGCGCTAAGCAAAATATCTTTGCCATGCTTAGCCACATCATTTCGACCGGCTTTTTTTTTGGAAAGGTCGTTATTACTACGATTGTAGCATATATATTATTCAAAGATCGGTCCCCTCACGAGTTTGACCTCAATGTTCCAATGGCGCGGCCGGCATAGCACTAGAGACGATCAAGATGAGATGAAAGACAAAGATCCGGTAAAACATATTCAATGTTATTAGTAGTGTACTTCCTCTATTCCAAATTGTGCGTCGTTTTGGCTTTTCTCTAGATGCATTTCTGTTGTTATGCATCTAGACATAATGTTTAACTAGGTACATAACAAAATCAATGTATCTAGAAAAGCCAAAGTGAATTATAAATTGGAATGGAGGGAGCGATAAATAAGAGTGAGCTAGCACCAACTAGACCCATTGCCCTATCCCGGTCCCGATGGTGAGTCACACGTGTATTTTAAGCAATCGAAACTTAAAAAAAAAACATAAAAGGTACTCATAACTCCTCATTCTTCTTTGTGTAACGAAGAGTTAGCCCCTGGTTAATTATTATCGTCACAGATTTTGTACTTGCACACAACTTGTATGAAGTACTTCTTGTTCATGTCTTATTATCAGTATACATTTATAGGCTCGGCTTTGTATTGATCCCCTTACTCCTTTTCAATAAATCTGGTATAGGAGACCGAGAAAATCAAATTACTGGATCAAGTATATGGTACATCTACTCTAGCAGATTGGAAAAAATCACACTTGCCCTTTATTTGTGGGACCCTCTTGTGTCAGTTACAAAATTTGTCTTTCTTCCTCTTCTTCTTTTCCCTCGCCCCTGTTTGTGTGTGTGGCGACTTTTTAGCACTACCCGTAGTGATCATGAGCTGGATTGCGGGGCGCGGCGGCTTGATGGCCCTAGTGAGGAGGTGTGACGTGTTGTAGCACAATATGGGGCCCATATGTAATATTGATCGAGAGAGAAGATTAAAAAAAAGAGGGATGGAGAAAAAAAAAATTGGTGCCGGATCCCTCAAAGAAGAGAGGGGAGATTTTGAGGGAGTGAGAAAAACCTTTTAGGGAAAGGGGATGAGAAAGGGGAAGCTAGCTGGAGCTGTGTTTTTGCAACTTAATCCCCTTTATGCAAGAATGTATAGGGAAGAGGGATCTTTTTTCCAAATCTTGTGGGTTTTTTCTCTATAGCTGATCTTCTCTCTAAAGAGGGGATGGAGAGGGTGAGGGGGCAGTGATACATGGTGTATTGGCTTGTTGCACTAGAATATATATGCTCGGGGTCACATCACATGGGCGCCGGATGCTTCTCATACCCTCTTACACTAGCCCATATCCTATGTATCCATTGCATGCGCAAGCATGGCTAGCTACTGGCAGCAGAGAATCCCAGCATGCAGGACATACATACATGTCATACTCCCTCCGTCCCCAAAATAAACGGCGTTTTTCGCTTCCCGAGAAACATCTGCCGGCAATTATATATTAAAATAGGATTAATATTTATATTACATAATTAGTATCATTGAAAAGATCTTTTGATCTAGTTTTTAACAAATTTGTTTGGAGATTTAAATCTTCTACGTATTTTCTACAAATCGAGTCAAACTTGTGGCACGAAAACCCAAAACGTCGTTTATTTTGGGACGGAGGGAGTATATGCGTATGCATGAGAGGTCGAGAGATGTGTATGCAGTCTCCTCCTTGCAGATAGGGAGAGGGAGAGAGAAGTGTGTGGGGATACCATACACTGGGGCAGCTGCTAGGGCGCCCTCGTTTTGTGCCCCAAGAACAAGAGAGATGCTCAGATCGATTTGATGGTGGTCGCCAATTTTTTAAATATCCCGGCTCACGCGCGAACGTGCAGTTGGAGGCAACGAATTGATGGCCTGAGCTGGACAAAATCCAAAATCATATGATGATGTGAAGGTTGTGGGGATCACTCGAGTTTTCTTCTACTAGTACCCAACGTTTATGTCTCTAGTAAACGAACATTGAAATTATGGCACCATCGGTTACCGTACCGGGAATACTAGAATATGGGATTCGTGAGTGAATGCTGCATCAATATATATTGGCCCCCTCCTTCTTGTTTTAAAAATACAAAAGCTTCTGGATAGGCCATGTAATGTGATTTGCCAAGCAGAGGGGTGAGTAAAGTTAGGTTTACACATTAGCATCTGATTTAACCTTTTTTTAGCAAACTCACATGCTTTACACTGTGACAACAATGGTTGTTAATTCTCTCCATGCTAACCAAATCACAAGTTAGTAACAGCTATCTTATTAATCTTTACTCAGACAGAGAGATATACTCCATGTTAATTCTCATAAAACGTGCTAAAAAAAAAATCTTAAATTGTTCAAAGGTACATGTCTCTCTTGATGCAGAGCTTACATTTTTTTTTTTTCAAAAGCATGCATTGTGCACGTGCTGCATTAAGGGAAATCAGAGTTTACATTGTGCATTGTGCTCTTGATGCATAGCTTACATCACTACAAAAAACAATATAATCCAGTTCCAAACTATAAGTTGGTCTTAGTTCTCGTAAAAGCTATATATCTAGACTTAACGTAATTAACAAAAATTGTATACTTAAAAGCTAAAATAATTTCTAATTTGGAATGAAAGGAGTATGGTAGATAATGTCCAACTGCAAAAGCTCCCAATTGTTTTCAAATACAAATAAAGTTCAGCCACAGCATACATGCTGTTGCATGCTGGCATTCTTCAGTTACTCTGAGATACGTAAATTAATTATCTGACTAATAAAATAAGCCCACCCCTTAAAGGAAGATTCTCTAGCCTTTGTTAAAGCATATATATCGCCTTATCACAGCATGTCACACAAAGGACAAATTCATCATATCATCTAGAACCCCACCTAATCCCAGTTGTTTAAAAATAATAACCGTGTACCTCTAAACAATTGTGAACGGGTCAGTGTACTTTATAGTGTCCTCGTCATGACAGGCTGCCCAATTCCAATTCGGAGACAGTTCTTCCGTTACTAATTTACTCCAAACAATTCCTCTTAATTAGTGCTTTTGTGGAGTAGTAGTAGAGATCAGGCATTGATCGCCTTTGGACAGTATCGCGAGTCAAGAAGTCAATCTGGCCAGGTCCAAAGCATGGTAATAAGGGAGAGACCAGTGGGGACTGCAGTTTCGAATCCAGAGAGAGCCGGAGAGAAAAATATTGAGGAATTGAACCCTAGCTAACTGGCACAATGTGCAGTTGTCAGTAGAAAAGAAACAAAGTGCACACACACCAAAAAATACTCCATGCTTGGAGTGTGGTTAAGTGGTGATGACAATACTCTTTGTCTTGACTCGACTCCATGGAGCTAAGTCAAACTGATCAGACAATAAGTTCATATAGTTTCTTAATCGATCTAGGAAGCTATGCATCTGATGCCTACGTGTGAAATAGATTCCGCTCTCTGAGGCAGGAGTAAAAGATTAGAAGCCACAGGTTGAATATGGTTTGACCAGTACGTAGGCTACCAGAAGCTAGGCAATAGTAAAATTCACACATGCATTTTTCTTTTTTAAAAAACAATCACTATTATTTTTAAACAACTTTATGTAACTCGAGCATGTCACATGTTTACTGATGTCATAATAATGTACTCCCACCGTTCCAAATTATAGTTCACTTTAGCTTTTTTAGATATCTTGCTTTTGCTATGCACCTAATTATACACTATGTCTAGATACATAGCAAAAGAAATGCATTTAGAAAAGCCAAAACGACATATAATTTGGAACAGAGGAAGTAGATGGGGTTGTACACAATGTTTCACCAAAATAGAGTTTTTATTGCAAACAATATAATAGTACTATGATAGTTGTCATACTTTTCAGGGCAGGACATAAGTCCTTTCATTCATTTACCACTCACAAGAAAGGTACTTTTGCCATTAGTAGCAAACTCCAATTGTAACAAAACAAACAAGAAGGTAATAAGAGGCACATATGCCTTAACTGTACATTTTATGTTCCCACATAACTATATAAAAGTGCATGCACAAGACTTTTTTTATAAGAAAGCGCACAAGACATTATTGACAGACACATTATACTGTTGCTATATATATAATACCAAATAAATCAAATCACAAAATCAATAACAACGGTAGTACTCCTACATATTATATCTGAAAGATACTGTTCCCATATCTCTAAACCTGGACCATGTTATATATATGCAGGTTTGATCAAAATTATTAGATCAACTGAACAAACTGATATTTCAGCTAGCAGCTGGGGACTACATTTTGGACAGCAATATACTGCAATATATACGGAATCACAAAGGCAGAGTACTATATATTTTTAAAGTAGGTGTCCATTAATTATTCAAACGTACACGACTGTGGTGACGAACGATTACATGCTGATTTTTTAAGCTGATGAATCGGCATCAGTGGCTGCTGGTTGATATTGTATTGTTGGAAGAGATAATATCGAGAACCCTATCACCCGAAGCATGTCCTGTGCACCGAAAACGCCTTCAAACGCGGCGCCAGGATCTTCTGTGCTCTGAATCCGAACTTCACATCACAAGGCTACAAGATTCTCGTAACAGGAGATCCTCGCTTATGGATGTCATTGGATTCAAAGAAACTTCCAGCAGAAAGCAACTCGCCTTTGTTTAATCCCCATTGCAGCGTCACCTTCAAGAACCACCTTCCCTTTGATGATGCATAAATAATTGTATACAGCAAGCGCTATCTGTGAAAATCTGAATGGATCAACTCCAAATGACCATTTTATGTCACGAACGAAATCTATGTGCGCGATCACACACAGAGATATTGCGTCTCGAGTTGCTAAAAAGTCCAAAGGAATTTGTATACAACTGATGACTGTTTGCATTATCGTTGCCGCCGCTCCTGCCATTTAATTTATTTGAGCCACCACTTGTATAATGATATATATATACTAGTATATATATAAGAGTTACTCTATATATAATGAGTTCATGTGGTGCATACACCTGGTTTAACTAGTCTCAGCTCTAATTAATGAGATATTACTGTCATTTTCGGTCTCATTTGGCTAGATCTTTTGTCCATTCTCGAAACAATTTTTAGTTTATCATGACATCATATAAGATAGTCAATTTTGAGTACATACATATATTATAATATATATTATACTATTATAATTATAATTAACGTTTATATGTGATAAACCTGTGCAGTACGCCAGCTAGCTGTGCCGGTGCCTGCAGGCCAGCCGGCCGGCCGGATCTTTATTTTCTGCAGCCAATTTTATCACGTTGTTATATGCTGTACATGTTTGAAATCCGACCATCACCAGATCTCAAACGATAAGTAGATAAATGATAAAGTTAAATAAAACAGGTTCAGTTTATTTTAAGAAAACACGCCACACCTCTCTCACTCTTCCAAATATCTCTCAAATAGCTGGGAAAGGTACTCGCTTTTTATATAAAATTCTGAAACTATGTCGATTCCGGCTAGATTGGACCGAATTGACACCGATTCTTGATCGTCGGGAGGTGAGGATGGCGAAGGAGCCATAATGGAGGGGACGGTGGTGGCGGCAGCATGGCCGCGTCGGCAATAGCGGCGCGTCGGCCGGGCCGAGGGAAGACGATCGGCGGCGTGATGGCGTAGATGACGCAGGCTGATGAAGAACGGCGAGGTAGAAAGGCGGTGAAGAAGACGTGTAGCAGCTCCGGCGACGACGAGAGGAAGGTGGAGGAGGAGGAGGCGGCGCGGTGTGGGCGGCGGCGCTGCCCGCGCCGAGGGCGGCACGCCGGGCGGCGGCGGCGTCTTGCGCCGGCGCGGCGGCGGCCAGGCGGCGGGCTGATGGCGCCACGTGCGCTGGTGGAAGGAGAGAGAGCCTGAGAGACAAGAGCTGTTGGGAGTTACCCCTTTAATTTATTTCTTCTTAAGATTCAACTGGCTACATGCCCCTTGTATTTATAGTCTGAGGGAGACTTGCACGCTAAGCAATCTCTAGGAGTTTTTCTTATAGATTGGAATACCTCTCTCACAAGCAACCTATTTATTCCCTATTTTATTCCTATCTTTATTCTTTAAATATTCCTTACTTTATTGCGAAGCAACCGACGTGGCGCTGATTTACGGCGGGCGGCAGTGGGCGGCCGGCCGGGGAGGTGTGCGCGCGCCCCGGGGCCTAGGCGGCGGCGGTTCCCCCCCTTGTTGGGCCCTATTCGGTGATCTCTTTTTGGTTCATGACAAACTACAAGTAGAGATTAAAATGAACAGGATCAGTTGGGATAAACCTTTTCCAGTTTCACTTTTGTATTTTTATTAGGGGAACAAAATCAAAATCGGAAAGGCCAGAAATAGGACAAACACGGGATTCATTTGATATGACAAATGGATCAATTCAAATGGATCCTATTTGTGATAAACTGTACCCTTTCCTCTATTTTCACTTTATATTTCATTAGGGAAACGAAATAAAACAAAAAAGGTCAAAAAATGAGAGTGAAAGCAAGATTCACCGCAATCGAAAAACGGATCAATTCGAACAGAAACATGCCGATCGAGATATAGAAAGACAAAACATGAACGTACACCCGTAAAACTAAGAAATGTGATCTCTCATATACTGACCTAATTGACCTGACATTGCCAATATATAAATAATTCTAATTCATACATTAAGGTTCATTAAGATGCATCATTATAATAAAGAATGTAAAACCACTAGTCCATAACAAAGCAAGCCAGCACCAATCTACCATGGACAGAGTTACACTATGGTGTATCCTTTGGCATTGGCAACAATATTATCGCACTTCCTAAAACGGTATAGCCTATGCTGGTAAACACACGGCATATCGATCCCACTGAGGCCTCAGTTGGTAGGACTTGACTTCACTGGTGAATCCATTTTTGGCTTCAACCCCACAAGTGGCTCTCTTGCGGTGCAGCTGGAGCCGTTTTAAAACCCCGTTTGGCAAAAACGGCTTCAACTGTTGTGGGCCAGGAGAGAGACGGAAGAAGCTTTTTTTTTTTGCTTGATCCCCATGCCAAAGGTCTCGTCCCGTTTTCATATTTACTAACAGGAGACAACTTCTGCCAAACGGGGCATAAAGAGAGAGAAAAAAAAAAAAGCCAAAAGAACAAACATATCGTCCTCATCCCGTTTTCATATTTACTAAAAATAAAAAAAGAACATGATTGGGACAACTATCAACACAAATTTGAGCGGATTAAATGTAAAAAATCAGGACAGGACGGATTTAATTTATTCGTACCATTTTCACCCTGGGCTACAGGAGTACAAGACAACATATATGACGCGCTAAGTTACTAGCATGTATAATAATGCAAAGAGCTAATTAAGTGAATGACGCTACAGATGCGTATACATCCACACTGCTGATCGGTTTGGGGGCACTGCAATTAGTCACAAGAATTCACAATATCATTCGGCATATATATATATACTAGTATCGCGCCCATGCGTTGCTACGGGATAACTAAATTTTATATATAAAAAATATATGGATCGCATGATATAAGATAATAATACTAAAAAATTAAACAATAATATTAAAATGACATTTAATCCAAACAAGTATTTTGTGAAAGTAACACAATCAATCACGAATATCACAGGCTCGTAAATCTATTTTATTTTATAGGCTTTTTCGTAATTCACCTAAGATAATGTTTTATTTTTGTGTGTTAATAAATCCACGAATAAGTTACGATGCATCTTGATAGTTTAAATAAGGGCTCGGGATCTCCGTTTTGCACATAGGGCCATCTCAGCAAATTTGTAAGCCCCTTGGACAAACACGACTAAAGTACATAGTACTATTAGTAAGAGTCAGCATGCAACATGCTCCTTCCATGCCAAATTATAAGTCGTTTGACTTTTTTTGCTCTAAGTTTGACTATTCGTCTTATTCAAAAAAATTTGCCCAAATATAGTCAAATTCAAGTCATTCTCTAAGAACTATTATTAATGAAGAAAGCCACGGCAAAAGAAGTGATATTTTGCACAATTTTTTTGAATAACGAATGGGCAAACTTGTTGTCAAAAAAGTCAAACGACTTATGTATAGCACCCCTTTCTATGAATCGGATTTTCTTATTTTCATTTTTTCTGAGCACCAAACAAATGTTTCCTTGGCATGCTCGTGGTAACACTCACGGTTAAAACAATAGAACAGCCCCAACCACCGTCTACACCATCACCACCGCCATCAAGATCGCCCGTCGACGTGTCAATTCCGGCCCAATCTAGCGGAATCGACGAACTCGTATACCATGTGTCATTTGTGTATCATTCGGCTACTCACGACACTTATTCTTCCCATAGGTCACCCAAGGTACACAACTTGATTCACAAAATTCTATCTCTTCAGGCATTAAAATGGACCATATTTTCTCATAGATAGACTTACTGAAGTTTGTTAAATATTTGACTAATCTGATCATCCTAGCATTGAAGACCACTTAAATGAACTATAGCGAGATACTGCAAGTTATCTCTCCGGCCAATTTGGCTTTATAACCACACCTCAGTAAACAACTGAGATAGATAGCCATAAGAAACTTCCAATGACCGGAATGCATAGCACAGAAACTTTCATTAGAATATGGATGTTAAGACAAAGCCATGATGTCAGAAAATGTGAAAAATCCGTGGATTAACGCGATGGCAGCAGCAAGAAGACATTGACTTGGTTCAGACAAGTGCACGTTTGTATGAAAAGACATCAAGCAAAAGGATCATTCAGTTAGGATCACAATGTACCATGTCATTCGTCCCTATGATTGATTGGAAAACGTGTATTGCATACTGAAATTGATTGGAACAGACACAAATCAATGTCCGATCAGCAACATGAATCCAGCCAAAACCTTTGGCATCAAACACAGGCTCGATCTGGATCTGGACAGCAAGACCCACCGCAGATTAGGGTGTGCGAGGGAAGGTTTCATTTGTTTCTTTCCTCCTACAATTAGGGTGTTGCATGTCTTTTCTTTTTTTAAATCACACGCACGGTGTTGCATGCGAGATTTTCTTCTTTCTTTTTTTTCTCCTCTAATTACATTGTCTGTTTCCTCCTATAATTAGGGTGTTGCATGCCTTTCTTTTTTAAATCATGGTGCGCGAGGAAGGTGAAAGGTGTGGTTTAATCTTTCCTTTTCTCTCCTCTAATCACGCCATTGCGCGAGAGAGGAGCCGGTATCGCACGGGAGAGGCAGATGGAAGTACCAAAACCAATATCGCACCAAACTAAAGTCTTACTTTTGGTCTTTTTATGTTGTAGAGATATAGTACACACCACAGCATGCAGTACCTCACCGCACAAAAACTAGCTAGTCTGTTGATTAGGGTGTGGCCGGTTGGGCGCCTGGGTGCATATAGAAGACAAACGCCATGCCATTTCAGATCATAGTACTCGGCACACATGACACATGCATGCGCTTGTTTGTATATGCCCTGTGGGTGAAACGACCAAAAGTACGCACGACTATGCACCACACTGTAGCCGCCGCATATAAATGGCAGTTCGCACACGCATTTCGTCCAGTAAACAGTAATTCTAATCAATCAATTAACTCACCCGGCCTGCTCCGGCCCTGATGCTGATGCTGATGGTGATGCTGATCCTGATGCTGATATATTGACACAACGACGCACAACCATGCGTATAATCATGGACTAGCTATTTACACATGAATAAACAGCAGTAGTAAGTAACTGCATCCTCTATTGATGCTTGATGGTACACGCACACAGTACAGGCACAGAACGTAAATTCTTGCATGTGTTCAGAGATGGAGCGTCGTGACGATCAAATCGATCTTGTCGCCATGAAGAAGGCAGTATAACGGAAGTGATGGTGGTGCAAGTTAAGTACGGTTGCGTGTGTGGTGGACTCGGTCATTCTTCCGTCCGTCAGTGGGTTAAAACAAGAGGAGGCTAGGAATGGGACAGAGCGACAGGCGTCCGACGATAGCGAGGGCCGGGGCCGGGGGCCGGCTACTAGGACTAGCTAGGGTCGGTTCCTGTTTTTCACCGTGCATGGTGCGTACGCCCTTTTTACCAGGCCAGGCGGCGGCAGCTGGCGGCAGACAGGCGCCTGACGCGGCCATGCCGCCTTGCGTATGGAGGTGGCACACCGGCCGGCCGCGCGCCCGCCCGCTCCTGCCGCGTCTGCCCTGCCCTGCCCTGCCCTTGAAAAGGTCAGCATCCATCCGCAGGACGGAGGAGGGGAGCAAATGCATTATGCAAATGCATGCACACACACAAACACATCGATTGGCATGCAGAAGAAAACAATACAAAAACAAACCACACAACCCATCACTCTCGCCCTCCTGTCCCTCTCTTGATATGCCTGTCTATGTCTCTCTCTCATCTGCCCTTCACATACTTCTTTATTGTCCTCTCTTGGAAGCCAACTCAAGTTACCCATCTCTCGCTCTCCTCTCCTCTCATGTCCTCTCCTCTCCTGTTGCTTGCTTGGTGTGAAGAAAAGATAGCTCACTTTCCACAGCCCCCATCTCTCACATCCTGCTTCCCCTCCACCCTACCTCCTTTTCTGCCCCCACAAAACCAAAACAAGCTTGCTGGATTGCTTGCTACTAGCTAGCTACCTCCAAGCAGATCGAGCCAACCTGCAACTTCAACAAGAGATCGCTGTCCTGCATGCTGCCCTAGCTAGCCGGCCTTCTTCATTCTCCTTCTCGTGCCAATTAACAACACATGCATGCACCCAAGCTGCTGCTTCCTGTGCATCACACGCCTCTTCTTGGCTAGCCTCCCTTATTAGCTAGCTTGGTGCTGTGCCGGGCCAGTTGATTGCAAAGGAGCGCGCGAGCGAGCGAGAGAATTATTGAGCGGTTGGCATCTATCAGCCGCGCGCTTGCGCGCATCCACTATTGAGGCTCGGAGGCAGCGACTAGCTATCGAGAGCGAGGGGATCGATCGGCAAAGGGCGCCCTAAGCTACCTAGCCAGCTGCTGCATCAGCCATGTGCGACTACTTCCTTCCGAGGATGGAGGGCGACCAGGCCGGCGGCGGCGACCTTACCGACATCGTCCGGTCCGGCGGTGCCATCCCCTGGCAACGCCGCCGAGGTGCCGTCCACGGCCACCGCGGATGAGTGGCAGCTCCAGGGGAGCCGCCGATGCTCTTCCCGCCGCTTCCCTCGACGACGACATCCCATGAAGCAGGCTGCTCCGCCGGGGGCACGGGCGCCGACGTCTTTGTCGGCGCCGACCCTTTCTCCGGCCTCGTGGACCCGTTCAGTACCGACTACTCCTCAGGCGCCGCCGACTTCTTGGACGCCATGCCGGACGCGATGGCCAAGGTCGGCTTCGACACGGCTATCAGTAGCTCATCCGGTGGAGGAGGTGGGGGAAGACTGATAGACATGAGCGGGAAGCAACCTCTCTTGCCGCGGGGGATGCAGATGCCGGCGGTTGGATTGCTGTCGCCGAGGATGGTGTTGCCGTCGCCTTTGTCGCGCCCAGGGGAGATACGACCCTACCCGCCGTTAGCCGGCGACATGGTCAAGCTTGGAATCACGGCCGGCCAGGTGGCCGGGTGCGCCATCGACGCCGCCGTCGTCGGCATGCAGATGTCTTCGCCTCGCGCCGCGGGCGGGATCAAGCGCAGGTTGGCCAGATCCGCCTGGATCCAACACATCTGCTAGCTTCGTTGCATCATCTTATCTTGCATGTAAATATAAATAACATAACTTTTATATACAGCAGGGTGTGTGTTTACTGCTTGCTATAGCCTCTATAGCTTGATGCTTTTTAGAGAAGGTTCTACGATCTCTTTTTTTCTGTTCCTTTTTGCTTCTCCTCCTTTTGTGCTCTGCAGTCTGCACTACACTGCACCTCCATGGAAAAAGAATCGAGGGAGGATTCCAAGGATTCCTCGGGCTGTGCCAGGAATTGGCAAGGTCGTAAGTGTTGCCTACAGCTCGAAATTTTAGGCAGGAGAGTCATCATGAACACATGGTGTGATCGGTGGGGATATTTCTGATTCAGCAAACGATGCCTACACATATAGGGTTATGTGCATCTAGACCTAGCTGGTTTTCTCCCCCGCAAAGTCCGGCTTTTGAATCCCCAAAGCTGATTTGTGAAACCCTAGTAATAAGCTTCAATTACTTAAAAAATAATAACTTTGCCTCAAGAGATTATGCGTGCACTTGCAGTTCTGTAAATTGATCACGTGATTACAGCTCTTCATCACATATTAACTCTTGCCCGAAAATTCATCCTCGCAGGAAGAACCAAGCAAGGAAGGTAGTATGCATCCCGGCGCCGACAGCAGCTGGGGGAAGACCAACTGGAGAGGTGGTTCCTTCTGATCTCTGGGCCTGGAGGAAGTACGGCCAGAAGCCTATAAAGGGTTCTCCTTATCCAAGGTACATCCACCATTTAGCTGGGACTATGCTTCAACAGAAATGGTTAATGTGGCTCGATCTATTAAGGTTACTACGCTGAACAATCTGCTTGGTGAAAAATTGGAGGTGAAGCTACTAGCTAGCTTTATGAATTGCTGCGAGAGTAAACAAAACAATCTTCTCTATATATGGTCCATAGTTATAAAATTCTCAGCTCCACGATTCTTAATTTGTGTCTGCATGATCGATGCAGTTTGAATTAATTAGCTGAAAGATAATTTAATGGTTACCTAGCTAGCTAGGTGTATGGGGATTGCTTGTGATTCTCATGTGTGCAATTAATATAATTATATTACTGGTTTTTTCATCACTCTATGATACATTTTGTTTTTTTAGTGCACGTACGGTATCGTTCTAATTACAGATACGGTTACATTATCAGCAACATATAACTGTTATGTGCCTAAAATATTTCTGGAGTTAAATTTATGATCCATATTCCAAGGCATATATACACACATTATCAATATAATTGTTCATATTTTTTTCTTCTAAATTTAATTTGATTCTATGCCGAGTGTAGGTTTTTCTCATACACCCATCTGGATTGATTTTTAAGATCTCTTTGTACAGTTTTTATATACATGTGATATGTCAGACTATCTTCCTAGACGATTAAAGTGGAAAACAATGTAAAACAATATGTAGTCTTTATTTAGCAAATAAGCACATATATATAAAACTGAACCCATCTTATTTTGTATATACCGGCATATATACCTTACATATATATATGTACGCTAGCTGGTTGCGATATATCACAGCAAGTGAGTGATGAAAAAAGGTGCATGGTTGCTGACTTTAATAATGTTGTTATCCATGAAATGCACGATATATCCGGCCAGAGGGTACTACAGATGCAGCAGCTCAAAAGGATGCTCAGCACGGAAGCAAGTGGAGCGCAGTCGGAATGACCCCAACATGCTGGTCATCACCTACACCTCTGAGCACAACCATCCATGGCCGACTCAGCGCAACGCCCTGGCCGGGTCAACTCGGAATCACCACGGCAAGAACGGCGGCAGCTCAGGTTCCAAGACCTCACAGAACGAGAAGCAACAGCAGCAGCAACAGCAACCAAACAACGACGTCAAGGAAGAGCCCAAGGATCTGGTGGCCACGACGACAACCACTAGCACGATTACTACCACAACTACTAGTACTTCTCCGGCAGCGGTTGTGAAAGAGGAGGCGTTGGCAGCTGGATCGTCAGAAGCACTGGAGCATGCGATGCATGCAGCAGTAGTAGACCACAACATTGAACTCATGGACCAGGTGTTCAGCGAGAGCTACAAGCCGATGATACCTGAGGCCGGCCACTCTGACGACTTCTTCTCCGACCTCGCGGAGCTGGAGTCAGATCCCATGAGCCTAATCTTCTCCAAAGAGTACATGGAAGCCAAACCAAGCGGAGGTGGTCGTGGCCACCATCAGGAGAAAGCAATGTCCAAGGACTTGGATCCACTATTTGACATGCTAGATTGGTCTACTAATTCTTCATCAGCAGGGAGCTCGTTTGAGCAAGGAAAGAGAGGCTAATCCATTGGCAAATATGTGGACACATGCATACATTTGATCAGCTGCTAATAATGATAAGAAATTAAGATTACCACAAGATATGATGTTCAGCAAGGAAATTAAGATGAGAGTTTTTTTTTTTTTTTTTTTTTTTAATTTTTTTTCTTTTCCTCTTTTGGTTCTTCTTTGCTTATTATCATATTGTGTGAGAGAGATTGGATTTTTTGTTCAAGGTGCTCTTAGATATGAACCTTATTTTTAAGGTTTGTGTCAGGTTGCTTGGTGTACTTATATATATGCATGAGATGAGATGAATAGTCCCCCTGAGGATATGATTCTTCTCTCTCTCACTCGAGTCTGGGGTGTGTGTACTCGCTCTCCATTATTGGCATGCATGGAGAGTTTATCAAGGTTGTCTAACATTCTATGTGCTTGAAGAAGAGGACATAAAAAATGGAGGAAGATGTTGGTGCCGGGGCCAGGGGTGATGTGAATGTGATAGATGGAGGAATAGAAGAAAAAAGTCCCTAGACCCACATCCTTGAAGCTGATGTGACAGAAAACAGGTCAGGGCGCCGTTGCAACGGAAGATATTGTTTTACAATTTTTGCTAGAGCAGGCCTCTTGCTTTTTCAGCTTTTGCATGCAGCCTGTGGATCTGGGGCCTGGGCGCCTTGCTATGTTTGGATTCTCTGAAGGATATTTAATATTTTTGTCTGCTGTGAGCTAAGGAAATTGCACGAACCCTTCATATACACCCTGTTCCTGATCTAAAGACCAGCCACTGCTCCAAGGCAGGAGTATTACTCGGGTCCCCTGTGCATTAGTACATGTGATATACAGCATCGATCTGTTCAGTTCAAGCTACATAGCATCTCTGTACTGTACTCCTACGTGCCCTAGCTAGAGCTAGCTCTGCAGTTGTGCCGGCCGGCCCGGCCTGACAGGCAACGGCGTCTGTGTAGAGTAATACTGCAGAGCTAGGTAACGGGCGAAGTAGTACAAGGGGTGTGCCGCGTCGCAGGTACGTATGCAGAGCGTCCTGCAGCTTTCAATTTCGCCCGTGTCATCCGTTGTCTGCATACGACATCACGTATCATCTTGTGTACGTCGCAGGGCAGCGCTGATGCATGTACACGTATGCGTGCACAATGATGCGGTCAATAAGCGAGCAATGCAGCATGCATGCGTGTGCGTGCCTCTGTGGACGACTGTGGTAGCAGCATGGCCACGTGCACGTGTCTTACGGCCAGCCAGAGATCCACGATGCATCGTATCAACACAGTGCATTACTGTAAGTTGTCAGTCGTTTAGTCCTCTTCAGCCTATGCAGCATGATTATGTTTTTACACACATGTATATAGTACGTGTACGTCGGTACGTGCATCCACAACCAACACACAACACTAGCTACTCGATCGATCTGCCTGCCGGCCGCCTAAAAGTACAACGCACTTTATTCCTGCCGGATGTATAATGCATTTTTTTTTCTTCCATGAAAAGGGGAAAACAAATGTAGCGTGATGAACGAGCGAGCTATACTAGCTGCAGCTAGGTGGTTTGTCAATGACAGGTCAAGGAGCGAATGAATCCCAGATTCCCGGCCGGTTGATCGAGATGCACATTTTTTTTCTTCTTTCTGAGCGCTGCTGATTATTAGTGTGATGGCAGACACAATATATAAGTACGGAGTAACTAATATATAAACCGCCGGCTATCAGTTGGGCATTATTATGTTAAGCAACTGTCATCTCGATCCTCACTGGTGCAAGGCTGCCGCCTCGCGCGCGCGCGCGCAGGCGCACCACACCACGTACTCGCGCCAGGCTGCAGAGAGATCGAGGTCGTCGTCGGTGGCGCTCTCGGCAGCTCAGCGACTTCGTTCGTGCGCCGCACGCGCCCGCTTGGCTGCCGGCTTGCCGGTCGCGTGCGTTCGCTGGTGATCGGGTCGGGTTGGCAATGGCAAGTCACCGCACGCAAACCGATCGATCACGCATCGCACAAGATGCAAGCCCCCGGCCGGGACGCGCTGGACGTGTGGTGTGTGTGTGGCCGCCGTACGCGGAGCTCCTGTGCGATCCGCACAGCGGCCACGACGACTGGAGATTGGGTCGTGATGCGCCCAATAATTAGGGGGCATTCAATCGGCTGGGACATACCTGTCCGGCCGGCCGGCCGTCGTCCGATGGCCCTGGCCGCCGGCACACGCACTGTACACGAGACGAGAGAGATCATCGATCGATCGAGCCATGGGTCATGGTGGGCGCCAGGGCGCGACGACGACGACGACGACGGGGGTGCGTGGTCACGCGCGCGTGCGTGTCACTATTTTCACTATTTGCCTGTTGGGAGCTCGATCGCGCCAGCGAGGCGGTCAGTCAGACTCAGACGACAGGCAGGCCCAGGCCCTGCTCGATGAATTCATCGATCGACCGGCGGCCGGAATTGAATGTTTAGTCCAACGATGGCGGATCGATGGAGCCGGGCGGGGGCGGGGGCCTGTACCGGCACATTTGGATGTTCAGAGGTGGCGCATGGCGTTTGCAGATGCAGAGTTGTTGCAGTGTGTCTTTCGCTGGCCAACAGGCGTAATCCCTGTGCCTTCGTTTAACGCAGGTGCTGTGCCGTGGGATCCCGCCGCAGGCAGGGGCCAGTGGCAGAGGCAATTCAGGACATCCCTTTTTATGCTCGCCTTTTACGGTCAGTCAGCACAATTACCCTGTCCTAAATTAAATGAATCGATGAATGGAGGTGAAAACAATTACCCGCTGAGGCACAGTTAATTACCGTGCTGGCCGCCGCCCTGGCCCAAGAGCAGGGGTACTGATTCCTTTCCTTTGCCTCCGGCCCAAACAAAAGAATTTTTGTTAGACCAAAGGACTGGGACCCTACCAGGCCTTGTTGTGTTGGGCCCCTCCGAAAGCCCAGCTAGCGCAGCTGGAAATCTGGTGCGCAGAGGCCCTCTCGCCTCTGCTGACTGCTGTTGCTGTTGCTGTTGTTTTACTTGCGCCTGCATCTGATCAGTGCCTAGGATTGCCTAGGATCGGAGATGTGCTATTTCTGCGAGGGGGTAATGTAGCCACGGCCACTTCCAACTGTTGCTCAAATCTTACCCAGTGGCCAGTGTAGCCGCGATGCCAGTAGTAGCCGCCCATCTGCTCACGCTTACATGCCTGTCATCTCATCCAGGACCTCACCTAAACTCCTGTGTTCCACTTAAGCAGCAGCTCGCTGTTACACTGTAAGGCACCAGCTGACGTGCCCGTAGCCAAGTAATCCTCAGGACGTCACGCGGCACCGCTGGACCATCAGCTTCAGTCCTGCTTCAGAGGACCTCTTGGGGCCTTGTACAGTTTGGACGACAGCACTTGATGGGTGCTATCTCAGCCGTTGGATACTTGGATCGCAAACACGCCTTGCGGTTGTTCACCTGTAGCTGTAGGACTGTTAGGAGTAGGAGCGTTGTAGGGCTCCTTTCGCCCTGAAATAAAGGCTCACTTCTTGGCTTTTTCATCATTTCTTCTTTATAATCTACTCATGTTTTCTTTTGTGTACTTCTTGACAAGTCTGTTTGAAACAATTTATATATACAAATCTTGTGCTCAATATATTGTGGTTTTCTTCAAAAGATTTTGGAAACAAAAAATACGTCCACAATTTATTCAAAGGATTCACTGCCGCGACCAGGGTTTGTAGGGCGTCTTAAGAGTGTTTGTAGGGATGATTTCCCTAGCAGCCACTGAGCCCCCGTTCTTACAAATCACGTATTTGTAGGGGCAGTTTTCCAACCACACTTACAAAGGCGGCTCATGTTACCAGGCGCCCTTATACAAATCTATTTGTAGGGGCGTAGGTAACACAAGCCGCCCTTACAAAAAAAATTGTAGGAGCGGTTCCAAAACTAGGCACTCCTATAATTTTCATCTGTAGGGGTGGTTCATTCACTTGTCCAAAAAATTAAATATTAATTTTCATCTGTAGGGTGGTTCATTCTATAACCGCCCTACATTTCATTACTTGTCGAAAAAAATAAATGTTGAACCGCTCTAATAATTTTAGAATAAAAAAATAATTCACAAAATTCAAATATATACATGTATGATTCAAATTAACAGATATTTCATATAATTCACATAGTCATGCCCCCTCTCACAAAAGTCCAATACTCATAGAGTTCAATGATTCACATTACAAGTTCACTTCACGTCCTAAGCCTAGCCTTTCCCACTCACAAAGATGTTTCTACAAATCATTTCTGTATTGGTGATTTGTAACGTAAAAAGTTGTGCTAGAGCATTTATATCAAGAAATTGTTATGATAAATTTTTCCCCTAGCTAATACTAATGAACAGAAGTTATGTCGAAAAACATCACATGTTTGTGTTGAGCACTTCGTTGTTCATGATTGTAACACCATGAGTAATTGATGAGCTCTCTCTTACCAATAACCATTAAAAAAAAGGTCACGCGACTCACGCCGAAAGTTGTTAGGATAAATGTATCTACCCTACAAAGTATTATATAACAAAAATGTGAATTATACATGTATATATGTTGATTTGTTTGTTTCTAATTCCTTGCACATCTAGAGTTTAGGATCTCCAGGCTAGTCATATTATTTGTTCGTTTCTAATTCCGTGCAGGTTCAGTCGTTGGCAAGACAGCTCTTTTGCCCTGGACCCCGAGAAAGAAACGAAAGACACAATAAAGCTTGTTTTAAAAAAAGAACTTTATGAATAATTAAATAGGTGAAGTTGAGCTATTTTGGAAAAAATATTTGGCAAAATGACTTCACCAACAACTTCGTGCATGAATATGAGAGAGAAATAAATTAAAGAGCTAGCATAAGCTACTTTTTTTTCAGCTTTATCATGCAACCCATGTCCATTTAAGAGGGGAGAAAAACAGCTTCACTCATCATGTTCTTTTGAAAATAAGTGATTGCTAAACAGACCTTGAAAAAGCAAATGAGAGGCCCACAAAAAATATCTGAAATCGCAGGACTCCCGGAGCTGTTTTTTTCCCAAAAGATATACAAACCTTGTGCTAAATATATTGTGTATTTTTCATAAGATTTTGGAAAGCAAAAAATTAAGTGCACAATTTATTCTTAGGACGATTTGTAACGTAAAAGTTGTGCTACAACATTTATATCAAGAAATTGTTATGATAAATTTGTCCCCTAATACTAATGAACATGTTTGTGTTGCTTATGATTGTAATATTAAGGAATAATATTAATGTCAGGTGCACACCCCCGCACCGAGGGACCCAAAAATATCTGAAATGACTGATGGTGACATGGAGGCCCGGAGCTTGAGGAAAGTGAGTTTTGCAGTCTCCATCGTGGCCATAATCTACTTGTCCCTCGGTCACCCCTTTCCTCTCGCCCCACGACTTGCACGAGTTTTGCCTCTGGTTGCAACCGGCACACTCCATGGATAGACCAGCGGATGCTACCAGCACGGACGCCGATGTCGAGCGGGCGAGCCCGCCGCTCCAAGCGAAGGCCGAGGTACGTGTCCGTGTCCTTAATTACGAGAAGGCCTTCAGGCTTCAGCTCTGCTCGTTCGAGCGGCGCGCTGCTGCAGGAGTGGGGCTGAATCCCCAATCCCCGAGCGCCGCGCCGGATTCGGCCGGTAGCCACGAGGCTCCTTCAGCGGAGCTACTGCCCGGTGCCTTTTGCCGCCTAGCCTAGCCGGCTGGTAGTCAGCTGCTGCTGCGTTTCACTAGCACCTGCCACCTAGTATATGCACAAAAATGGGCCCCAGTGGCAGCTGATAGTCTGCTACCAGCAGTCAGTGTAAAATTGAACAGCACATGATTCTCTTTCACTCTGAAAAAGAACATAGCACGATGTAGAAATATGCGTCCCCTAAACACAGTCATACTGTCAGTGCCAGAGCTTGATGCCTTTGCTGGGAGCTCGGGAACAGGAAGTGGGCAAAGTCAGTAATAATATCTACTCCAAGGCGCCCAAGATAGTCTTGTGTAAGTACATCTATCATATATTCATGCTGCAGAATGATAATTGATGATAATGCCAGTGAACTCAACTTGCTGTGCCAGGCCTGGTGTTCTTGGAAGTCACCGCATTCTACGGTGTCTACCTGAACCTAATCGTCTATCTCCAGGACGTTCTTCATGGCGACAGTGCCTCCAACGCGGCGGCCGTCGATTTCTGGGCTGGAGCTGGCTACCTAATGCCCGTGGTCGGGGCCGCCATCGCCGATTCTTACTGGGGCAAGTACAAGACCGTGCTCGTCGGCCTCTCCATATCTCTCGCTGTAAAATCCTCTGCACAACTTGCCAATTTGGCATTCTAGGCAGGCAGCGCTGGCTGTTGCTTCACTGACGAACAAGTGAAAACAGGGAATGGCCGTGATCACGACATCGGCGACGCTGCCGTCTCTGAGGCCTCCGCCGTGCGAGCACGGCACTGGCATGAACTGCGCACCAGCGGCTCTGCACCAACGGCTCGTGTTCTTTGCGGGCATATACCTGTGCGCCATCGGGATCGGCGGCGCCAAGGCGGCCTTAGTCTCGTTGGGCGCGGAGCAGTTCGACGACGAGAACGGCAAGAACGTGGCGGAGAGGGAGATGAAGGCCTCCTACTTCAGCTGGTACTACGGCGTGGGCAACCTCGCCATGCTCACCTCGGGGACCCTGCTGGTCTGGGTCGAGGACAAGGTCAGCTGGGGCCTCGGGTACGGCGTCTGCGCGTCGTTCGTCGCGGCGGCCGTCGTCGGCCTCGCCGCGACGGCGCCCGTGTACCGGCACGTGCCTCCGGTGGGGAGCCCCTTTAAGGGCGTGTGCCAGGTGCTCGTCGCGTTCGCTCGCAAGGCGAACGTGAGAGTTCCTGAAGATCCTGCCGAGCTGTACGCGGAGGAGCATGTTGAGGCGTCTCTGCTTCAACCGCCTCGCGAGTTGCTAGAGCATACGGATCAGTTCAGGTGCTTGGACAAAGCTGCGGTCGTCACGAGCGCCGACTTGGAAGACGCCAACCCATGGAGGCTGTGCACGGTCACCCAGGTGGAGGAGCTCAAGACGCTGCTGAGGCTGACGCCGATCTGGCTCACGTCGGCCGTGTACATAGTCGCCAACACCCAGGCGCAGACCACGTTCGTGCAGCAGGGCACCATGACGGACTCAGGATCGGGCGCGGCGCGTTCTATTTCTCCGTCCCAGCCGCGTCGCTGACGTCCATCGAGACGGTGTTCGTGGTGGCCTGCATCGCGCTCTACAACCGGGCCGTCGCACCCTCGGTGCGTCGCTTCCTCGGCCGCGCGGAGGCGTTCACGCCGCTGCAGCTCATGGGGCTCGGCCACGGCGCGGTGATCGCCGCGATGGCCCTCGCCGCGTGCGCCGAGGCGCGCAGGCTGGCGATCGTCAGGGCCGGGGCAGCGCCCCTGGGCATTGCGTGGCTGCTGCCGCAGTATGTCGTGATGGCCGTCTCCGACGCGTCGCTCACCATCGGGCAGCTGGAGTTCTTCTACGACCAGGCGCCGGAGACGATGCGGGGCTCATCAACGGCGTTCTACTTCCTGTCGTGCTCGCTCGGGAGCCTTCTTAGCTCGCAGCTGGTGACGCTGGTGGCGTCGGTGACCGCGACGGGCGGGAGAACGGGATGGTTTCCGGCAAACTTGGACGATGGGCACCTTGATTACTTCTTTATGCTCATCGTCGGCATCACCGCACTGAACTTCGCCGTTTTTGTTTACCTAGCCAAGAATTACACGCCCAAGAGGGTTAGATAGGGTTGATTCTCTTCTCTCCTTAGATTAGAGTTCCAATTCCACAGCAGTACAGCACCGTCACTTTATTAGTTCTCATCTGTATAAATTATAAGAAGTATAAATATACTTCATAATATAAAAATGGATAGTGTGGGGGATCGATATTCGTAAGTATGGCCCAATCCGAAACTAAGACTCGAGCACAGTCCTGCCCGGCTGGATGACCAAGCTCATGGGCTGAGCCAACGGACGAGCTCTCCCATCCCCTACGAGATCTTTCTACGCCTCGCTCGAACTCGATGGGCTCCCGACTTCGTAACAAAGACGAGCTCGACAGGGGACTCTTAGCATACACAAATCTTCGTCCCTCACGCACACACTCCACACGATATTGACACTCACCTCAATCACAGAGACTTGGGAGCCCGCTCCCTCTCTCGCCCTGCTTGTACTCACCCCGGTATGAGCATTTGAGCTCGGACAGTGATCCCAACTGGACTAGGGTGCACGATTTGCCCTGAACCAATATACCTCTTGTGTCATTGTCTCTAGAGCTAGGCCACCGGAGCACACGCTAGTCAGTCGATTACTGTGACGGTGGAATTAGACCACGGCGGTTGGCGCGCCCGGTAGGGGCAGCGCTAGTGTGGCGTTCCCCGCTTCGATGGCTTCCTCCGCTTCGCCGGCATCCGGAGCGCCCACGATGCGCTTCGGGGCTTTCGACTTCACCAGCACCAGGCCGGAACAGCCTCTCGCCGGAGCTGTCTTCCCCCAGCTGATGCGGCGAGGACGTGCCCAGCCGTCTGCGCGGCGCCGCCGACTCGTGTTGGCAAACATGGGCCGAGATTCGACTTCCGTGCCCGCAAGCCCCATCCGCACGGCGGCGGATCGCTTCTTCGTCCTCATCAAGGACCTGCTCCCCAAACATCCTAGGGCTCGAGCCCACCCGAGGGCTACGTTCAGCGATGTGACCTACTCCATCGCCAACGTCGTCCGCGGCTCGCGGAGAAGACGCGTTGTCGGTCGGCATGAGTTCGAGGCGGCCTCGCTAGGATATACCCGATGGGCAGCCAGGCCTCCCTCTCTACTAGGGCACCGAGCCCCAGTGACGGACATCCACGAGCTCGAGCTCGCCCTCGATGGCATGAGTCTCATGGACTGCGACCCGTCTCGCCCGGTGCTTCATGTGCGGACCCGGCGGCGCATTGGACAGCCATCCCTCGGCGACTCCGGCGAGCACCCCCGGCACTCAGCGGCTGGCAGCGCGAGCCACCGGTCGACCCGTCAAGGCCCGCTGGCCGAGCTCGGCGAGCTCGGCGCCGAGGCGGCCGGGAAGCGTGAGGCCCTCCTCGCCGAGCATGGGGGAGACAATGCGCGAGCACGAGCTCGCGACACCCACTACCGCATCAACCGCGACGAAGGCGCCGGCGAACTCCCGCCGGTGTTCGGGAGGGCCTCCTGAGAACCTTGCGGTGGCTACGATGCTCCCTACGACGCTGCCCCCGTCCCGAGGACCCGGAGGCTCGGCGAGCTCACGCGAGCAGCTCGAAAAGCTTCCGCAGGCGGCGATCCAGCGGGCGGCGGCAAGATCGGCATCTCACCGTCGACCGGGAGGAGCGCGAGGCCTCCTCAAACCCTGCCCCGCCAGTCCACGTCTTGCCGGCGAGTTGGCGAAAACCGTGGCGCACGTGACACGCTCACCGCCCGGCAAAGCGGAGGCCCGAGCGGAAGCACGCCCTGCGAGACGGCGGCAAGCATCACCGCAACGCGATCGCGCAAAAGAACACCGCGGCGACCGCCCCGCTCGTTCATACAACAAGCGGCGAGGGCGACCGCTACGATATAAGAAGACCGAGCCGTGGCCCGACGCGGTCGACGCGCCGAGCTCCTCGCCAAGGCAAGCGCGCCGCGGCTCGAGATCGAGCTCGAGGAGGCGGCGTTTCGGGTCACGCATCCCACGACGCCCCGTTCCTTCGCTTCCGAGCTCCGACCTCGGCAGAAGTACAACGGGAAACCGACCCCGCCACATGGCTGAAGGACTATCGCCTCGGCTGCCGGGCGGCGGCGCCGACAACGAATACTTTATCATCCGCCCAACCTCCGCTTTACCTTGCAGATTCAGCTTCCGGTCATGGCTTGAGCACTGCGGGGAGGAGCGATCCGCGAATCGACGATCTGCGTGGCGTCTTCGTCGGCAACTTCCGGGGCACCTACACCAGCCGAGCACGGCGTGGGGCGTCGTGCTGGTGCAAGAAGAAGAATGAGGAGAGCTCGCGCGACTACATCGGCGCTTCTCCAAGCTGCGCAACAACCTCTCCGAGGCCTCCGACGCCGAGATCATCATCCGCGTTCACCTTGCAAAGACGTGCGAGGGCGATCCGCGAGCTCGGCGTCGGGAAGCCCGGGACCGTGAAAGAGCTCCTCGACCTCGCCACCGGCCCACGCCGAGGGAGAGGACGTCGTCTCTGCCGTCACCGGCGAGGGGCAAGGCCAAGGCCGACGACGAGACCGCGGAAGGGCCGGCCCGCACAAGCAAGAAGAAGAAGAACAAGAGGAACAAACGCCGCCCGCGGCGTACGCGGCAACGAGTTCGTGGCCGTGGCGCAACAAGAGGGGAAGGCCCGGCTCCAGGGGCAAGCCCTTCGTCCCCCAAAGTGCACGCCGACAAAATGCTCGAAGGCCCGTGCCCGCACCACGAGGGCCCCGTCAAGCACAAGATGAAGGACTGCCGACTCATGAAGAAGACGTGATGGGGCATTTGCGAGGCGGCGACAAGGGCGACGACCAGACGCGGGCGAGGGGAGCACGAGACGGGCGATGAGGGCGTCTACATCGAGGAAGGCGCCGTCAACATCGTCTTTGGCGGGGCGTCGGGATACTGAGTCAAGTGCCCGGCCAAAAAGCTAACCCGCCGCGAGGTCTCTTCACCGAACGGCGCTGCGCTGCGTACCTTAAGTGGTCGAGCTCGGAGATCACCTTCGACAAGACCGATCATCCTCGTCAAATCCTGCGGCCCGGGAAGGTTCCGCTCGTCGTCGACCCCATCGCCGGCACCATGCGCCTCGGAAAGGTGTTGATGGATGGCGGCGGCGGCCTCAACCTCCCTCTACATCCCGCGCTCAAGCCCTTGGCATCCCAAAAGGCACGACCGGCCCTCACTAGACCCCGATCCACGGGGTGGTGCCGTGAAGCGGATGGTCCCTTTCGGGCGGATCGACCTCCCGTTACGTTCGGCACCGGACAACTTCCGCAAGGAGACACTCACGTTCGAAGTGCTCCGTTCAGAACGCCTACCACGCGCTCTTGGGGCGGCCGTGCTACGCGAAGTTCATGGCGGTTCCCAACTACACTTACCTCAAGCTCAAGGTCCCCGGACCGAAGGGGGTCATCACCGTTGACTCCACCTTCGAGCGTTTATCTGCGAGACTGCGCCGTGCGAGACGCCCGACGCCGCCGTCGAGATTGAGCGCGACGCGCCAAAGATGGCGGCTCGGGCGGCAGCGGAGACTCCCCGAGCTCAAGAGAGTGGCGAGCACGAGCTCGTCTCCGGGCGAGCTCGAAGGTCACGGGCGCGTTCGGGCCGAGAAGGACGCCAAGCGGTCGAGGTCGGGCGGGCGTACGCGCCCTCTGCGTGGGCACCGAGCTCACCCCGAAATAGGAAGCGAGACCGTCGACTTCCTCGCGCGAACCTCGGCGTGTTCGCGTGGAGGGCCTCGGATATGCCGGGCATACCGAGGGGAAGTCGCCGAGCACTCCTTGAACATCAAACCGGCTCTCGCTTGGGGTGAAGCAAAGGCTTAGACGTTTCGACGGCGCTCGGCGCCGTGCAATCGCCGAGAAGATAGATAAGCTACTGGCCGCTAGGTTTATCAAGGAGGTGTATCATCCCGAGTGGATAGACAACCCCGTACTCGTTAAGAAAAAGAGTGGGAAATGGAGAATGTGTGTTGATTATACGGGTCTCAACAAGGCATGCCCAAAGGATCCGTTTCCTTTGCTTGCAAGATCGACCAAATTGTTGACTCCACCTCGGGTGCGAAACACTCGTGTTCTCGACGCCTACTCCGGCTACCACCAGATTGCGATGAACGAACTTCGACCAACTCGCCACCTCCTTCATCACTCCGTTTGGCGCATTTTGTTACGTAACAATGCCCGCCGGTCTGAAAAACGCTGGCGCTACCTTCCAAAGGTGCATGTAAGAAAGTCTTCAAAGAGCTCCTCGGGAAGCTCGTCGAAGCGTCGTCGACGACATCGTTGTCAAGACCAAACACTCGGAGAGCTCGTTCCCGACCTCGAAAAGGTCTTTGCTAAGCTCGCGAGTTCGAGTCAAGCTCAACCCGAGAAATGCGTCTTGAGTCGCGAGGAAAATTGCTCGGCTTCATCGTATCCCGAGCGGCATTGAAGCCAACCCGAAAAAGATCGCCGCCATCACGAGTATGGGGCCAATCAGGAACGTCAAGGCGTGCAGCGGCTCACGGATGTCTCGCCGCCCTCGGTCGATTCATAGCTCGACTGGGAACGCACCCTCGGCCGCTGTACAAGTCGTTGAAGAAGTCCGGCGCTTCATGCGGACCGACGAGGCCCGGCCAAGCCCTCGACTCTGAAACGACTCCTTGCCAACCCACTGTGCTCGTGGCTCCGGCTCTGACGAACCCTTCCTCCCTCTACATCTCGGCGACCTCGAAGGTCGAGAGCACCGCGTCTTTCGTCGTCGAGAGAGAAGGAAGGGCACGGCGCAAGGTCCAACGCCCGGTATACGTCCCGGTGAGGTCCTCTCCGATACCAAAACCCGGTACTCGCAGCTCGAGAAGCTTCGCGTATGCATTCTGGCGATCACCCGGTACAACTCCGACATTAGTTCGACTTCGCACCCGTTACCGTCGTCTCCAAATACCCCATTGGCGAGGTCATCCGCGGCCCGAGGTCAGCGGGACGAATGGCCAAATGGGGCGGCCGGCTGATGGGGGCCGACATTACATCTACGCCCCAGAGTCCATAAAATCGCAGGCCCTATCCGACCGTCGCCCGAGTGGACCGAGGTCGGCAACCGCCCAAACCCGACGGCGTGGAGTTCGGGTGATGTACCGACGACTCGTGAAGAAGTACGGCGCGGAGTCGGGCTAGTCTTCATCTCGCCAAACAAGGTTCGCATGAAGTACTCGATCCGTCTCCACTTCGGCCTCTAACAACGTCGCCCGAGCACGAAGCTCACGGTGAATGAATTACGCATAGCCCACGAGCTCGGCATCCAGGCACGCCCGAGGTCGGGCGACTCGACTTCGAAAGAACCAGGTCATGAAGGAGGCCGATTTGCGTCAACCCAAAGATGATTGCGTATCACCAAAGGTCCGCGAGCTCGAAGAGCACTTCCACGATCTTGAGGTCAACCACGTTCATCGCAACCTCAACAACGACGCCGATGTCCTCGCCAAGCTCGCGTCGGACCGCCCTGCCCGTCCCGCCGGCGTCTTCATGCACGAGCAGACAAGTTTTCGACACGACTCAAAAACGAGCCAACAGCGACCAGGTAGCGGCGCGAGCTTGTCGCTGGGCCGCCCCCCGAGCTCGGGCCCCATCGAGGTCGATATCCCGACGAGCTCGAGCTCGCCGACGCGCGGCCCTTGCTGGCCGTGAGCTCCGTCGCCGCTTGGGGGGCACCGGGGGATAGATCGAGCTCGGTGCCCGAGAGTTCTAAAACCCCGGGCGGGTCCCGTTCCTCTGATGGATGAGGGAAGGCAAGCCCCGGGCGAGAGGAGTCGAGGCGACCGGGCCTGGGCAGGCTAAATCTTTCGTCCTCATCGGGGAAGAGCTCTCGGGCGCGGTGCCTCGGCGTTCTCCGGTCACGCATCACGTTCGAGCAAGGGGAAGACCTCGTCAAGGAGATCCACGCCCGGCGAATCGCGGCCACCACGCGGCCCCACGGGCTCTTGTCGAGAAAAGCCTTCGGTAGGATTTTACGCTAAACGCGCCGTCGCGGACGCGGCCAAATCATGCTTGGCCGCGAGGCTGCCGATTCTTCGCCAAGCAGACACACCTCCGCCCGGTCCCTCGGGACGATCCCGCTCACTTGGCCCTTCGCGGTGCGGGGTCTCGACATGGTGGGACCCTTCAGAGGACGCCCGCGGGGCTACACGCACCGCTCGTCGCCATCGACAAGTTCTCCAAGTGGATCAGTCATGCCCATCGCCGGTGCCGAGCCGAGGGAGACGTCAAGTTCTTCACGGCATCATCCACCGCCGAGGTCGAACTCCATCATCGCCGACAACGGCACCAACCGTGGGAGAAGTCTTCCTCGAGTGGTGCGACAAGCACGGCATCCACGTGGACACATCCGCGGTCGGCCATCCAAGGACCATTGGGCAGGTAGAAGCGAGCTAATGGCATGATTACGCGGGCGTGAAGTCGCGCATCTTCAAACGACTCGAAGTCGCCGGCCGATGGCTCGCCGAGCTCCCTTACGTCGTATGGAGCCTCCACACCACACCGAGCGAGGGGCCACGGGGACGCACTCCGTTCTTCCTCGTCTTCGGATCGAGGCCGTGCTCCCCCACCGACCTCGAGTGCGGCTCCCCCGGAAGTTTAGGCCTATAACGAGGGACGGCAACCAAGCATCGCTTTCGAGGGCGCCGATCGGCTCGGCGAAGCTGCGACATCGCGCTCCTCCACCCGCCAAGTATCTCCGGTCCATGCGCTACCACGACCGCCACATCAAAAGCGGGGCGTTCAACGTCGGCGATCACGTCCTCCCCCGAGTTCGGGCGTGAAGGACCGCCACAAGCTCGCCGCACCATGGGAAGGACCCTTCACCATCGACCAAGTCTTTGCGGACCAGGGCACAAACAAGCTCAAAAGATGACAGGGGTCGCGTCCTCGCCAACATGTGGAACATCGAACGGCCTACGCCGCTTACCCCACGAATGTACTTCAAATATTGTAGGCGCAAAATTCAATAAAAGCACCGCCGATGCGACAATACGTGCAAGCATCTCCAACTCTTTTTCCTCTTAGTCCGACCGAGCAACGGGCCACCCTTCGCTTCAGTGAGGCCCTCCCTTGCTCGGGGGCTACAGGGAACGGGCGCACCCCACGCTTTTAACACACCGTTTTTCGCAAACTCCCACCGAGCTCGAGCTCGACGCCGAGCTTCGCCGCGAGATCACGCTACTTATTTGCGAGCTCGGATCTCGTCAGACAAGCCTCAACCTCGCGTTCACTTCTCCTCGAACTTCGCACAACGTATTGAAATGTCTAAGTCTCGAGATCGCCATCGCGAGTGGCACGACGCGATTGCCTGCAACGACCTCAGCGCCCCACAAGGGCCGAGGAGATGGCCCGCCCGTCTCGTTTTTCAAACACGAGCTCGAACTTAGGCAAGATGAAAACAAAATCTGACGAGGAAAAGAAGTTAACGTCCCGGGTTACTTAACGCGAGCTATCATTGTTATAGTTACATTATGGCTCGACCGAGGACTCGAGTTCCTAACAAAAAGAGGCCCAGCCTTGAGCTTCTACGTCAACTTCTCTGCAGGGGGATCCCGAGACACCATCTCCTCGGGCGGACTCCTCGCCCTGCGGGGGCAGATCTTGAGCAACCACCTCCTCGGCAACGGGCTCCTCGAGCTCGGGAGCAACACCAGCCTCTCCTTCACCGGTAGGGGGCTCGAAGACGTCAAGCTCTTCAGCGGCAAGCTTGAGCGGCTCGACGGACAGCTCCATGGGTGGCGGCCTCGGCGGCGGCGAGACTTCCACTCTAGTTCCTCGTCGTCGCCAGACATCGGCCACCCCGGTCTTCACTACCTCGACATCGAACTTGGGGTAGTGAAGACGGCGTCGACCGCCTTGTAGACGACTTCGGCTCGCGCGTCCTCGCCACCTTGCGGCGGGATGGCCGACACCGGCCCGGGCGGGATCCTCCATGTCCTCGGCGGGAGGGCGTCACGCACCGCCTCCACCTCGAGAGGCGAGCTCGTCACGCCGTGCCGAGCCCTCGGCCTCCTCTTCGGCTTTCCGCGCATGCTCTGAGTCCCACGAGCTCGCGCTGTTTGTCCACGAGCTCCGTCGCTTCCGCTGGCTTCGGAGTTGGCGATCATGCGAGGTCGCCGGTCCCGTCTTCAGTCGCCATCCTTGCGGGCAACTCGAGCTGCGTGTGCTCGGGGTGGCCTCGGCAGCAGGCCGAGCCTTCTCCTTGTCGCCGAGCTCCCGAGCTAGCTTCAGAGAGCTCTCCTTCTCAACCGCGAGCCAAAAACAAATCGGAACATGAGTCACAAAGGCGAATAAAAATGAAAAGCGTAAGATTGCCCGCTTACTCCACAACTTTCGTCATAAAGCCCTCGCCGTTACGCCAGAGCGATTGGTTTCGGCCTCGAGCCGTTCCGCGCCCCCCGCCTCGAGGAAACGGTAGAGGCACCACGGCTTGGTGGCCTCATGATCATAAACTAAGAACCTCACCAACGAGGTCGATCAGCACACACACACAAACAAGGGCAAAACGGGCGAGGCAAGGAGAACGGCTCACCTTCTCGAGCTCGGCGTCGCGTTGCCGTAGCTTCTCTGCGACCTCCACCTTGTCCTTTGCAGCTGGTTGGCCTTGATCTCGAGCGCCGAGCGCCGAGCTCCCTTGCCCTCCGGCCGCGAGCGGAGCGAGTCGAGCTCCTCCTCCATCTTCTCGCTGCTTCGCCGGTGCGCGAGGTCGAGCTCCCTCCTGCATTTGGGACGCTGCGCGCGCCTCGGCGGCAACCTTTCGCGCGCTTCCGGCGGCGCTCCTCAACCTCGTGAAGGTGGCGGCGACGCCCTCACCCGGCCCTCCAGAACTGGATGATGGATGTGTCGACCAAGACCTCCATTCACCTCGCGAGATCGACACCATCCGCTCCATGAGCTCTGCGAGTGCGTACGCCGCTTTCGGTTGTGCCTTTGACGCCCCATGCGCCCCCCCGGAGAAGAGGAGAAAATGAGCACATGGGGAACGAGCTTCGGAGTCCGCATCCGGCAAAAAGGAAAAGCGCCGCGGCGGATTGACCGCGAAACCGACGGAGGCACTCCCGTGCGCCGACCGACGACGACGCCCTCCCCCACCGACGACGGCGCCTAGGGGCCTCCGGAACCGCCACGGCATGATCAAACCCTGACGGGGAATGACGACGGCCGCGCCCTCCGGAGGAACGCCGCCGCGCGGGCGCCGAGGGGCGACACGAGGTCGCCGACCACGCCCGGCGTCTGTAGCCGCAGCTCCCGTCGTCCGCAACCCACGGTATCGCCGCCGCCCGAGCTTCGGCCCCACCGTATTGTCCTCTGGCGGGGGACAGCTCCTCAACGCCGGCGCGTCGGCGGTCCTCTGGCGGCACCCTCCTCGGCGACGTCCCCACGAACGCCGCCGGTTGCCCGACGCCGTCCCCGTCGTCAGGATCTCGATTACCTCGTGCTCGGTGGCGGGCTCCGATGACTCAAAGGCGGGGGCGGCCCGACCCGGGGCCCTCACGCAGCGTTTGCCTTTTGGCATCCTCCCCCCGTCCCTCGAGCCTCTCGCCCCGTGCCTTGATGATCGTGGACGCCTCCTCCGACAATGGGAGTTGGAGCTCGGGATCGAGGCTCGCACGGCCGTCGTCATCGCCCGCTCCACCGGACGAAGTTACGTGAGGCGCCGTCGAGCTTCCGGGTCGAGTCCCGATCCTCCGCCCCGCCGACGCCAAAGAACCAACGGCTCGGTGGGAGCAGCCCCACGAATGGAGAGAGCCTCGCCACCGCCGAGGCTTCGCATTGCCGCCGAGCTCGAGCTCACGATCGCCGAGTCCGTCGCCGCGATCTTCAGCGCTGATAAGGCTGGCCACCGCACGATTACAAAAATGAGCTCGTGGCGACAATCGCGTGAACACGATGATATCACAAGAAGCGGAACTTACTCCTTGGTCATTCTCTTCTTCTTCTTCTTCGTTCCGTCGCCTTGGGGCCCCGACCTCCTCTTGCCACGAGAGTCGGACCGGCGCGCGGTCCCGGGGCGGCGCAAGAGTCGCGGGTCGGGGAGATGGGACCGCTTGCTCGGTGGGCTTTGCCAAGGTCGACGACGCCCCGAGGCCCGCCGGTCCCCTCGGTAGTGGGCTGTGTGGGGGCGAGGACGCCTCCGGCCGCTAGCCGCCGGACGCCCCTCGATCGACGGCTCCGCTCCGTCGTCGACCCGACGAATCCACCCCTCGCTCATGATAGGGGGGCTTGCGGCACGTCGAGCGCCATTCCCACCGGGGCCTCGGGAGCGGAGGGCGAGAAGGAGGCGCATCCATCACGCCCGACCCGCAAGAACAAGGGTTAGAACGAGCTCGAGCCTCCGACCACGGCGATGAAAAAGATGCCGCCTACTTACGAGCTCGAAGTTTGCTTGATCGGGAAAGGCCAAAGGCGCCCGCCGCCCCCGCTCGGGCGTCTTCATCACATGCTTGACCCACCGGTCCACCGGGTCGACCGCGGGAGCCCGGGGAGCCGCCGCCGTCGGCTCAAAGCGAGCGAGGTCCGCACCATCTCGTGAGTCGGAGCGTGCGACGTTGCGGGGGCCGCACCACGGGCGGCAAGCGAGTTTCGATGATGTGGCTGATCGTCACCCCGGCGTCGCAGAGCGTCTTGACTTTTCGCCACCGCCCTCGCAGCGGCGTGCCCGACACGTGTGCGTGAGGGTCCCTCCCGCCACACCGGAAGTCGCATCCGAGAACTGCGTCCAGATATCGGGGCGAGGATGGGAGGGGTCGTTCGAGGTAGAACCACTCCTCCCTCCACCGGCGTTGGCGGTGGGGAACTCGCCCGACCGGGAAGGAATCTCGGACCCTCCCCTCCTCTTCACCGGATCGCCACGGAGGCGATCGGCAGCGCCCTCCCCCCTCCCGGGCGGAAAGTGGATCTTCGGGCAGATGAACCGTGAAAGAGCTCCCGGGGCATGGATGCCGAGCCGGCCTCGCAGAGCGTGTTGAAGACGGCGAAGAGTAGCACCCCTCGTTTCGGCGTGAGGTGCCGGAGCCCGACGCCCCGATGCGACGGTGAGGCCACGGAAGAAGTCGTCGGCGGGGGACCGAGCCCGCTCGTGGAACGCCACGAACGACACCACGTAGCCCTTCGAGGGGCTCGGGGACGGCGTGCTCTGCGCGGATCTTCCACTTCCCGCCCGGCACAACGTGGGAAGCCCGGCCGCAAAGAGTACACCTCTCCAACAAGGCCGCGTCACCGCCGACGGCCGCACGAGCCCATCTCGCTCCTCCCGCTAAACGAGTCTCGAGAGAGGAGGGAAGGAGCGGCGGAGATTTAGATCTAGCAAATGGCGGCGGCGGCGCTTTCTCGCTTCTCCTCGAAGGAAGGCAAAGGGGTGGAAAGGTCAGTTCGTCCTCCCGTCTCCCTCTATTTATAGGCCGCCGCGATGGGGCGTCGAGGTGAATCCCCAGGGGAGGGACCGCGGCGTCACATCCGCCGAGACCGTTTCGGGCGCGGACACGCCAGCGTTACACTCCGGGCGAGATGAGGAACGGCGCTGTATGCCGGCGGCGGCACTGCCAAAGAACGATAACGTCAAGAACGGTAATATTTCCGCGGATATATCCCCAACGGCTATTTTTTACCGCGAGGTAAACTCACGCCGAGCTTCGGCCTCAACGATCGAATATCCGAAAGACGTAGCTCGGAAGCGTAAACTTTCGCCTCGGGGTTGAAGGCCGGCTCAACCAACAGAGCTCGAGGATCGCCTAGAGACACGCAGCAGGGGCGCCAGGGAAAGCAAAGATCGGCGGCTCGTCCCGAGCTCACGAAAGAGCTCGGGGGCTTTCGCCCACGTGCGCTTGGGTCGCCAAGGAAACAAACGACCTCAGGTCATCCTCGTCGATGAGGAGGCATCGTGCCCTCGAGCCCGCAGGGGGCTTGAGGACCGTAGAAGTCGAACCCTTGGAACTCGAGGTCGGTCCATGCCAGGTAACGAGCAGCTCGAGCTCGGACCTCGCCCAGCTACTACGCCGGCTCCTCATCGAAAGCACCTCGATCTCGACCATCGGGGCAAGATCGAGCTCGAGCTCACCCTCCATGGCCACCGTGGAGAGAACAAAACGACCAACTCGAAAAATCATTAAGCCTCCGCAGAACCTCCCGTTCTCTCGAGTCTCGAGATACACCGGCGGGTGCGGCATCGCCAAGACCGCATGAAAAAACTAACCCCGATCAAGGTCGACCCTCACTCCGATCACGAGATCAACGCGAGAGCGTCGAGGAGATCCTCTCTCCTCCTCCCGAGGCCGCTCGGGGCTATTGTGGGGGATCGATATTCGTAAGTATGGCCCAAGCCGAAACTAAGACTTCGAGCACAGTCCTGCCCGGCTGGATGACCAAGCTCATGGGCTGAGCCAACGGACGAGCTCTCCCATCCCCTACGAGATCTTTCTACGCCTCGCTCAAACTCGATGGGCTCCCGACCAGTAACAAAGACGAGCTCGACAGGGGGACTCTTAGCATACACAAATCTTCGTCCCTCACGCACACACTCCCACACAATATTGGCACTCACCTCAATCCCAGAGACTTGGGAGCCCGCTCCCTCTCTCGCCCTGCTTGTACTCACCCCGGTATGAGCATTTGAGCTCGGACAGTGATCCCAACTGGACTAGGGTGCATGATTTGCCCTGAACCAGTATACCTCTTGTGTCATTGTCTATAGAGCTAGGCCACCGGAGCACACGCTAGTCGGTCGACATTGTGACGGTGGTATTAGACCACGACGAGATAGTATAAATTTGAAATTTTACAGCGCAGGAGGGGCTGTCCCTACTGAATGAAATTTATTAAAACCCACAATCCAAAAGTTGTTGACAACACTGAATGATTCCTCTAGCAATTGATCAATAGCAGCATGATCCTTGCCCTATGTGTGAAAAATAACCAAGGCAAATTCCTTCATGAAAAGTTGTTGAAAACGCTAAGGTGATGACTAATACCTCTAAAAATTTGGTCATTTCGAATGGAGTAAATTTCATTAGCTTCTGTCATACTAGGGAGGATTACGAATATGGCCATAAAAAACATGTCTTAGGAATGTGGCCCTTTTTTTGAATTTGGGAATATGGCCTCAAAACAAAATTTTCTTAGGAATGTGGCCTTCCGTCGGGTTTGTGAGGTAAGCGTGCTAGCGGGGGTGGGAGGGGGATAAAAAGACCATTTTACCCTCGATCAAAGAAAATAAAAAAACAAAGTTTTATTCATTTGTTATGTATTTTGAGTATATAATCACATTCAACCAGGCATATATTCACAAATATGTTCAAATTACATAACCACACATTGCATAATGATCAAATCCACCATAGTTCTCACATAAGCAAGGTCACATAATATGTTCACAAATCACCATAATTCGGTTGTGGCATAAGGTCACATAAAAGTGCTACATTTGTCTCACATACATAGAGCAAATACATCAAAATCAAAGACTGAGCCTTCTTTTGCTTTGTGTGCTCATGTCGGGCTGCTAGGAATTACTTTCTTGCTACGGTACCCATTGATGGGCTGTCAAGTGGCACCTTCGGATTGTTCATGGCCTTTTTCTTTGGAACGCCTAACTTCTTGTTGGTTGTTCGTCTCTTTTTAACTTGAACTAGTTGATCTTCAATTTCAGCAATAGATAGTGCATCGGACTGATTAGACCTACTTCTTGACCCACAATTGATGATGGCTTAGAATAGTGGTGAAAATTGGATGAGTGTAGTTCAGTTTAGAATTAATAAAAAACATACAATTTTGAACGCCCGAGTTGGAGTTAGTTCGGTTTCCCTTTTTCTTATACTTGAAACCTCCCAGTTTGTGGCTATCAAAATCAATTAAATAATTTAAGTTTCAAATAAAGATGTGATGATAAATAGATTGCACCAATATGTGATATACCTTTTAGAGGTTTTAGGTGTACAGTCCTCACTTCTCCTCCTTTTGTTACTACATGTCATGGACATAGATGGTCCACCCTCCAAACGCAAAATGGAACTTTGAGCACATTTGATGCTCTTTGCCTTCTTTTCTTACGTTTGCCCAACAACTTAATTTCAAGTGTAAATTTGGAATCCATGCTGCCATGTTGAATGGTTGAACTCATTTTGAACTCTTTTCTTACGGTTGCCCAACAACTTAATTTCAACTCATTGTGAACATGTGAAGTCTATGTGAACTTCAATTATGGTGACACTTGTAAAGTTGAGACTCTTATGTAGATTTATGTAATATGGGTGTGTTTGGTTGCACCCAAATATCTGGTCGAGCTTAGTTGGGCTAGTTTTTCGTTGTTTGGTTGCTGCGACAGGGTCCAGGGCAGCCTGGCCAGGGCTGGCCAAATGTGTCCCTTTGCCGAGGCCCGGGATTGAATCGTAGGGTTGGTGTTTCTTCTAGAGCCGGGCTCGGTGGCTCCGTGGACGCTTTAGCTTCGTCTCCCCTCTTGCGGTGAGATGCGCCTCCTCCGCGGTGAGATGTCACTCTGGAGGTCCCTCGCCGGCCGCCTGACAGTATGGAGCCACGCCGGGAGGAGACCAACATCTCCTGTTCGTTCATGTCACCTCGGTGCTCCGTCTCCTCCCAAATCCCCCCTCGCTCCGCCTCCTTCGTTTAGAGTGCCGGGCTCACCCATCGCTCCGCCGCCTGGTAATGATGGGGTCCCTAGGGATCTGCGACGGCGACAGTAGCGACTCCTCGCCGGGTGGGCTCGCGAGTCCGCCCCGCCTTGGCGCGCGCCAGGTCGTCCTGACTTTGCGCCGTGAGCCGCGAGCACGGCCGCGGAGGCCCGGCAGGGTGGTGTGCAACGGGCGGGCTGGTCCTCGAACGCGGTGAGCACGGCCGGGTGGCGCCGCCGCTACGGCGGACGGCGCCGGCGAGGAGGCGCGAAAGGCGTACACCTTCGGTGTGGAGCACCGCGCCAAGCCGTATGTGTTCTTCACCCTCACGACCTGGTACGCCTCGTGCCTTCGCCTCGCGGCGCCGTACGCCCCGCAGCCTCCTCCACTCCATCGCCTCACGGCACCATCTTCCACGGCTTCTCCGTGTCCGTGACGAGGAGAGGATGGAGATGCCTACCACTTGTTCGACACAATCTCACAAAGAGAGGTAAACTCACCAACATGAGGAAGAGGTGATTCTGGACATAACAACTTAGCCAACCAAACACCCAAACTATAAAACCAGGCTACGATGAGCATATCAATCAAACCAGTGCACTTGGCTAAGTTAAGCTAGGTTTTTCCTAGCCAGGCTAGGGTGGGCTAGCCAGGCTACGGTTGGCTCCACAACCAAACACACTCTATATGTGCCATTGTGGATTATTGCATATTTGTGTTATATATGCAATATATATATGTGACAAATATGTGTTGTAATGAAAAAAAAAGCAAAAATAAAAAATCTTTGTCGCGTGAGCATGAGGCCAACTCACGGCAAAGTGACCATATCTTTATGCGTGAGCATGAGGTCAGCTCACGGCAAGAGAGAATATCTTTGCCGTGAGTTGGGGCGGCTCACGGCAAAGATATTGTCTCTTTGCCGTGAGTGGCCTCATGCTCACGGCAAAGGGGACGACCTTTCTCGCGGAGCTGCGCCGTTGGGGCTCACGAGAAAGGGACCGAAATGCCGTTACGCTCATCTCTTTGTCGCTTTGTCGTAACGGGGAGACTCACGGCATAGGCGCCGTCACACCCCTCCCCCACCCCCCGGTCAACTTTTTCCCGTGAGCCGGGGTATGCGGGGAAAGGCTAAACCGTGAGCCCCCTATTTGGCTCACGGGGAAAGGGTCTTTCCGCGCCTTCTTTCCCGTGATAGCTATGCCGTGAGTTACTCACGGGAAAGGCTTTCCCGGCGAGGGAAAAGACCCTTTCCGTGGCGTCGCGACTGACGGAAAGGGGGCGAGTCCGGTAGTGGTGTGGGTACTAGGATTAGGGATTCATTTTTGGTCACATAGACGGCTCATTTTCCTTCTACTGAACATATTTAATTGTTATAGATTTCAAAGCAAATAGAGTAATTAGAAGTAACTTAACGAGTTGAACTAGTAGTACGTGTTACCTAGTATGTCCGGATATACTTTTTTTCAGAGTTTTGGAAAAGAATATCATGGTTTTTCATAATTCTTTTGAACTCCACTTAGGGCCTGTTTTTCCTAAATCTTTTTTTGGCAAGTATCTGGCAGTCTGTTGATACTAATGGGTTTCCAAAAGGTACATCTAAACATGCTCGACCTCCTCTTTCTGGTCAACAACAGGCCATGAGTTCAGCTAATCGTTCAAAGTAAATCTTTCTGTCAATTATACTGATGCAGCCTGTTTCTCGGACCTGAACGACTGTGAACCTCTCAACAACCAAAAATAACAGCGCCACTGAAGCTCTCAACAACCACACAACAATGGTGCCGCCCTGCATTCCAAACGCAGATATATTCAACGTCTCGCAAAAAAAAAAAAAAAAAAAAAAAAACCGCAGATATATTCAACTGTTCTCTCGGATTCTGTATTTTGACATGTGCTGGTAATACGTTTTCCCCACACATGTGATCTTCAAACGAGGAAGAATCTTTCATCGAAGGAGAACACAAGCGCAGCCGGCAGGAGCATGGCGTACATTCATCTCCTTAGTTTTGCTGTTATGTATTTCTACTACTAAATCTTCTGTATTCGAGAAAAACTACTAAATCTTCTTTTTACTCTAGAAACAATGAAACGGAAGCAAAAATAATGAAGTAAACTACACCACCGTGGATATACTATACAGCAATATCTGCACGAAATAGCTTAGCGCTCACCAGAAATTAAAGTCTTCTTAATTTTTGTTGGCAAAACTAGCATGGATTAGGTCAACTCTGACCAAGCAGATTAGCAGAAACAGTTGCATCCAAGGTCATTACCAGGGCCGCCTTCAGTTCCGCGTATCAGGATTCTGGAGAACTGTTCTGGGATGAAAAGGTTGTTGGTAGAGAGTTGTTTTAGTAGATACGGGCGTTTGTTGCTTTCTGTTTGGAGCAAAACTCCATGCATGACCATGTGTAAAATTATGCGTAGTAGCAGTAAAATAATGATAGTCAAACCCTGGACTTGATGTACTAGGCGAAAAGCAAATCGAACTAGTAGTGACAGACGGTGACCAGAGCCGCGGTTGGCTGCCCGCGTGCCCGTGCAATTCCTCTGGTGACAGTGAACACCGGGAAAGAAGAGAGATGTCTGCCGAAAGAAGGCACACGTACGACCGTCTCACCTGTAATGTTGGAGTTTGACCGTTATCTATTCGTAAGCAGCAGCTTATGCTAAAATGTTGGTAGCGAACAGGTTCTTGCACTCTGTCGTCATGCTATGACTGGGCATGCATATTTACATTGCTACTAACAGTCTGATCTCGCACTCTCCAATTAGCATTACATGGAGATATTCAGTGTTTGCATACCTGTCAACTGTAACTGTCAGTGTAGCAAACCAGGACAGAGGCAATTCTTCGAAGGCATACAGTACGTAGTAATTACGTGGTCTCTACACATACAGTCATACTGATCAGACAAGTATGCTAGGATGGATTTGAAGGCTAATGATCCTTGAACGTTGTCAGAAGGAGTGCATCGTACTACTGAACTTCTTATACTGACAATCTCGTGAGAATCCCGTGATGCCTGATGCTGAGATCCATGCACCGGTCGGCGACATTGAACACGACTATTGAGTCCTGGGTTAGTACCGCGCTGCGCGCGAAGGCAAATTAGGAAGGTTTGGTGGAAAGATCGGAGCAGTAAGCAGGACTTGAGAGAAAGATTACCAGGGTGGCACGCCGTCGGATAAAGTGCAGCTTCCACGTCTGCACGCAAGTCTTCAGAGAGCGGCCAAGTCTAGTCTAATGAAACGATCGACAACGTAACGCGAGAGTTTGACTAATCCCGCTCGCACTCGCAGCCAGTTAAAATAATCTCATTCGCAAGGCTTCCGTTCTACCCGACTAGAGTAGTATTCACGCATGTGCGCATTAGGCTAGTACATGCGTGAATTGTTCTCACCCGAATACCGATACAGTATCGTGTTGCTGGGCACGTCAGTGTCAGTGACGCCCGCCGCGCCACCGTGCCCGCGTATATAAGCCGCGCTGCACATCCCAGCCTCGCTTCTCCGCACAAGACCAGCGAAGCCGCACGCACCGCTAGCCACGGCACCGGGGATTACGAGGAAAAAACAGGAGCTCGTAGCTTCTTTTAGCTGCCTTTATCGTGGGATCTCGGCAGCTTGCAGTTGCAGCGGCATCAAATGGACGCCGGCGACGCCATGGAGAAGGGCCGGCGCTCGCCGCGGCTGCCAGAGGTACGCTGGCACCAGGCCGGAGCTCCTCTCCATTTTTCTCGTCCACTACGTGTGGGCGTGATGGCATGTGGTAATTTTCAGTTTTTGGTAGCCTTCACGTACAACGCACGGATCAACCGGGCCAATTCTTAATTACGGAGTAGATACTAACATAGTCACGAGAGAGCACAAATTGAATGCAAGGTCTATTTTCAGTTTTTCTCCAAGGGCTTTTTGCTGTTTTGATCAGTTAGCAAGTGATTTTGCTCGTACAGAGTTGGTGGCAAAGTACAATTGTACAACCCTCTTAGGCAATGACAACGTTTTTATGAGCTACAATATCCGAAAATCTGGACTTTTCAGATTTTCCGTTCAAGGTTCAAAATGGTTGGTGAGAAAAGCGCACCCCACCCCACCCTCCGGTTTGAACACAAATAGATTGCCACTCTTATGTGTCTTTACTTATACACACGATGAATAAATAACAATTGATGTAGATGGTAACATTCCTTTCCGCTTACAGTTATAACCATCCAAACCGGAAGTCGTAGTACATTCGAGTGGTACAAAATGCAGAGTTCATATTTCTGACAGTCCGCACAAATTTACAAACATTGCAGAGTAGGAGCCCAAAGATTCAGGATGAAAGCCTCACGGTGCCGCTCATCCAAGACAAGAAAACCGGAAGCAAAGCACCAGCAGTGGTTCTAGGTGAGCTCCAAGTTTCTTCGTTTCTTCACAGAACCACCCGGACAGCTACTGTATAGTTTTTTTCGAAAGCGTGCATTGTGCACGTCTTTGCGATTAAGGGAAATCAGAGTTTATGATTACATCATCCTTACTCTTTGGCGAGATGCCATCAAGTAAGAAGGTCACACACGACACAAGTCGGATAATGAAAACGGGCAGCAACAAGCTAGGATGTACTCCCTCTGTCCCTAAATATTTGTCTCTAGAGAACCGTGTTTCCCTCACAAACACGCTTCTCTAGAGACAAACAAAAAGGGACGGAGAAATCTGGATACTACTTGTGCGACTAAAGAGAGCGCGCTGGTCCCTTAAAGAGAGCGCGCTGGATACTACTGTATAGTAGCTCTGCTATCCAAGTTTTTTCCTAGCTAAATGCTGACAAATCGGACACCGAACGTTTTCTTCAGGATTCGAGTGCTTGGAGAGCACAGCGTTCAATGGCGTTGCCACGAACCTGGTGGTGTACCTGGAGACCGTCCTGCACGGCAGCAATCTAGCCAGCGCGTCCAACGTCACCTCTTGGTTCGGGACCAGCTACTTGACCCCGATCTTTGGCGCCATCATCGCGGACACGTTCTGGGGCAACTACAACACTATCCTCGTCTCCCTCCTCGTCTACCTTCTTGTAAGCTGAACATGAAGAAACACACGAAAACTTACAAGCATAGGCTTAAGCTTAACTCACTTTGTGATCCATTTGCCGCAGGGCATGATGTTCGTCACGTTCTCGGCGTTCCTGCCGGCCACCGAGCTCTGCGGAGTCGGGTCGTCGTGCCACCCGGTGCTGGGCTCGCAGAACGTCGCGTTCCTCGGCCTCTACCTCGTGGCCTTCGGCAGCGGCGGCGTGCGCGCGGCGCTGCTGCCGTTCGGCGCGGAGCAGTTCGACGACGACAACGCCGTGGACCGGGAGCGCAAGATGTCCTACTTCAGCTGGTTCTACATCTGCGTCGACTTCGGCATGATTATCTCGGGCGTCTTCATCGTGTGGATCCAGCAGAACATCAGCTGGGGACTGGGCTTCGGCATCGCCACCGCCTGCATCGCGCTCGCCTTCGCCGGCTTCGTGCTCGCCACGCCCATGTACAAGCGCCGGATGCCCACGGGAACGCCGCTCAAAAGCCTGGCCCAGGTCGCGGTCGCCGCGTCCAGGAAGGTTAGCCTCCGTGTCCCCGCGGATGCCGGTCTCCTCTACGAGGTCCACGACAAGATCGAGCAGCCCAAGATCGCGCACACCGACGAGTTCGCGTTCCTTGACAAGGCGGCGGTTGTCGCGGAGTCGGACCTGGAGGAGGTGACGAACGACGCCGCCGACGCGGGGTCGTCATCGTGGAGGCTCTGCACGGTGACGCAGGTGGAGGAGCTCAAGATCCTGCTGCGCCTGCTCCCGATATGGGCGACTAGCATCGTGCTGTCGGCGGCGTACGCGCAGCTCAACACCACGTTCGTGCAGCAGGGAGGCGTGATGGACATGCAGGTGATGTCGCTCACCGTCCCGGCCGCGTCCATGGTGTCCTTCGAGGTGCTGTGCGTGCTGGCGTGGGTGCTCATCTACGGCGCCGTGATCGTGCCGGCGCTCCGGACCGTCTCCCCGGCCCGCGGCGAGCCGTCGCAGCTGCAGCGGATGGGCGCCGGGCGGCTGCTCATGGCGTGCGCCATGGCCGTGGCGGCGCTGGTGGAGATGAAGCGCCTCGACGCCGCGGGCCGCGGCGAGTCCATCAGCATCGCGTGGCAGATGCCGCAGTACTTCATGCTGGCCGGCGGGGAGGTGTTCTGCTACATCGCGCAGCTGGGTTCTTCTATGACGAGGCGCCGGAGACGTTGAAGAGCACGTGCACGTCCTTAGCGCTGCTCAGCGTCGCGCTGGGGAGCTACATGAGCTCGCTCATCTACGCCGTCGTGGACGCGCTCACCGCCACCGGCGGCCGCCCCGGCTGGATCTCCGACAACCTCAACGAGGGCCACCTCGACTACTTCTTCTGGACCATGGCGGCGCTGTGCACGCTCAACTTCGTCGTGTACAGTGGGTTCGCCAGGAACTACAAAGGTCAAGACGGTCGTGTTGTGATCCTGCCACTGCCAGCGTACATAAAAAAGGGTCCAGTTCCAGTTAGTTCGTACTGCAATGGGTGTTGTTGCGCAATGGCAGGCACCTATGACACAGAAGATTATTTTGTGTGCTCCATTCATGCCCCCATGGTGTTACATGGTAGCGATGGGGTCCTTGTTTTTCTTTTGTTTATTTTTTTATCTCCTTTTCTTTTTATTTTTGAGCGCAAATTTCATTTTATTTTTTTTTTTTTTTTTAGTATATTTTTTGCTAGTTAGTTTTTTTAGTATATTTTTGCCAGTTAGTTGAAACATGGATGTGCAACCGGATATCCATGACCACATGTTATTTATATTGTCATAATTGTGCATAATCAGACAAAAATTGCTTTTTTTTGCGCGCTGCTACAGCCTGGGAGTGGGAGCCCAAATAGTCCATTTCGGACTCGTAATGCCCGTGAAAATATTGAGCCCAAATGTTTCGTACAGCCTGGGCTTCTTTGTGGGTACTACTACATGACTAAGTTGGGACTTACGGCGGCCCAATTAAAATAAACTAACCCCGTTCACAGAAGCTAGCGAGAAACAACCAAGTAACCGATTAACACGGGTTCGCATTCACAATTCAGTCAATCTCAATCAGTCCTAAATAAATTCAACTTCCTTTTAGCATAAATGAATTCCAATGGAAAAACGTACAGTAATCTTTTATTATGGAAGCAAATATCCGAGTACGGAAAGGCCTCGGGAACACGCATTCGATCCATTTCCGAAATTCGAAATCACCGCATGGTTTTCACAAGCAGCAAGACTGGATCGTAATCGAAGAGACGACGGCAATTAAGGCACGTGGCATCCTGTGATTCGACCAACAGGATACAGTAACTCGATAGTGCGGGGTCCAGCTCCTGCAAGTTTGAAAAAGAAATTCTGGGGAGCTGAACAGGCCCGCTCCAACGGTCGGATTCCTCGAATTCAAATCCGGCTGCGCTTTCTTCCTTTATATACGACCCCACGCTCCCCGTCGTTCGCTTTTCCGAATGACCCATCGGATCGGATGCGCGCCCCAGCTGAGCCGAGCTGAACCAGATCGGACGAGAGGGAGGAGGCCAAACGGTGGAGGAGAGGAGGGGGGGAGATCGATCATCGAGGTGACAGTACAGGAGGACGGTCGCCGCCGGCCGCAGTAAGAAGGCAGCATGGACTTCCTCGCGCTCCCCCGCCGCGACCTGCAGGCGCTGTGCAAGCGCAACGGCGTCCGCTCCAACATGACCAATGCCGCCATGGCAGACGCCCTCCGTGCGCTTCCCAAGGTAAGGATACCCTCGCTCGCCCCCGTTACGCGCGTCGATCGTTAGATTTCGGCACTATGGCTCTTGAGATTGCTGAATTACGGATTCCATTCTAGGTGGATGGAATCGAAGAGTACGTCAAGCAGCCGGTCCCAATGTCTGAACCGGAGGTTCAGGCGGTGGTGGAGGAACAGGGGAATCCGCTTCCGCGCGGCCGCCGTGCCGTCCCCAAGTTTTCGGAAAACATCGAGACGAAGGAAGACAAGGAAGAGGAAAAGGGGAACGCGAAGAACAGCAAGGAAGATGCCCCCGCACCTGGGGTCGGGCGGCGTGGTGCTAGCCGGCGCGCTAGGCCCGTGCCTGTCGTGCCTCCGTCGGCGGCTGTGGCAGAGGAAGAAGGTCACGGGGAGGAGGACCTGAAGCGGGAGGCCAAAAGGGATAACGCGCCTGCACCAGTCGGGGGCCGACGCGGAGCCAGTCGGCGTGCTCGGCCCTCGCCTGCTATGGCCGCGGAGGCAGCCGAGTCGGAGGTTGCTGGTGCGGAAGAGGAGAAGAGGGAGGAGGTGGAGGACCTCAAGCGGAAAGCGGCCATGGATGATGTGCCCGCCCTTGGCGCAGGCCGCCGCGGTGTCAACCGCCACGCTCGGGCGGCGCCTTCTGTTCCTGCGCTGGGAGGCAAGTTGTCAACCGACGCGCTCGCCGCGGAAGAGGAGCAGGGGGCCCAAATCCCACGCGGCCGTCGTGTCAGGGCCAAGGGCACCTCGACCGGGCCTATCAGGTTGGACGACAGCGATGATGAGGAAAAGGAGGATGCAAAGCCGGAGGAGCAGCAGGAGGACACGCAAATGCTTGGCGTGGGTCGGCGCGGAGGTGCCAGCCGGCGCGCTCAGGCGGCGCCTGCTGTAGCTGCGCCAGAAGCTAAGACAGAGGAGGAGCAGAGGGCCCCTGTCCCACGCGGCCGCCGCGGCAAGGCCAACTCGGCCGAGCTTATCAGTATGGATGGCAGCCAGGAGCACACGAAGCCGGAGGAGGAGAGGGGAAATGTGCCAACAATTGCTGTGGGGCGGGCCACTCGCCAGCGTAAGCCGACGATGAAAGCAGTAGCAGCAGCTGCTGCGACGGCAGAGGAGAAGAAGGCACCACGAAGGGCCACAAGGAGGGGCGAGGTGATGAGTACCCTTTTGCAGCCGGAGGTACACAAGGAACCACATGGTGAGAACTGTTTAGTGATTTCATCCCAAGCATTGTGCACTGACATGCTGCTTTTGTTGATCCCAATTTTGATTTCTGAACTAAGTTTCTTCTCTGTTCAGAGGCTGTAGGTGTGAATATGGCTGTGGAGGCAGTACCCATCCGGGCCACTCGCCAGCGTAAGCCGACAATCAAAGCAGCAGCGGCGGCGATGCCAAAGGAGAAGGCGCCACCAAGGGCCACGAGGAGGGGCGCGGTGATGAGGACCGTTTTGCAGCCCGAGGCACAAGAGGAAGCACAACCCGAGGCACAAGAGGAAGCACAAGGTGGCAACCTTGCAGTGTTTTCAATGTGCACCAGATGAGGTGCTGCTTTTGTTGATGCTAATTTTGATTACTTAACTAGGTGTCTTCTCTGATGCAGAAGCTGTGGATGCACCCGTTTCTCACCAGCGATGTGATGCAATGGGAGAGTTAGCAGATGCTTCTGATCCTCAAAAGCAAGAGTTAAACGAGGTGGACGCACCAAAACAAGATGAAGATCAAGGTGAGACGTACACATGTTGTGCTTTTTCCATATAATTTTTTGAAGCAGTTGCGAGACGCACACATGGTGTGCTTTTTTTTCCATTTATTCTTTGAAGCAGCTGTGCCTAAAGCTAATATACATATGTTTTTTTTCTTTTCTTTTTGTATTGAATTTTTAGATGTGATTATCAATGAGGATGAGAAGCTGATGGAAGAGAATATAACAGAAGAGCCATCTGTGACTCATGAGGAATCGATGGATAATTCAGAAATACAAGAACAGCAAGTGGACGATGAGAAGTGCCATGCTCTCTTGGCCAGGGCAAACCATGAAGAATCACCGATCCTCGGTCTTGTTTCAATGGTAACTGAACAAGCATCTGAGGACAGTGAAGGTACCATTTTTCATGATGACGGAGCCTACATTTCTGGTTTGTTTGTTGATGCTAATTTTGGTTTCTGATGCAGAGGCTGTGGATGCACCTCTTTCTCACCAGCAATGTGATGCAATGGAAGAGTTGACAGATGCTTCTGATCCTCAAAAGGAAGAGTTAAAAGAGGTGAACTCGCCGAAACAAGACGAAGATCAAGGTCAGACATACACATGTTGTGCCCGTTTCTCTTTTTTTTTCTGAAGCAACTGTTCCTAGAGCTAATATAGATATTTTTTTCTTTTCTTTTTGTATTGAATTTTAGGTTTAGGTATCATTGAGGATGAGAAGCTGATGGAAGAGACTCCGACAGAAGAGGCATCTGTTACCTACCAGGAATGCATGGATAAATCAGAAATTCTGGAGCAACTAGTGGATGGTGAGAAGTGTCATGCTCCCATGGCAAACCCTGAAGAATCACCTATCCTCGGTCTTGATTCAATGGTAACTAAACAAGCATCTGAGGATAGTGAAGGTACAATTTTTCATGATGATGGAGCCTACAGTCTGGTCTGTTAATGCTAATTTTGATTACTGAACTAGGTGTCTTCTCTGATGCAGAGGTTGTGGATGCACCAATTTCTCACCAGCGATGTGATGCAATGGAAGAGTTGGCAGATATTTCTGATCCTCAAAAGGAAGAGTTAAACGAGGTGGATGCACCGAAACAAGATGAAGATCAAGGTGAGACATACACATGGCGTGGCTTTTTCCAATTATTTTTTGAAGCAGCTGCGCCTAAAGCTAATATAGATATTTTTTCTTTTGTTCTTATTGAATTTTCAGATGTAGCTATCAGCGAGGATGAGATGCTGATGGAAGAGACTCCAGTAGAAGAGTCGTCTGTGACTGATGATGCACAAGAGGGACTAGAAGGTGAGGACTCAAGCGTTTTCATTCGAATCAATGTGCACCAGATGAGGTTGTGCTTTTGTTGATGCCAATTTTGATTGCTGAACTAGGTGTCTTCTCTGATGCAGAGGCTGTGGGTGCACCGGTTTCTTACCAGCAATGTGATGATCTGGAAGAGTTGGCAGAGGCTTCTGATCCTCAAAAGGAAGAGGTAAATGTGGTTAACGCACTGAAACAAGACCAAGATCAAGGTGAGACTTACACAAGTTGTGCTTGTTTCCATTTTTTTTCTATAGCAACTTCGCCTAGAGCTAATATAGATATTTTTTTTTCTTTTTGTATTGAATTTCAGATTTGGTTATCATTGAGGTTGAGAAGTTGATGGAAGAGATTCCAGCAGAAGAGGCATGCACGGATGAATCAGAAATGCAAGAGCAACTAGTGGACGATGAGAAGTGCCATGCTCCATTGGCAAACCAAGAAGAATCACCGATCCTTGGTCTTGTTTCAGCGGTAACTGAACAAGTATCTGAGGACAGTGAAGGTACCATTTTTCATGTTGACAGAACATAAAGTTCTGGTCGGTTTGTTGATGAAATTTTGATTACTGAACCAGGTGTCTTCTCTGATGCAGAAATTATGGATGCACCGGTTTCTAACCAGCGATGTGATGCAATGGAAGAGTTGGCAGATGCTTCTGATCCTCGAAAGGAAGAGTTGAACAACGTGAACTCACGAAAGAAGACGAAGATCAAGGTGAGACATGCACATATTGTGCCTTTTTTTCCATTTATTTTTTGAAGCGGCTGTATCTGAAGCTAATATACATATGTTTTTCTTTTGTTTTGTATTGAATATTTAGATGTGATTATCATTGAGGATGAGAAGCCGATGGAAGAGATTATAACAGATGAGCCATCTGCGACTCATCAGGAATGGACGGATAATTCAGAAATGCATGAACAGCAAGTGGTCGGTGAGAAGTGCCATGCTCTCTTAGCAACCCTCATGGAATCACCGATCCTTGGTTTTGTTTCAACGGTAAATGGGCAGGCATCTCAAGACAAGGTAGGGGCCAGTTTTCAGGATGATGGAGGCTCCTGTTCGGGTTTGTTGGACAAGGGTGTGTGTGAGGAGACCTATGATGCCTCTAAAGAGATGGAATTGGAGCTCGGCGTTCAGAGACTTGAGGCCCCATTGACTGGCAAGCAAAGTGATGCCAGTGATGACAACCATGAAATCAGTGAGGTTGATACACATGAAGTCAGTAAGAAGGAGCACATGGATATTGCTTTGTTGCCTTCAGACATTGTGGATGAGGCTGGTTTTCTTGATTGCTCGAGTAACATCAGCCAGGTTGTTGAAGAGATTAGTGAGAGGATCAATACTTTTGGAGTGGAGACCAATGTAGAGATCAATACTGAAGATGGTCTTGGCAGTCAAGTGGAGGGTGATGTGGTTGTTGATAAGGTGCTGCATGACTGGGTTGATAACACAATTCTTCTTGATTGCTCAAGTGATATTAGCTTGGTTGAAATGGAGAAGGCAGGAAACGTGACAAGTGAGATGCCTGAGAACCGAGCTGCATTGGATGAGGATGGTGATGAACAGATGGAAGTTACTGACAAAGTGCTTGAATTCACAGGGTCAAATGTTGAAAATGTTGGGGAGAAGAGCAGTGTTGAACCTATGGCAGTGCTAGAAGAGAAGGGAGTGAAGATGGCAAGCGAGGATTTGAATAAGCTTAGCCTAGCCAAGCTGAGAGCCAAATACAAGGAGACGCTGATCGCCAAGAAGGTAATGAACCAATTCTGTTCCATCAATGGTACTCCTTACGTTTATGATTTAAATATTGAACTGGCTTGTAACATGCAGAATAAGGAAGCAAAGAAGAGGGTGGCGCTTGCCAGGGTGGACGAGAATGTTTGTCGATCCCACGCAAAGGGCAGCAGCAGGACCTGAATCTGCAACAGCATTAACCCGGGGATGATGGTTGCTCTGAACTCTGATATATCACGTGTGCGTCCAGATAGCATGCAGTTTGTGGTGAAACCATGGTTTCTCCTACCTAACTTATGTGTGAGTTGTTTCTGTGTTTGTTTGGAGAGGCCTAGAACGATTCGGCTGTATTTTGGTCAAGTCCAATCGTAGGCCAGTACCCAGCATTGATCTGTGAAGTTTGCTGGTGTTGGTTGACAGTCATATTTCGAACTCATTGAGATTAGCTGCTTGCTTTATATCTCGTGCAATAACAAATTACTATCTGATTTTATGGAAATGCACCACCTCGGTTCACATTGTGTGCTTGAAGTTAACTGTAGGCTGATTATTTCCTGTAGTCCTGTTCCACAACAATCCCATCCTGAGGTTTGCAGGTTGCCTGTTTGTTATTCAGCTCACCATTTGTCAGAAACTCTGAAGGTTGCCTGTTTGTTCCGCAATAACAGAGATTTGCTACTTGGTTGTTCATTGATTATTATGTGCATTGCTACTTGGATGCCTTTTGGAGCAGGGTGCTGTCAGTTTTGATATTGGAAAAGCTACTATTCCAGCTGCAACAAACTTCTAACCCATTGATGTCAGTGTACATAATCGAAACTATAAATGGATTATTACTTGCAAAAACATACAAAGTAGAGCTGTATATATATCTCTTGCATATTCAGGCTAGAATCAGATTTACTGAAGTCACTGAATAGTTGATCATTGCCTTGTCTTTCTGTACCATTCCGATTTTATTGAGCCCAAGCTGCATGCAATTATCAATTATTATGTACTCTTTTCTTCTATGGAGCTTCAAATCTGTCAAACTTCATAAGTGTGAGTGATTAAAGACCTAGGGTTTATTATTTTGGTTCAGACGGTCTTGGTGCACCTTATCTGCCAGGCTTGTTAGCTAAAAGCCAAACTATTTCTTTTCTGAACCCATACGTTTCTCTTTTGCTTAGTCAATGCTAGTGTTAGTTTTAGCAGAACTATTGTTTACAAATCTAGAATGGAGATCCCTACTTAATTTTTTTTTCTGCAATTGAACACATCAATCTGAATAGTACAGATTGAATGTTATTGTGCAATGAAAAGGCTCTTTTGTGAAGTTGGTCCCTTTGTTGTTTGAGATGCTCCAAATAAATTTGCTGAATCCTAGATGGCTCGGCCTCATCTCTATAATTCATTTCATAGTACTACTATCTATCTCCCACATTGCTTGCAAATAATAAGAGTCTGTTAAAACAATGTTTAATTACTATTTATAGACTGCATGCCGATTTTATTTATTTCAATCAGCAGCCGGTTCCTGGGACTACAGGGCTCGATTGCTGGTTGTAAGAGAGAAATGCAGGGAATAAATTATAGCAGGGAGACTGGGAGCTAAGCCAAAAAAGGGGGAGGCCACAGGCTATCCAAAATGCAAAACACCTCAAACAGAAACCAACCGCTCCGATTGAGTCACGAGTCACAACCACGTCGCAGGCGCAGTTAGCAACCAACCATGCATTCTCCTATTCAGCCTAGTGATTTTTTTCCCCCTCGCCTCTCGCAAAGGTGGTCTTCATCAAACTTAAATGCCTGAGACAGCGATTTCAAACCAAAACAAAACCAGCCACACACATATGCATGTGGAATCTCTATAAGTACTAGCTGGCAAGGATGAACAGCATCAAATCTAATACAACCTGTGAGGCTGTGGCGACCTGATTCTTCCATCTCTGATTTGGGACACAAAGCTGTATCGCAGGGCACAACCAAACACCGTACCATGAGGTCCATGACGCCCAGCGTGTTCCTGTCCCAGGCACGAGCCTCTTGTTACCATGCATTCTCCACGTTCTGCACGAAATGAAACGCCACCAAGATCAGAGAGAAAATATATTCTTCGGAAGATGCAATGATGGAACAATCCCAACAGCTTTTATTTGCATATTCAAAGATGATCTGATAATAGCGACATCCTATCAGGACACGACAGGTGCGTCTGTAATAAACTACTGTACCTAATAAGCGCTCCTACAGCGATGATAATTGATAGAGCTAGCTACTAAGCTACTCCTACAGCGATGATAATTGATAAGAGCTACTAACTCCATCCCAAATTAAGACATTTGATGTTTCTTATCCTGGTTTTGACCACTGTCTTATTTAAAAATTTGTGTAAAATGAAATATTTTCTTATGGCTTGTTTTATTAATAAAAGTTCTTCAAAAATGACTTAAATTTGACAATATTTGTACAATTTTCTTTGAATAAAACGAGTGGTCGTCTTGTAATTTGGAATCAAGAAAGTACTGTATAGGTATGCACATGCATCATGCAATTGTCCTATCACGTCGTATGCATGTGTACACCATATATAAGGTAAAGTTTGAAAATCAAAGGAATTATATAGAATGCTCCATTGGGCACGCAAAGACTTCGCTGTCAGCATTATTGAGCCCGCCGTGCACGTCAGCTTCAATAATAATCCCAAAGGCAGGCCGGCCGCGAATAATCCAGGCACAGGCTGTTCGTGTAATGCATCAGCCAGTCCAAGTTGAGTCACAAATCACAATCGTTGAGTCACAATCACGCGGCAAGCGTGATTAGCCATAATTCACACTGGTATATATATACAGATCGGAGTAAATTTGACACCCCACGATTCTTATTTTTAAATGCGACATGTATAACTAATCCATTCAGCTCGGATCATATAGTGCAGTGAGATTCAATCTTGCACAAGACACATTTCAGCACAAAACGTACGGTCCGCTTAGTATGAGTGCAAATCTGTTTTATTTACAGTGTAAAATTGTCTTCTGAAAGATCTTTAGTTGATCCCCTTTGAGGATTCTTATAAAACATGGCAACATTCTAACTTTTATTGAATTGCTTTTCCCAACATATGAAAATGAATTTACTGTTTTTGTAAATTTGAATGTTCAATTTAGATATTCATCACTACTTACAATTTTGATCCTCTTGGCGATCATAGTGGCTTCTTCTTTTTTGTTTGTTTGGCAACAATATTGGCTTCTTTTGAAGCTCTTTAAAAAGATACAATAGATTAGTGGTTATGAACTATGAACTGCATCATGGTAACAAAACATGCACAAACCAGTGACCCCAAGCACTTATAACACTGATAACGACACCGGTACATGACATGCACAAGCAGCACAGGCACACATCTCCTGCTTGTTCTTCTTATTACAGGCACCAGCATCACGTTGCTATTATCACAACCAGTCCTGATGCACGCCATGCCTGATACTACTACTGTACTATTACTATAAAACCAGTATTATATATACTTACTTATATTGATAACACTGGTATTAGCACACAGCCACACCGCTATCAAACACTGCTACTATATTGCAGTGATAAGGAGGAGGGGAGCCCAGCTGATCAGAGTGATAGGTGTATCAGCGCCAGGCTCTCTCCCTTATCAGCAGTGTGGGGTGGGCTGACCGGCTCAGGCGACCGGGGGCGGCTTCTCGACGTCCTCGAGCGGGCGGAACCACACCTTCTGGTCCAGCACCGTGCCTCCCGCAGCATTCGCGGCGGCGTCCGGTGCAGCCAGGCTGGGGTCGACGGCCGCCGGGCCGAACACGCCGGTCTTGGGGTGCGGGCTCCAGTACTTGTCGGGGTTCCCGGCGCCGCCGATCACATCGTCCGGCACGAACGCCGGACGCACCTGGTCCTCCAGGTTCTTGTCGTACGCCGAGGCGTGGACGGCCCTCCTGCTTGCACACGAAAACACACGGCACACGATGAGATCATGGAGAGCGGTGAACAAAACGCATGCGACGATCAGACAAATTGATTTTTTTTTTTGAGGAGAATCAGACAAATTGATGAAACGCGTCACACGATCGGAGTTGCGCACGCGGTACAACAGGGCCCGAGCGACGGACGGCCCCGATCGGTCGTCGGCCCGGCGCTCGTGCGGGCCGGACGCGAAAGGACGGCCGGTGGGGCCCGGTGGACGCGGATGCTTCACGTCCTGGCCCCACCGTCATACGGACGGACCTGGGTTGCTTTGAGTGAGAACCAAACCAAGCGGATGCCATGGCAGATCGGAGGGTAGATGGGAGTGAGTGATGACTGGCCAGCACCGGTGAGGTGAGGGTGGAGCGACAACTACCGCGCACCAGACCCATCCTCCCTGGAGAACTTTTCGGAAAGCGACGGAGGAGGGGGCAATCAGTCGAACGGGTGGGTCGCTAGCTGCTCGGCTTGACGTGCACGTCCTGCTTGAGGCTGGCCACTGCTCTGCTCCCTCATCTTCTTTGTGTGGGTGCGCCGGCCACTGCCAAGTGCCGGAGTGGCGTGGCGTTTGGCTTTTGCTAGCCTCCCTCTCCCTCTCTCCTCTCCGTAGAGGCTGACTGACAGCCTCAGCTCAGTCTTGCAGATTTGACAGTCTGAAGTGGGCAGTCGACGGCACAACAAATATCTACTCCGTCCGTCCCAAAATAAACGACATTTTCGTTTCCCGAGAAACATATGCCGGCAATTATATACTAAAATAGGATTAATATTTATATTATATAATTAGTATCATTGAAAAGATCTTTTGATCTAATTTTTTTAACAAATTTATTTAGAGATTTAAATCTTCTACGTATTTTTACAAATCGAGTCAAACTTGTCTTAACGAAAACCCAAAACGTCGTTTATTTTAGGACGGAGGGAGTACTGTGGAAAGGGCTCGAAAAGAACAGCGAAGGTGGAGTAAATCTGGAGCTTTTCAGGAATCATCAATCGATCTTTTTATCCTAAGTTCAGATAAATACAGAAAAATTCAGAGTGTAAAATATAAATGTTTAGTATGTCTAATGAGTATACATGTTGAGATTTTTTTAAAAAAACTAGTAACTTATGATTATTGACGGCTTGATGAAGATATGGCTACATGGATGATGGATCTGGCTTGATTGGGATCCTACTTCTACGGAGATGGTACTGTTGGCATACTGAAGTGGCACTGTGGCAGGCTTCCAGTTCCATGTGCTCCCCCTCGGCCCCTCTATTATTATTATTAGTTGTTGTGTAAACAAGCTGGCGATGTTCCCAAAGGCCAAAACAGAGGGCTGCCATATCTAGACCATGTGATGTGAGAAGATTATAATCCTTCTAGATTTTTTTGGTGACCAAAATCTTGCCACCAGCAGCACACTGAAATCAGAGTTATCCACAAAGCTAAGATCCTCCTCCTAAGTGAGGGAAAAAAAAAACTGTACTACGAGGCACCCAGTGCAACTGCAAAGCTAAGAACGTTGGCCATAAAGAAGCAAACAGATGGCTCTGCTACAACTACGGCAAGATCTTGGACGAACTTAACAAGAACACGCATGGTAAAAATAGTAGTAGCGGCTGAACAACAAACACAAGAATCACGCAGGGCAAAACCTCCAGTACGTACCTGGGGGAGGCGGCGGCGGCCTTGCCGGCCAGGACGCGGCTGACGAAGCTTCCAGCGATCGCCCGCCCCTTGGAGCTAGCTGCTGCTGCCATGCAAAGATCGACCGTTCGGGAGCGGAGGCCGGAGCCGGGCGGAGGGAGCAAGTCACCACAGCGAAAGCGAGAGAGGTTGAAGAGGGTGCGGTGGGTTGGACTCCTTGCTCTCCTCCCGGGTGCCTCATTTTATAGCGCCCGGGGCCCTCGGGGGCCTGCAGCTAGCGTGCGCCGTGTGCAGGCACCACCGAGCAAGCCGGTGCAGGCAGGCACCACCGTCCGCCGTACTACTATAATACAGCGCCTGCTATTGCCATTGGCTGTTGCTTAAACAAATGGGCAACGGAGTTACGGCCATCGGGGAGCAGCAGTGACGGACGGCAACCTTTGCCGCTCCCGATCGGAACGGCCAGCTGTGCGGGGGCGTCCAACTACCAACCAACGGCCACCGGGCATCGCTGTCCAGAGAGAGACGTCGTCGCCTTGGGACCTCCATTGACGCTGGACCGTCTGATCTGAGTATGTACCTGACCATGTGAACGTTGCTCCTACTACGAGTACTTGTGTACTACCAGTATCATCATTGCGCGGCTTTTACCACCCTCGAAATGGCGCTGTCCATGTGCCATTTCTTTTATGCAATCATGCAATTGTGCGTGTGAAAATTGCTAAATAGAACTCGGTTTACTTATAACTTTAGTACCTGTAATATCATCGTGCGGGCTAAAACGGCACACGTAGTGCGGCATTGTTTATTTCGCCGTATTGGTTTATTTTAAGGAATCGAAATATTCAATGCGTGACAGGGAAATGGACGGAGGGCGGTTTGACTAAGGAGCCAGCCTAGGAGGCAGCGGAGAGATACTGCAATATCAATTCCATCCGTGACAGTGGAAATTTCTGCTGCCAATAATAAGAGGATCGTGATTTTCTTGACGACCTTCCCGGCTGCCAATAATAAGAGTACGTACGTACGCGCGCTTATGCTTTGTTGGCCACAAGGAGACATGGATACCTAAGGGAAACTGTAATTCGTCTAACAATGTGTTTTTTCTTTGCATAGTGTGACGATTTTGCCGTGTAATTAAGGTAAAATTTTCCCTTTCTTTCTTCGCCATTTACATGTTTTCGTCGTCCATATCAAACTTGATCCCTCTTTTTCTATGACTCATGTTTAGCTTACTGTTTTTTCTTTAAAGGATCATCTAAGCTAAGTTGACTCTAATGTTGAGAGTACTCTTATATCGGTAACAAAGTGTCTACATAATGGATTCATCAATCTCGAGATTTTTTTAATTTAATATTTCAGAATTGCACCGTCCGTGTGCGTGTGCATGTACGTGCATGAACACTGCTGTACTATGGTTTGGAAAAAAAATAGAAGTACGAGCATAATTAAAGGCGTTAGGAGGAGACGTGTGAGGTAGGAGAAGAAAAGGGACCAAAAAATGATGGATCCAATGGGCATAATCTATTATATAAATTCAGTGTTGTATAGTGTCCATATCATCCAAGTTCCAGACTACAAGCATTATTACAAGTACGGTGTCTTGTCATTTTGTTTTTATTTAAGAAAAGAGGAGGTTAGATCTGGATCAACATGTAACCAACACAAACATAAAAGACAAGCGTGTACGGGCACCTCCATTAGCATAAACCTACGAGAATCACGGGCAAGATTCGAGAAGCCGGTGTATTATTGAGTATACTAATGAAAAAAAAACCCAACCAGTGGCCACGTACAGTACTCCGTACTTGCTCTTGCTCGTAACAAACAGGGCATAGCCAATGAGCTCGCCGGATCTCGTCGCCGTTGCGGCGCTGTGCCTGTGCTCACCTGGAGCCGGGTCCAGCAGGCCCACACTGAACTGTCTATAAACTGTACCGTAGCGGAGTAGTTTAGCAGTGCGGCTGTGCGGGCATCAGAATATGCGGTTACAGATTCGGTGGATCAGCGCCGACCAACCGTCTCCCCGCGCCAGCGCGTTCCGCGTCGTTCCACACGTGCCGTCCCCGTGTGCGTCGGTCGGACGGATCAGATTGACACCGCGGCAATGGATTAGGTGAGCCGCCTGATCCTTAATATTTTTTTCTATTACGACACTAATGGTAAAAGTCGTGTTCCAAGGTCAGGGAGCAAAATGACTGCAATTGTCCAGACGGCCCTATCTTTCCTTTTTGTTGACCCCAGAGCCGATGCTTCAATCTTTGACAGGAGATGCCGGAACGAACGCACGGCATATGCTGCAGGCAGGCACAGCCGCGTCGACCGTCGGCGACGTCAATCTATCTGCAGGAGCCGTATTCCGGGAGTCCCATGACAAAAATAATGCCATCCTGCGGATAAGCAGCGTATCGGAACAAGTCACGTACGCAGGCACACCACACACGCACGCACGTACAGTACGCAGCTGCAGCCGTCCCTCGTCGTGTCGCGCCCAGCACAAACCGCCACCGGCCGTGTATCCGTGAGATAGATGGGAGACGACACATCACGCACGCACGCACGCATACACAAGTTCGATCGCAACGACGCGATCAGGCGGCGGCGGCCGGTGCAGTGCAGGCCTTGAGGTCTCTAGTAGAGCAGTAGAGCTGGATTATTTGCGATATCTAGCCTGCTGTACACGCGTCACCCGTGCCGTGTGCGGTTTCGGCGGCATGTCAGTTGTCACTGCTGACCCACGCCGACGCCACCGGCCCAGTCAGGTCCATGCTGCTCGACCGATCCGGTTTTCTTTAGGGGAAGTGCTTTACTACGTGATGATCGAAATAATGGAGGTGGGATATTGTGCGGCGGCATCGGCAACATCAACAAGTGCGGAACCAGATGCGACCTGTACGGGTTGCGCCCCGGCCGTCCGTCGAGTTCCGAGCATTTCCATCCGCCACAAGTGCGGGGGAGCGGGGGCGACTCGGAGCGGTCGCGGTCGCTACTTGGCTCCCTGGTACTACGAATGAGAATCTCGCCGTCATGCACTGCACTGCCGTGATCATGGGTCGATTATATGGGATCTGAAACCAAAATCAGAGCACACGACTAAAAACTACTCCACAAAACAGAGAATAAGGTTCTTTGGCGTAGTGTACGTCGTCGTCAGAGGGATTTGGGAGACAAACAAACTGAGGAGCTACGACGAGTACCGTCTGATCGGAGTCGGAGGTGCCAGCGTAAGTAAGATCGAGCACATTTCCTCGCGACGCGATTCCTTTGCTGGATTTCTTTCTGGTGCGCCCCGCGTTCACAACCACTTGCGCACCGCATAAAGCCGTGCCGTGCCGTGCCGTGCAGCGCCGTGCCACGGCGACGACGTACGTACGTCACGACACGGACGCGACCGGGGACGGGCATGCCTGCGTCCTTTTCTATGCGATTGTTTGTCGCATCGCATATAATAATATACAACAAATACTTCCTCTCCGTTTTGAGTTTGTCACCCCGGATTCGGTGTCATATTATTCGACGCTTCGTCTTTATTCAAATTTTTTGCGACAAATATAATTTATTTTTGTTACGACTTATTTTATCAATGAAGATACTTGAATATTGATTAATTTATTTTATAATTTACATAAATATTTTGAATAAGACGGATGGTCAAACATGAAGTCAAAAAGTTAAAAACGACTTAACTTCATGGGACAAAGCCAGTAGGTATTGTAGGTCGTAGATAGATGATACCTCCAGCACGATGCAAGGCGCAGAGCCTCCGAAACGGGATACTCCCTCCGTCCCAGTTCATCGTTTTTTGACTTTTTAAACTTCACGTTTGACCATCCGCCTTATTTAAAATATTTACGTAAATTATAAAATAAATTAATCAATATTCAAGTATATTCATTGACAAAATAAGTCGTAACAAAATAAATTATATTTCAGATAAAAAATTTAAAATAATTTAAACATTAAATAAGAGCATTTGGCGGAATTTAGGGTGACAAACTCAGTGGGAGGGAGGAGTAAGAGATAAACATATCCGTCCGTCGGCCATGCATGACTTGTCACCTTCGCCGGCCCACAACATACTAGTACTACGTACTTTCGCCGTTTCGATCGCAGTCTCCGCTTTGAATCGCAGCGAGGAAAATACTGTACGTACGACTGCATCGTGCCGCAGAGTTTGAGATTCGACAACCGCGCTCTGCACTGCACGTCAAAGTCAAGTGCGCGGCACGGACCACCGGGCACCGGCCATGGGCGACGCGTACTGCCTCGTCAATGCGATGATCCGGTCCGGTCGTGTCACATTTTCCTTGCACATTCTAAAAAAAAAAAACTTAGGCCACGTTTAGATGGCAAATTTTTTTGCCAAAAAGTTGTAAGTTTTTAGACTCTCTCTCCATCACATCGTATTAAATACACTAAAAGACATATATTCGAAATAAAGTAAATATAGGTAAAAAATAACTAATCACGCAGGGTTCATTTGTAAATCACGAGGCTAATCTTTTTTGAGCTCAATTAACCCATAATTGAACAATATTTACCACAAACAAACGAAAGTCTTGCTAAATACATGGGAGTTGGAAAAGTAACTTTTGCAACTTTTTAGCCAACTAAACGTGGCCTTAGTATGAGGTCGACGCACACACGCACGTGCTTACGAATACGGAAGTCTTTTGCCTTTCTCGGTTTCTTCTGTCTTTATTCATGTCTGGATGTTGGGCCGTGCAAGCAGCTCTATGTTATTCGGCCTGACAGAGTGAAGACTGCTTGCACGGGCCAACGTGTCCGTTTAACACCAATTCGGCCCAGAGGCCAGAGGGGGCCTAAAGATCAACATAAAGGCCATC
>JADLZK010012865.1:0-251728 GCA_015847255.1 Hyparrhenia diplandra
AAAGTTACAGCGGCGCACCACAAATGTTCGCTTGAACTTATCAGCCATGTTTTTTTCCTCACACAACATAACAACATAATCCGGTTGATAGGCTAATTAACATTTGCCTTTACATTTGCCAACCAAATAATCAGCACCTTGGGATTTCTTTCCCTGAGATGCCTTGCCGGTCACGCCGGTTCGCTGCGCGGGCCGAACCATCGAACCGACATACCGAAACCGCCTCAGGAAGTTCGACTCGGTCAAACCAAACGATGCCGCCGCGGATCCCCGTCAATTCTGAATTTTACGACCCTACGTCTACAAATCTCTCCGTCCCAACATCACACGGGAAGGGATGCCAAGCAAAAGCAAGCAAGCTGGGGCCATGACCATGGAGAGCGGCGAGAGGCAGCTCAAGACGTGGGTCTCGGACCGGCTCATGGCGCTGCTGGGCTACTCCCAGGGCATCGTGGTGCAGCTCGTGGTCCGTCTCGCGCAGGACTGCGCCTCCGCGGGGGATCTCGCGGCACGGCTCGTCGATCTTGGCGGTTTCCCCTCCTCCCCAGACACCGCCGCGTTCGCGGAGGACGTCTACGGCAGGATTCCTCGCAGACAGGGCGCGGGTGCTGCCGGCGCCGAGTACCAGAGGCAGATGCAGGAAGCGGCGGCGTTGGCGAAGAAGCAGAGCGAGTTCAAGTTACTCGCCGACGATGACGACGGCGAGGCGGCAGCAGGCGTCTCCGCGTCGTCCTGTAGCAGGAAACGTTTTAGGAAGAAGGGGCGCCCCAACAGGATGACGAAGAGGCGGCCGCACTCTCCGATTCTGAACGGGACCTGCGGGCGGCGGCGGGCGGTGGTGTCGGAATCGGACGAGGACGCCGACGATCTCGGTGACGAGGAGGAAGAGATTAGGCGTGATCAGGCTGAGAAGGCGCAGCTCGAACGGAATATCCAGGAACGCGATAAGGCCAACACGAGGAAACTGATGATGGGTCGGAAGCCGTCCAGGCACGAGCAGGACGAGCAAGCTCGACGATCCGGCGGTGGACAGCGGCGACACCTCGGAGCTCAGGAGGTTGTCTCGTTACGGGTACCTGGAGAAGCGGAAGGAGAAGATGGTGGAGGGGCTGAGGCGCGAGATCCTCGACGAGGAGTTCCTCTTCGGCGGCGTAAGGCAGACGGACGCCGAGGAGAGGGGCTTAAAGCACAAGAAGGAAATCTACGATCGTATTGTCCAGGGCCGCCGCGCCGTCAAGACGGAGGCGGCGCAGGCGACTACTACCGGATGCCTGACGCATACGACGACGCCGCGAACGTGGACCAGAAGAGTAGGCTCTCCGTGGCGAGACGGCGGCACGACGACGATGACCGCGAATCCAGAGGCGCCAAGGGGAAGGCTTTCTCGGGGCAGGAGTCCTGGGAAGAGCAGCAGATCAGTAAGTCTCGGCTGCAGTTTGGATCCAAGGATCGCGTCGGCGGCGCCAGCGATGAATACGAGCTCGTGTTCGACGATGCCGTTGAGTTCGTCAAGTCCGCCGCAGCGATGGCGGGCACGGAGCAGGACGAAGAGGCGGACGAACTGGCCGACGAAATCGATGCCAAGGTCACGCTGCAAAGGGAGCTCCAAGACGAGAGGAGGACTCTCCCGGTGTACAAGTTCAAGGACGAGCTGCTCAAGGCCATCGCCGAGCACCAGATCATCGTCGTGGTCGGAGAGACCGGCTCCGGCAAGACGACGCAGATACCGCAGTATCTTCACGAGGCAGGGTACACGGCCAATGGCCTGAAGATCGCGTGCACCCAGCCACGCCGCGTGGCCGCCATGAGCGTGGCGGCGAGGGTCGCGCAGGAGATGGGCGTCAAGCTCGGCCACGAGGTGGGGTACTCCATCCGGTTCGAGGACTGCACGTCGGAGAAGACGGTGATCAAGTACATGACCGACGGGACGCTCCTGCGTGAGTTCCTCGGCGAGCCGGACCTGGCCAGCTACGGCGTGGTGATCGTCGACGAGGCGCACGAGCGCACGCTCACCACCGACATCCTGCTCGGCCTCGTCAAGGACGTGGCGCGGTTTCGGCCGGACCTGAAGCTGCTCATCTCCAGCGCGACGCTCAACGCGGAGAAGTTCAGCGACTACTTGGACATGGCACCGGTGTTCAAGATCCCCGGGAGGAGGTACAAGGTGGACATCCACTACACGGTGGCGCCGGAAGCCGACTACGTGGACGCGGCCGTGGCCACGGTGCTTCAGCTGCACGTGACGCAGGCCCCGGCGACATCCTGGTGTTCCTCACGGGGCAGGAGGAGATCGAGACGGTGGAGGAGATCCTCCGGCGCCGGACGAGGGACTGGGATCCAAGATCGCGGAGCTGGTGATCTGCCCCATCTACGCCAACCTGCCCACCGAGCTCCAGGCCAAGATCTTCGAGCCGGCGCCGCCGGGCGCTCGGAAGGTGGTGCTGGCTACCAACATCGCCGAGACGTCGCTGACAATCGACGGGATCAGCTACGTGGTCGACCCGGGATTCTGCAAGGTGAAGCTCTACAGCCCCCGCGCGGGGACGGAGTCGCTGCTGGTCCACCCCATCTCCAAGGCGTCGGCCGACCAGCGGGCCGGCCGGTCGGGGCGCACTGGCCCGGGCAAGTGCTTCCGCCTCTTCACGGAGTACAGCTACAACAAGGAGATGGAGGACGAGACGGTTGCTGAGATCCGGCGGAGCAACCTGGCTAGCGTGGTGCTCTCGCTCAAGGCGCTGGGGATCAACGACCTGGTAGCTTCGACTTCATGGACCCGCCGGCGTCGGAGGCGCTGCTCAAGGCGCTGGAGGATCTCTTCGCGCTCGGCGCGCTCAACTGCCGCGGCGAGCTGACCAAGACCGGGCGGCGGATGGCGGAGCTCCCGCTGGACCCCATGATGGCCAAGGCGATCGTGGCCTCAGGCGGTACGGGGGCTCGGAGGAGGTGGTCACCATCGCGGCCATGCTGTCGGCCGGGAACGCCGTCTTCTACCGGCCGAGGACAAGGCGCTGATCGCCGACGCCGCGCGGCAGCGCTTCAACGCGGGCAACGTCGGCGACCACATGGCGCTGCTCAACGTGTACACCGAGTGGGAGCAGTCCGGGCACTCGGCGCAGTGGTGCCTCGACAACTTCGTGCAGTCGCGCACCATGCGGCGCGCGCGGGACGTCCGGGAGCAGCTGGAGGCGCTGCTGGAGCGGGTGGAGATCGAGCGCCGGTCAAGCGCCGGCGACCTCGACGCGGTGAGGAAGGCCATCACGGCGGGGTTTTTTCCGCAACACCGCGCAGCGGCGGCAGGACAGGTCGTACCGGACCGTCAAGAGCAGGCGGACGGTGTTGGTGCACCCGAGCTCCGGGATGGCGCGGGTGGAAGCTCCCCGCGTTGGGTGTTGTATCACGAGCTGGTGGAGACGACCAAGGAGTACATGAGGCAGGTGACGGGCTTAAGCCGGAGTGGCTGCTGGAGATCGCGCCACACTACTATCAGGACAAAAACCTCGAAATGCCTGAGCCAAAGAAGAAGGCCAAAGCGCATTTGCAGAGCGCGACGGCCTAATAGTCGCCAATTGATAGTGCGGTGTGTTTGGGATCGTTCCACAACTCTTCTCTGCAAATTCTATCTGGAGCACTCCATTCCTTTTTCTTATACCTATCATAGGATCCAGAGGTAGGTGCCTCGCCAAAATAGATAATGTCTATGGAACTCCCATGTGTAAAAGTAAAAGATGATAAACAAAGTCATGCTTTAATTTGACAGTTATTTTATCGTTCCAAAATTGAGACGGCCGTGGTTGAATTCACGAGGTAAAACAGTGATACGGGCCTGTTGCACCCTTTCTTATATGGAGTCAAATTGATTTGGCATCGGTTTAGTAATGGAGAATCCTTCAATGTAAATACAAAAACATGGACTTTCCAGAAACGAAATCATAGGCACGTAGCACAACATTTATTGGGGAGAAAAGCAACACAAGATTTGGGACCAAAACCATTATTGAAAAATGCAACAGCAATTCAGACCATAAGCGATTGCCAGTGACCATTAAATAAGTTTCTTGAGCTTGAGTTGGGTTAAAAGAGTTAAATTATATGTTCAAACGACTACCTGAATTGGGTTAAATAAAAAAGTTTGGGACCAAAAGCGATTGGCAGACGTAGATTATGTTACAACTTACAAGCAAGCATGCAGATAGTTCATTGCAAAGCATGGGCAATCACTAGTTATACTAGATGTGGATAGTTCATTCCTGAATGACTGTAACTATTGTCAATGGATATATTATACCATACTAAATCAACCTACAATCCTATAAATTTATCTGATTTAGGAACATCTGAAGTGGTCAAATCTCAAAAGAAGGAAAGGAAAAAAGGTATTGTTAAAATGTTACTTCCAGTTTCCATACTGCTGCTGATTGCGAGAACCACCTTGTTGGGGATAGTTTGACCCTCTGCCTGGGCCAGACACGCCATAAGGGCCAACCTGCTGATAATTCGGTCCATAGCCACTGCCATTTCCACCCCTTGGGCCACCTGTTCCACCCATCCCACCACCAGGGAATGGCGGCGGCCCTCGGCCTTGTTGAGGATAAGGGCCACTGCTGTAGCCGCCGCCTTGCCCACCACGATTTGGGTATCCTCCACCTTGGTTTCCACCCTGTGGGTATCTGTTTGGCCCTCCCGAGCCATGGGGTTTTGTGTAGTGATGGCTTGGCCCAGATGCCATAGGAGCATGATGGTTGCTCATAGGTTGCCCTGACCTCATCTGTGATTGGCCCGGGTGTTGAATTGGTGGCAAACGAGCATGTGGATGAGGATGTTGAACCTTTTGCCGCTTTGCCGCTTCTTCAGCTTGCCGCTGCTGTTGACGTTTTTTCTTAGTCTGGAATTCATGTGATGATTCGTACTTGGGCAGGCTACATTTGCAGACATGAAATATATACAATTAATTTAATAAAGAATAGAAAAAGTACAATTAAATTGACTTAGAACTTATTATGACAATAGCTTTACGAGTAAAAAAGCAATGAACCATACGTGTGAGGCTCAGCTGGTGGGGATCAGTCCAGAAGTAATCTGCATCAAGTGCATCTTTTGCCGATATCCTCTGGAAAGTGTAAAGGCATGCCAAATCAGGTCTCAAGATTTGTCAATGCACATGGAAAATATATATCAATACTAGGTAACAGTAAGAAGAAGCAATTGTACCTGTGATGGATCCAGTGTTAACATCTTCTCAATCAGATCCAGGGCATGCGGGTCAAAACTGGGATCACAAACATGTGAGGAAGCAGCGCAAGCAAACAACATGGTGAATACAAAGTATAATACTTACTGCTTAAAAACCTCCTTAACACGTCTTGGAATTACTCGAGGAGGCTTTAGATTATTATACCATGGCAATTTCATGACGCCTGGCCAGCTCAACTCATCAGGTGTACCACAAAGCTCAAATATTTTTGTCATCTGCTCCGGCTGCATCACAAAAATAGAAAACAAGGTTCATACTTATCAGTATATAAGCTTCAAAATGGAACTAATGGATGCAGGTCTGTTAATAATAACCATAATTAAAAAAAAAACATGTTTGGGAGTACACTAGTAATGGAAAATGATTGCATAAACTAATTGGGCATGCATACTATTAGGAGAGGGCTGCTGTGCTAGACAGAAAATATTGCAATAGCTTATCTGATTCTAAGAAAACCAGGATAGACAATGGCCACTTAGATGCATTGATGTTTCTATTCGCAAGCACACAGCCTTCATTTTGATTACTCAATCTTCAAACATATCCAAATGTGATTGAAAATTGTCATGACTAGGCTGCATGCCTATGCTTCTCATTTAATCAAGTTAACATGACTTTATAACATGAAACCTTGCTTTTCTATTACTACCACACATGTCACATAAAGTTTGTTTCTTATAGCATGCATGCTCTAGTTTCTCATACATTCCCAAGTTTTTTGTTTATCAACAAAACCCATCCATAAACACTTCAGTTAAGACAAGAGGATAAGCGGGGGTAAATGACATTCATTTAAAACATAAAATGTTTGGATGATAATTGTGACAAAAAAAATAGTATCTAAAGTTTCCTTCAGTCAAATAAGTGGCAGCATCGAAGCTTTTCTAGGATGAATTAGCAAAATAATACATATCAGAAAGTGCTGCCTACCTAATTTCAAAATAGACAACTCCAAACAAGGCAGATATCAGGATATTTCTAGGCTTGCATACTTTATTTATGGGCTATGTCAGACACTCAGACCAGTAACAAACTCATTACAGTCGATAGGAATTGCTAAGCACAACTAAGTTGGTGAATCAGAGCTTACAAGAAACCATACCTCATTCTTTCCAGGCAATATAGGCTTTCCATAAAGCTCTGCAAAAATACAACCGACAGACCACATGTCAACTGCTGGCCCATATTGTGTGCTTCCCAACAACAACTCTGGGGGTCTGCAAATCATTAATCCAACAAAATCAGAAGAATATAAAACAAGGTAATACAGTATATAGCTTGCATACAAATAATGATCTACTAACAGAACATCTACCTGTACCACAAGGTGATAACACGGTTAGTGAGGTTTGCATGGTGATCATTTGAAAATGATCTCGCTAGGCCGAAATCAGCAAGCTTTAAGATACCATGATTGTCTATCAAGAGATTAGATCCTGAAAGTGAATATATGTTTAAATACAATGTTAGTGAAAAAGACAAGCAAGTCATAACATCTAGAAAAGGAACTAGTGTCTTCCATATACCTTTAATATCTCGATGCAGAACTTGATTGATATGACAAAAGTGTAGACCCATAAGAAGTTGTCTCATGTAGCACTGGTACATAACATACCAGACATATCGCTATCATTAGATCACGAACAACACCTCATGGCAACCAATAACCATCACACATATGGATGGTTTTTACCTTAACCTGTGGTATGCTGAACCTCATTGCAGGCCTGTCTGACAGCCCTGTCAAGTCATGATCCATGTACTCAAAGACCATGTAAATGCTCCCTTTGTACTTGCTGCCCTCAGCTATCCAACATCACAACAAGGAGATCAATGTAATAATGAATAAAGCAAAAAAAAAAAAAAAAAAATAGTAGTTAGTTTTGTTAAGAATCATACTTTGCTTCCCCTGCTCATCTCTCTCTGGCCCTGAAACAATTAACAGTAGCCAATAATATATAGACTGCGTGAAAACAATTTGCAGGAACAATGCCCTGACTCGCGGTAAATTTTCATTGAAAAAAGAAATCGTGGTATAACTGTCAGACCTGGCGAGGTGACAACCTCTTTGAGATTGATGACGTTCTGGTGGTGCAGCTTCTTGAGGATTTTAATCTCGCGGATTGCCGTGATAGGGAACTGCGCCGGATTCAAACAAGTTGAAAGCCGCGACGACAAGTACGAATTTTAACAACACGAGCCATGGGAAGGGGAAGGGGAATACTTACGCCCTCCCGCTCGTTGTCCATCCGGATCTTCTTCAGCGCCACGATTTCCTTCGTCTCCATCTCCTTGGCCATGAAGACTTGCCTAGAAACAATAATCGCTATAACGAGTCAACGCGGCCGCACAAACTGCGGCGAGGCGCAGCCGGGGTGGCGTCCCGGCGGGATTGAGGAATTGATTGAGGGGGGATTTCGAGACATGCGTACCCGTAGGTGCCCTCCCCGATCTGCTCGAGCTTCTCGAAGCAGTCGACGCTACGGGAACCCCATAACGGCGACTCGTCGAGGTTGAGCTGCCCCGGCCCCGCGAGCGTCATGGCTTCCGGGGCTTTGCAATGGCACTAGGGTTTGGGGGACGCGACGCCACGCGAGGATTGGGTTCGGGGGTGGAACCTGCCACTTGTGGCAAGGAACGAGGAAGAAGATGGAATTTAACAGGAGCAACGTCACAACGTGTGCTATCAAGCCGGGTCGGAAAAGGAAAGCCGGTTTTGTCAGGTTTCTTGGCGTTGGCAGGCCCTGGCCTGACCTGAGCCCATTTCAGTTATCATGCCTAAAATTTAGGCACATTCTCAAGTGGACGCGTAGACTCAATCTTCGTGACTGGGTCCTTTTCCCTTTTTGTTATACTCAAGCATTATAAAAAAAAATTTCAAAAATGCATTATAACAAGAAATGAAAAAAGATTGAAATACATTATAACAAGTGAGAATAATATATCACTTGTTTTATAGAAATATTTAATTTTACATGAAATAAAACTATCTCAAATAACTGTTTGGAGCACACCGAAAAAAGCGCTCATCGATCAAATTTGATATATTATTTGCTTTGTTTGGATCCCGAATAAAAGATATCATCGCTAAATTAAAAAGGAAATGATGATGTGCCATGAAAAAGTCATCATCGCCCATGCAAAAACAATTTTGGGGGGTGAATGGGTTTCGCAGAAGTCGAGGGAAATTTAGATATGCGGTTTTAAGTTCATGGACCTATTTGGCAAGGCTGCAAAGTTTATGTGCCCACAATGCATTTCACTCATTAAAAGAATACTTAAAAACAAAAAATGACATCATGATAATTACTCCCCGATTCTAAATTATAAGTCGCTTTAACTTTTTTTTTTTTACATTCTTTTTTTTTCGAAAGCGTGCCCATTGCACGTCTTTGCATTATAAGTCACTTGTTACGCTCTTGTCACACGGGAGGTGTGGAAGGAGCGAGGAACCGGCGCACCAACCGACAACATCTCTGTCGCCGCGGCGCTCGCGGCAAGGATTAGGAGTCAAGCGGAGGAGTGGTGCACAGCAGGCTTCCATGTGCTCAGCCCGCTCTGAGCGCTATCCGTAGCTCCTTGTTTGTTTTGGGGTCAATTGTTCCCCTTTTAGTACCCCTTTTAGTACACGCAATTTGTGTCGTGTGTGTGCCCACTTCACTAGGCGTCATCGCCAACAAGCAAAAATAGCGTCTTTCCTCGGATTCAAATGACATCACAGATCATGATTTTATGCCCACTTCTAGTTGGCTAGTGTCAGATCATAGTAAAAGAAATGCCAGCGAAAGTCAAAGTGAACTTTTGGACGTAAAACTCTTTTTACATTCATTTTGCTACAAATAATATTTAAAGAAAATTTTGTCTGTAGACCATTAACATTATTGCGTTGTTGTTAACACATCATGAAAGGTTAGCGCAGAATACATAATACAAGTTTTTTTATGTGAAAAAATCGAAGCAACCAAGTTTGCACCACTATGACTACCACATCCCCTATGTGGTGTTTTCAAAATAGTCTTATACTCCTGCATAAATTAAATATCTCTTGGAATTTGCATCATGAATTAAAATATTAAATAGCTAGATAAAAAAAAGTCCTTCCACGGCCTTTGGCGATTGCCACTGTTTCATACCGTCGACTAATAAATTACAATCACTTGTTTAGTTCGGATGACCTAGCACTCGGGAGCTCAAGGACGAGGAACCTATGTCTAGTCAGATGGCGATGAATCGTGTTCAGAAACCAAATCGCTAAAGCCTTCAATAGAGGTTATATCAACTCTAGTAGGGGCTCATAATTAAGCAGCCAGGCAGTATGCTACCGTTAACATAGTTGGGGGAAAATAATTGGCAAAACCATATCAGAATGCAAATGCTAGTTTTGCTCTCGCTGCTTCAAGCTATATATGGATGTATTCCGTTTGACATTAATCATCGTGTGTTGGGGGTTGATGACAAATCAAATAAATCCAAACAAAGCCTTAAAAGTAAGAACAAAAACATATATTCATGTGTTACAGATTCCAATGTCATTATGTTTTGTGTCTTTTATCAATCATATGCTTTGCAATTCCTGTGTTACAAATTCCAAGGAGAGTGTTCCAAACGATCAAACGCTCCCTCCTATTTTTTTCATGCGTTTTTTCCACTATGCTTACCTTCCTTTCTTGCCTTTTTTTTTTTTATTCTTGTGTTTTTCATTCCTCCAGACCGGAAAGTGCTACTACTTTTGATGAGTGAAAATGAACGATGGTAACATCTGAAGATTTTAGTCCCTGTTCAAATAGGGAAAAACCGATTTGACCTAGTTGAAAGTGCTGCACCCGACATCAATCATCTCCACTTTGTTCAAACATCACATAGTGAACGATGGTAACATCTGAAGATTTTTAGTCCTTATTGTTCAAATATAATTTATTTTACCGATTTGACAATGAAGATACTTGAATATTGATTAATTTATTTTATGATTTTAATAAATATTTTCAATCGGACCTCCACTTTGTTCAAACATCACATCGGGTAGGAGTAAGAAACGGAAGCCAACAATCCAATATCAACAAACTCGCCACCATACAAGAATCCTAAACTCACCATTGCAGTCATCAGTTTCATAATGGGATGACTGCGATGCAAAATTTTCCATAGAATACAGGAGCATCCTGAGCTGTTCTGAGTAGAAGAGAGGAGAAAATGAAAATAACACCTGCAGAACTTTTTGCAGGTTCTATCGGAATTGGTTCACAAAACCATGCCAGGAGCTCCACGTTTCGCTGTAAGAAGCTGCATTCTCAAGAGACAGAATCAGCTGACCTTTCTAATCGGTGCATCAGATCTGCAGACATCGCCACGACAAAGTGGACAAACCCTAGAAAACAAGATAGAAATTCATATCAGCATAAAAGTAACTGCATCAGCTGATATTTACTGTACGATACAATAAATGCATATTTTATGGAGCTAATTCATTTAGCAACTCAAGAGTACAGAGCTAAGCCTTAGGTTCTCAGTCTTAAGACAGCAAGATGTTTCCAGTAAAGATACTAACATCTAACATTAAAGTCCAGATCTGTTCTGTAATTTTGAGGCTCAGTGAAGCTCAGCAATAGTTTCAGAAGAAAAGGGTAAAACTTCAGTAACAAGGTCAAGTTGAATTTAAACGGCACGGGCATTATTATTTGAGCATCTTATTTTGGGGTGTCCAAGACATGGTTAACATTCGCCTCTGGAGGGGAAAAAAAGACATTCATGGTTTGTTGCTATATACCACATAAGGCCTAACATATATACCACATCTCAACCCTCAGTTCATACTTCACACTGGCAGTAAATATCAGATTTTGGGGTGTCCAAAATGTTGGCTCATTATTCAACTTTACACCAAATGTAGTCCAAATACTTTGCAGGAAACTAACAGGTTTACCATTACATAGCATCTGGATTTCATGTTAGATAATGTCAAAAGTCTCCAAACATCACACAAATAACAAGGGATAACTACAGTTTACAGAGCTCCCATGCTAAGGAGATAATTATAGCATGCTGATTCTACAGTTTCTTTTTTCCTAGATATGGATAAAAAAACATTTTTTTTTTACAAAGCGTAAAGGATGCTCATTGTTAAATAAGAGGATGAATACCTGTGAATCTCCTTTAGCCATTTATCTACACATGTTAGATGAAATTCATGATGGCATGGAAGTATACGGAGACAGTCTCCCTCTTCATATTCAACAAGGCAAATATAGCATCTGCATAGATAAAAGAAATGATAAGTCGTACAAAAATACCTGGTTGCAAGGTTACAAGGATAAGTGCCCACACAATAATCCAACACTCACACTCATAAAACTTATAGGTTCTATACAGCTGGAAATGAACCACCAACTTAAATGGCAGTTGTAGAGTGTAGATACCACATGTGTATTACAAACTTTTCATGCATGCCCTTCCACACATAAAATAATTATTTTACTAGGCTTTGAATGGTAGATTGAAATATATGAAGGTGTAGGCAAAATTGGGAACTTGGCATGCCTAGTGAGAAGTCTTAGGTTCCTCAATCTCCCATGTGATCACAAATCAAGTGCATTCATCAGAATGCTGTATAACCATGCTTTATCTAGCCTAGTATCGCTTACTTAAGTTAGGATTGAGTTTAGACAACGAACTTTATGGGCAAATAATAGTGACTGCTCTGGAAGGAGTTTAACACACTAAAAATAATGTGCCATATTTATGAAACAGTGAAACATAATACTAAACCTGTTCGAAATTCACATAATTACGTAACAAATTTCCAAACATTATTCTAAATAGGCCATAATGTCTTACTGTGCAGCTTCCTCGCTCTGGTATTTCAATGGTTTCCTATACACTTTTTGCAGGAAGGCGGCTCAACAATCTCCCTAGGAGCAGGAACGGATCCAATTGAAGAAAATGATGGTCTTGATGGCGATAACGCAGCAGATTGGTGGTGGATTTCATCCAGAACCTGAAACTCATAACCATAAGGATGCAGGTTAGTATCCTTCTCCAATCAAGAACAACAGACCTATTACTTTCATCCCAAAAAGAATGTAGTCCAGTCCTAGATTTGGACTAAGTGAAACTTTTGTATATCCAAATAAGTTAAGTTTATTATCAAAATATATTCCATGAGTAATCTAATGATACCTATTATACATCGTAATATTAGTACTTTTTTGTATATATTTGATCAAACATGAGATTGGTTGTCTCATTAAAGCGAAAATTACAGTCTTTTTTGGCCAGAGGGAGTATGTATATTTGAACAACATACCTCAAAAAGTGCTTCTGCTAACATAACAATTCTCGATATGCTAGCCCTTGTGCCAGTTTCTTCATCAGGATTGCCTTGTCGATTGCCTGTTCTGCAGTTGCAATTTCCTGTTCTATGCTGACCAGATAGTATGCAGGACCTCTCATGACCTGATAAATTTTCAAACCTGCTGCCCAACCTTTGCAGAGCTCTGACCTATTAAGACAGCAAACATTATAAACTTATAATTCTTGAGGTAATAAGTAATAACCAATGCTGAAATAAAGTTAAACTTCAAACTACCTGAGATCTTATCCTCCTCCTCCTCTCAAGAAAAGCTGATCTGCGCTCCAGTAGGTCGCTATTACTGGTCTGCCTCTCAGAGCTCATGTTGTATAGATCGTTGGTTGAAGGATCAGACCGCGGTTCTGAACTCCGGTCTGAATTAGTCCTTTGCATTACCGCTGATTCTTGCCTAGCACTAGAATTTCCAGATGGCCATACTGCCCTATCGTAAAGAAGCGAAGGGGTGGATAGCCCATCTGAGAATGGAGGCCGCCTGAGAACTCTGTCCCGAAGCCGCCCAACACTTAATGTTCGGCTAAACCGAACACTTCCTTCAAAAGGTTCCTGAGACCCCATCCTTCTATAGGAGCTCCTCAAGCTAGCATCTTCTGATTCTAGCAGATTTCTCCTAGCCTGACGAGCTGCTCTAGCTTGTGCCGTGACACTATCTCTAAGCATATCTAGAGTCGAATCAATCCCAGCAGTCGGTGCACTACCCTGCTGGGGGATGCCTGTATCAGAAGAGTCATCCACATCTCGCCGACCTTCACCTGGATTAGCAGAAGTCGGGAGGCCAGATGACAGAATAGAGCAGGCTACTGATGATCCCAAGCTGACAGCTCTACTCAACCCAAAGTTGACACCAAAACGTGGTCTTGACCTCCCAGAAGGATTTGGCAATTGATTGGCCACTGTTGATGTGCTAGTGGCAGCAGCATTATGTAGCACATCATCATCTTGATCTCTTTCAGTATCTGATGAAGGTGCTGCTACCCCTTCACCGGGACGAGATTTAGGCATTGCAAGAACATCTTCATCGGACTTTGCCGTGTGAGTGAGTGAATGCAGGCTTGCAGTCTCCTCTCCTTTGTTACACTAGAAACATACAAATGCATCATCATCATTTAACTATAGCAGCAATGGAGCCTTTGATTTAAAACTGTAACAGCAACACAATTCAGGAAAATACAGATAGACGAAGCTTAGAATTCCAACCAAGCAACATATCTAGTTCCAACAAGCTATGCTATTCACTCATAAATCAAATGCTTCATAGTTCATATACAAGGAGTATATTTTAGTACTATGGTTGAAACCAGACAGCAATCAAAGAGAAAGAGGATAATTAACGGAACCAAATTTTTGTGGTACATCCAACCAATCAGAAGTTCAGAACTCAGTTTTCAATTTATTGTTTTTTTTTTTTTAAAAAAAAGAAGGTTCAAAATTCAGTTACTGAAATTTGAAACGGAATTATGAAGCCATTAAACAATCCCCAGAAATGCTCGCTCAGAAACCGAGGCCAGTTGCTCGATTCACGAAGCAATGAATTCACAACGACAAGATCTACCACGTAGTATCCACATTCCATCCGTGAAGACACCCTTCCTTCGCCCCGATCCACCTCATTCCACCAACACGCACAGATTCAGGGAAATGAAACACAAACACCCCTTACCTCGACGTCCACCGCCGCCGCTGCTGCCGCCGCGGAAGCGTCGCCTTCGCACGGCGTCGTGGAGCCACAGAAGCAGGAGGAGCTCGGCAGCGGCAGCAGGCTCCTCCCCTTCCCCTTCCCCTCCCCACCTTCCCGCTCCCATTCGGCCTCTTAACCTCGCCGCCCGCCTCCGCCGCCGTGGGCGACGACGAGGAGGAGGCGGAGGATGGTGGTGGTGGCGGCCTTGCTGCTCCCAGATCCCATCACGCACGCACCAGCCAAGCCAACACCTCGCCGCGCCTACAGATCCACGGATCGGTCCAGACCGCCCGACATTGCTCGACCTGCACGCCTCACTCCCCCGTGCTGGCGCCTGGGTGCGGGTGGCCGCATGCGCGACGCCTCGCCGCCTCGGTGGGCGCGCAACGGGGACCTCCTCGGCCGCTGTAGCTTCCTGCGCTCTCTCCTCCTCCTCCTCCTTCTCCTAGCGTAGCTTGGCTACACGCCAGGCAGGCCAGCTAGGGAGGAGGGGGAAGAGAAGAGGTTCGGTAAAATTGCCCGATGCGATGCGTCCTTCCCTTCGATTCCAGTGTTGTTTGATTGGATGGTTGGTTACTCGTCCGATAATAATGGCGTCTACTCCTACCACTGCCGCCTTGTGGAGTTTTGAGTGTGCAATAATGCCGATCGCCTCGTTCGACGCGACAGCCCTTCGCTTCTTGCATTAAAGAATTAATTAATTACTCCATCATTTCCACATTTTTTTATCGGTTCTTCTGGCTGCTTGGATGAATGCAGTGGAGGGACAGGGACAGTGGAGGGACAGAGTGTTGCATGGGATGAATTCAAAAATATAGCGAACTGGCCATTTTTTTAATTATTATTATATACGGAGTAGTTATCAGAAATTTCGGTACCAGTAGGTGAAGAGGAGATTTCAGTGTCCCGTTTTTATTCGGCAAGCTAGGGCAGTACTCAGCTGGAAATATGAACATCACGTCATGACAGCATACTCAGTGTTTGTATATATATAAACGAATACATCTATAATGTTTGTACAGTAGTATGGTTTATTTATTTTTCTAATAATAACGACGTTGCCCCTTCTCAACCGTTGGGATCACCTCTCACCCGCCTCAACTCTTTCGATTGCGACATTTTGTTAAACTTCGCGGTAAGGCGTCTCCAATGGTGACCAAATAAATTTGGTAGGAGGAATTATTGGTTATCAATGACACTTTTATAAATATTTAATTTAGATGAGGTATAAAAATAATATAAAAGTAACATGTTGATTAATTTATCGAGGAGAGAGAGCCAAATAGCTTTGCTTGACTAATAAATATCTAATCTAGCCCATTTCTCACAGAAACATCTCTCTCACATAACTCTCAACTATAGTGTTTTTTTTTTTATTTAGATGTCCATATAGTAGCGATTTGTAAAGTGATATTAATAACCAAATAAATTGTTTTTAGTAGCGATATGATAACCATTGGAGACGCCCTAAAAGTAATTAGTTACTCCTAGTAGATGAAGTGAGTCAAAAGTCAAGACTCAAGAGCCGAGAAGGGGGATAAATCGATGTTGCACCGCAGTCTGCACGGACAGAACCGTTGAACGGGCCCAGGCTGCACACAAGATCCAGCTCGCCAGTCAAGCCGAGCTGGGTGACTGCCGAGCTGGTCGCTGGGGCCTTGCCTTGGGGCAGGCAGCGCGCTGTAGCGGCGTGACGACCAAGAACCGCAGCAGCTTGTCCGCATGTGGCGCCACGAGACGAGGCTACGGGAAACGGCGAGGACCGAGACCGACCAGGGCCCAGCCAGCCATCTGCCGCATTCCCGGCCCCCTGCCGCCCACGCACCATGGCAACCGGCCGCGCCCCGCGGGCCATGATGGCTCCATCCAAAAGGTTGCCGCCTCGTGGAGCCTGCCTGGCCTGGATGAGGAAGCCGTGCAGGTGCAGGTGCACCCGTGCTCGCGTGTTCGACGCCTCGCGGCGGATGACTGGATCCAATCCGCGAGCAAGCGAGCGAGCGCGCACGGCGCACCGGTTCTCGGTTTCGAAATCCTCTCGTGGCCGTGTGCCCAGCCACGTGTGTGAGGCTGTGAGCTCGCTCACGTGGTGTAGGCTGTGCCGCCTGTGTGGCCCTGTACGGCCTCTTTTTTTTACGTAAGTGCCCGTGCCGTATGACGGCTGAACGGCTAGTTCATTGGCGTTCGCAGCTAGGGCCAGCATACGGAGTATTCGGATCACCAAGAATTAAATTAGATGGAGTACAGTTTAGTTTGGTGTTTGGCAGTCCTAACCTCAAATCAATAATGATTTTCATATCACTAAATAACATGGAAAGAACTGGCTCTCTCTGTTAGAAGTGCATACAAACTTGCACCGAAAGGAAGATGCACGAACTAGGGTACTAGGACGTCTATTGATAGGATTGTTTTTTATGCACGAATATAATTACACCATAAAAATAATAATAAAAATATTTGGAAGTTAGCCCTAATGATCTGGGTGTCCAATTAAATAGGTTGAGTTGCCACCTAATATCTAATGCAATATACTCCGTTGCATTTTTGCATATGTGATTAGATATGTTTTGCATGTAGTCAAGGAACCTTGCAAATGACTTGGCCTTCACTTATATAGGACCCGATTGGATTCTTACTCTTCTTTGATCACTTATCAGTCATGACACACAATATTTTTTCGCTTGATCACTAAAATGAGCATTCAAAATTATGTGAATAATCTTCAATGTTACAAAAAGAGCACCAGATTCAAAAACTAAATATAGCATGACAAAAGGATTAACGACCAATGTTTTTACAGCTAAACTAATGGTCCTAAAATGATTAGTGGCATAAACTGACTATTGGGGACATGACAAAAGCACATTATATATTATATATGGAAGGGGATTAACATGCAATGCAAGAACCTCCCAAATACAAAAGAGGCAATAGATCAGCAGATGGAAATCTCACATGTAGCCACACACATGACACTATGCTCTAGATCAACAAGAGTGGCTGAACGTCTGAACTATACAACACATGCATACATTTTCTCAGAGAGGATCCACTATAAGGAAAACAGTGTTTTGCACTTTTGCAATCATTGAGCACACTCAAAATCGACTGCTAATGAGCGTCATAAACCTAACACAAATCAAAATGTCAGGGGATGAAGTAAATGCTAATCATATCCAAATCAAGCACAACAGTAGCGGCAACAAATTGAGAAAGAACAAAAAATGACTAGAAGCGTAAATGAAAGGATGAGTGCGGATGTTGGACTCGGTGACACATGGGGCACGATGTTGCCTTGACCCACCTGAGCGTATCCCACTCTTAATGCAAGAGTTCATGACCAGTTGCGACTGCTCCTGAATTGGAAAGAACATGTGATTCGGGACCGAGGAGGTTGGGATCTGCCACAACGTAGTCCTCAGAGCAATTGTGAGGCCCATCCTCCGGCTGCTGCGCCTAAAGCTCTTGGCAGGCAAGGCGGGCACGTGTGGCGGCGGCAGAGCGACGAGTTGCAGCGACCGAGAAGGCGAAGGGAGATCCATCGGTGGGAATGGGCGGCGCGATGAGGAATGGAGGGCCATCTGTGTAGGAGAGCGATGGAGCGCCGATTTTTTTTATCGTGTGGGAGAGGGAGGGAGGGCGGCTTGCACGAGATCGAGAGGAGGATGTCGTGTGGGAAAGAGAAGGAAGAGGGTCGCGATGGTGTGGTCGCGTGGGGGAAGCGCGGTGAAAGCAGACGAGGATTGCTTGGATGACAGTTTCCTTTTCTAGTGTGTGGCGATTGCACGAGACGGTAGAGAGGTGAGGCGAAATTTTACCGCAACAAAATGATGTCTTATCTTTAGTGTTTTTAGTACACAAGGAAAACATTGTTATCCACTTTTGTAATCAGAGCACACTCCAAATCGACAGCTAATGAGGGCCATAACACAAATTAAACTGCCGAGGGATGCAAGTGAATGCTAATCATATCCAAAAATCAGGTAAACATTAGTGGCAGCAAATTGAAAAAGAGCAAAAAAAAAAAAAAAAAACAACTTGAAACACAAAGAAATGATTAGCGCGGATGTTGGACCTGGTGATCCATGAGCACGTCGTTGCTTTGATCCGTTTGAGCACATCCCGCTCTAGATGTAGGAGTTCATGACCAGCGTCGACCGCCATGAGCACGCCGTTGCCTTGATCCGTTTGAGCGCATCCCACTCTAGATGTAGGAGTTCATGACCAGCGTCGACCCGCGATTTGGAAAGAAAGCAACAGATCGGGAAGAAGCCGGGAGTTACCGCGATGCCTTGATCCGTTTGCCGCACCATTCTCTGCGTGTTGCGCTAGAGCTCTTGTTAGGCGGGGCCAACACGGGGAGTTCGATGAGCTATGGCGGTCAAAGTAGGGCGGAGGGAGATTGATGGTGGGCGTGGCGTGGTGGCGGCACGATGAGGAGTGGAAGGGGGGGGATGGAGAGCGATGGAGCGCCGATTTATTTGGATCGTGTGGGAGAGGGAGGGAGAGTTTGATGTAGTGCGATGGCGACTTTCCTAGATCAGAGAGGAGGATGCCGCGTGGGTAAGCAAAAGAAGAGGGTCGTAACGGTGTGCCCACATGGGTGAAACATGGTAAGCGAAGGAAGAGGGTCGCGTGGGATTTGCATGGATGATGCCACGAGAGACGGTAGAAGCGCCAGGCGAAGTTTTACCGCATCAAAACGAAGTCTTATCTTTACCCTTTTTATTAGTTGGAGAGACACAAATATTTTATAATAAACTCAATCAAAACCAAGTAATAAGTTTCACAAGGACGAATAAATAGCTACCCTTATTTGGGACGAAGGTAACACGGCATACGAGCCATTGACAGGTGGGACCCGCTTTCCAGATCAGATTCAAACATCCTCCTCGTCGCCTCGTCGGAGCCGTGTCGGCGGCGGCGAAACAAGCCGGGGAACCTACCAGGAAGGGGCGCCTCGATGCTAAAACCGCAGACGTCGTGGGCAGCTTTCCTCCCTCTCCTCCTCGTCCGTCGCTGCTCGAGAACCGCGGCCAGCCCATCTCCTGCCGGTGACCGGCGGCTCTCCATTCTCCCGTGAGGGCATTCCCACCCCTAAACCTGCCCCTTCTTTCCTCTCTTGCCCTCTTCGTTTTAACGCTTAAGTGGATCCGCAAAATTAGGGTTTGCAAGCGGCGGATGAGCACGCAGGCGCATCCCAGGTTCGCCCCTCTCCCTACGGAGCAAATTGAATCCCAAACAGATGCCGGTCAGCCCTGAAATCTCAAAGAAGCTAATCACTGACACTTGCTACTGTGGAATTCCTGTGCGATCGATGCTAATATTAGTTTCGGGTTTTGGCTTCCAGGGGCTGCTGGGTACAAGTTCCGGCTGGTCTCTTACAACATCTTGGCCCAGGTCAGTCTGTTTTTGCTTAGCTTTCTGGCATAGGTGGATGATGGTGGGTTGCTAACCGTGCCTAATAGTTTGCTCTGTGTTGCAGGTTTATGTTAAGAGTACGTTTTTTCCTCATTCTCCATCTGCGTGCCTCAAGTAAGCTCTTGATTAACGAGCCGTTTATGCTGTTTATTGGATTTTTCTTATAGTCACAGTACTTATAGCGTCTGAGAAACCATATATGGTTCTAATGCTGTATACTCGTACAAATTGTTGACATTTCCTTAGCCAACTATTTCCACGTGGCTTACTTGAACTAGGCTTCATAAGTGGAACAAAGTGATATTGAAATACACAAATTTGGTTCCATGAAGGGTTACCAAGCAGATCTTAATCAAACTGGATGATGTGTTTGCTAAGCAATACATTATTTATACTTTTAAACATAAACATATATACTCTTCTCCATTCCAGATTTTAAGTCGTTTTGGCTTTTGTAGATGCATATTTTTTCTATGTATCTAGATATATGCTATGTCTAGATTCATTGTAAAATCTTTGTGTCTAAGAAATCCAAAACGACTTATAATTTGGAATGGAGGGAGTACTATACATTGTACTATTTAATTGTCACAAGTATTGACAACATGGTCCCTAACTTGTGTTCCTCTTTCATGTTTGCAAAATAGGTGGAAGTCTCGATCGAAAGCTGTTCTTACAGAACTGAAGAGCTTTGATGCTGACCTCATGTGCATACAGGTTGTCTATCATATGCGAAATTTTAACATATAGTAACACCCATTTATGTTATATCCTCGTGTGGTCATACAAAGTTCTGCAGTGTTTATTGTTACTTTGCAGAATATGTTGGCTTTTCAGTTCAGATCTTATTCTTGTTATCTTGGGTTTTATAGCACCCAAAATTTTGTCACTGAATATGAAAAAACTCCAAGATTGTGCTGATGTGGCATTGTTAACCAGAGGAAGTCACATCCTACCTTGTGTGTGCCATCTTGTCCAAAAGAAAAAGGAGAAATCCGCTTCTTCTCTTCCTGTCCTCTTGAGTCCTCTCCTCTCTATATTCGTGGCTGTCCTGTCTTTGTGCTCTGTCCACAGCTGCTCCTTCTGTTGCTTGGCACTCAGGAGCAGTAGCAAACCTCATTTGCTTATGATACGATACCTGTGCTTATGCTGACAATGAGTCAAGGGGTTGCAAGGTTGAATAGTAATGGTGTTTATTTCTTTTTTATCTTACGAAACAATTCCACCCTCTCACTAGATGGCATACATGAAATGGCCCAGTAGGGTTTGTAATGTAATGTTAGGCTAGTATGTCTTAATTTTACTTTCCTCTCAGAAACTGAATTTGGTTTTTGCCCAACTAGATTGCAGCTATCATATGTAGTTCAAAATTATCATTTTCCTATTTGTTCACAAATAAGTTTTTTGGGATGCTGGCATACCTACTATCAATGCCAATGGTCTTTCTTTTCTGTGTGGAGTGATTCTCTTCTGGTTCATATTTAAGCAATATATAATTCATGTGACTCACACAGGAGTTGGATGAGTATGATACCTTCTACAAGAAAAATATGGAAAACTCTGGATATTCAAGTATTTACATTCAACGATCTGGAGATAAACGAGATGGCTGTGGTATATTTTATAAACCTAAAAGGTATTAATAATTTCCCTTAAACATGTCACAACAGCTACTGATCCGAGAAATGAAAGTAGGATTTAACCTCACCCATCAAAATATGTGTTCTTTGAGCCAATTTAATATGGACGATTTGATGGAAACTGATCTTTAATAGCTACGTGTCTTCAGTTTGAACAATTTCTTCTAAATAAATGATCAGTGTCTAGAAAGATGAATATGGACCATGTTGGTTCTTCTAGGATTTAGTGTCTTTATGTGCATTGCAGAAGTATTTTCACCTCATTCACTTTTCTTTGTCTCTCTCTTACCTTTCAGTGCAGAACTGGTGCAGAAAGAAGGAATACATTACAATGATTTAGTGGAAAAATACGTTCCTAGTGATCATGTAAATAGTGCCCTGGAAAATAATCCTTCAACAGAAAAAGGTAATTGGACTTGTATTGTATCCTACTACTATAATCTCATTCTCATGTGAATCACAGTGGGGTGCTCCATCATGAATCTTTAAAGTTGTAATTTGTGCTAAAAAGGCTACTTATAATTTTAGAACTGGCTGTTTTTTTTTCTTTTGTTCCTAACGCTTAATAAAGCTGTCATTGGAGATGCATTATATATCAGTGTCTAAGGAGTTAACTCCTCTAACCTCATACTGTAGCTATTTCCTGTACTTTGGATTTATCTGTTGCCTGATCTGATGCTTGACGTTAATACTCTGATGTTTTTTCTCCCTCTTTTTCCAGACAAGAATGCAAAGACAGATAATAGCAAGCGTGGAGATCCAAATGATCCACGCGTAAGATTGAAGCGTGACTGTGTTGGTCTACTCGCAGCTTTCAAGCTTAGTGATCCTTGTGATCACATTTTAATTGTGGCAAACTCACATATTTATTGGCAAGTGAAACAGAAACTTATACTTGCTTTGGAATATTCTTTCACAATTCAATGTGTATTTTTGTGGTGTTTGGTCTTTAGCTATATTGATTGATGCATAATTTTGCAGGGACCCAGAATGGATCGATGTAAAGTTGGCTCAGGCAAAATATCTTCTTTCGAGAGTATCTCAGTTTGAGCAACTCATCTCAAATAAATATAATTGTAAACCTTCAGTGATCATTGCTGGTGACTTCAATTCGACCCCTGGTGACAAGGTATGCCTTGCACTTATTTCATTGCTTCCTGAAGCCGATTGACTTGTAAAAACGCCATAATGCCCTTTTGCTATTATTTTTATCTTGTGTAATACAAAGTATAATTAGATTCATCATATATGTGATTCTGGGAGGTCCTTTTTTTTATATTAAAAAAATCCCATAGTGTGTATTACGTTTTTTTGGACATGTGTACCTGGGATGCAAAGATATCTTATAATGAATGGACTTATGGACGTAATTGTAGATCCATGCTCTATTGAATGATATTAAAAAGGGAACTTCATGAACAGCAACTCACATATTGGTTTTGTGATATAACAAATCTGTTAACCAGTGTTGATTTTGGGTTCAATACAAGTTTGTCTATACCATCTGATTAAATACTACAATTTTCAGGTATACAATTACCTGGTGTCTGCCAACCTAGAATCTACAGATGAAGCTCCAGTCAAGTTACGCAGCCTTTATGCTGCGAATGGAGGGGAGCCAGAGTACACAAATTACACTCCTGGTTTTACTGGAACACTGGACTACATATTCTTGTCAGATGGTAGTTCAATAAAACCTACTAGCCTACTTTGTTTACCACGAGGGGATTCTGAGGATGTAAAAGGAGGCTTGCCCAACTTTCAACATCCTAGCGATCATCTACCAATTGGTGCTGATTTTCTGGTAGTTAACAGCTAGTGCAGGTATTGATTGCATTTTCAACAGAAATAGTGAATGACGTTGAATAATTTGTGTTGTTTGTTCAAGTTCCAGAGTTTGAATGTAATTCTCAAGGAACAAGCGTTTAACGTTTCTTTTCTTGTAGAGCCAATATCAATTACAAATGCGAATTGTATTCATCAATTTTAATATGAGTGTGTATGGGCATTGTGGGTTTTGTTCTTCCTTATTTTTCAAAATTGTTCTCTGCTTGCAGCAAAAACTCAGGCCCTTCACTATATGATGACAGCTGGAGTAGCATCATCTGCAGTTCCGACTTGGGTTGAACGCAGTCCAACTTGTTTAACTGAATATAAATTCAACACTAGGAAATGAACCTCGTGGTGTTATCTCCGGATTTGAAGAACGTGTATTCAGTATTTTATATATAAGGTAGATGTTGTGGTAGCGTTTTCTCACGATTTTGAAGAACATGTATTTTTCATTTCCAATTATAAGATGTTTTTAAATACATACTCCCTCCGTCCCAAATTAAACGCAGTTTTTTGGGTGTTCGTGCCACAAGTTTGACTCGATTTGTAGAAAATACGTATAAGATTTAAATCTCCAAATAAATTTGTTAAAAAACTAGATCAAAATATCTTTCCAATGATACTAATTATGTAATATAAATATTAATCCTATTTTAAGAAACAATTGCCGGCAGTTTTTTCTCAGGAAGCGAGAACTACGTTTATTCTAGTACGGAGGGAGTACAGCTAGAGTAGCAGTAGATATTGTGGTGGCGTTATGTGTATAGACATATTGTATATCTAAGTACTTATTAAAAGTCAATAGTTATACACCTAGAAATGCCAAAATGTCTTTAATTTGAAATAAAGGGAGTATAAGATAAAGGAAATTGACTGCTTCAACCTATTGCGACATCTATAGTTGATTACCATTGATTAGCAAAATTATGGGGATTCAATGAATACCCATGAGCCTACCCGTATTATGGTAAGTGAGGTTTAAAAAGAACATATGTGATATCTATGACTCCTATAAAGGAGAACCCCACTACTGGTAGTTCTCTCGACGTGCAGGTACGACACATCAGCGTCCATGTCATCAGCACTTGATCCATGCCATCGCTAATTTTCGTGTGGAGCTGAGTCGTCGCTGTCCGTTTCAATCTAGGCGCACTAAGAGTTCTCCATAATCAATGGCTGCCTGCTGGTCTCCTCCGCCTGCACCTCTCCCTGTCTCCCGAATCTCTCAATCTACAGCCCTTGCCATTTAAGATGAGGAGATAATAAAATCATCCGACCTGTTTTCTCTGATTGCATTTAATTTTGTCGTAGTCTTTCTATGCAACTGAAGATACGAGGCAGCAGCATGTACATGTCCAAGGCGAAGGGGCAGCGCTATCTCCTTAATTCCTGAAACTGATCTCCACCGATGCTACAACATCATCTTCTATGAACTCCTAGCAATTGATGCATCTGGAAACGGCCAGGCAAACGAGTGGTCACCTGGAAACAATATTTATACGGAGCTCTTCCACCGTCGATGCCAGAGAGAAGAAGAGAGAGCAGCCGGCCGGTGCGCAATGAGCGAAGAGGAGCCGTTCTACCCTCTCTGATCCCAGACCCGTCTTTCGCTTCTTCAACGACTTGGGCTCCGGGTTCACGATTGGCTTGGCGGGCAGCTCCATCGTCAGCCTCTTCGGGAGCCTCCGCCGCGGCAGCGGCAGGCTCACCGGCGCCACCAGGACCGTCAGCGCGAGCGCGCCGCGCACGGCCGGCACACTGGCCGCCTACTTCGCGAGGGACGTCTGGAGTCAGCCGGTGCGCGGTCAGCCGCAGTAGCGCTGGGGCCATCGAGCTGGGGCCGTGATGAATCCCGCAGCCGCACGGGGAAGTCCCTTCGTCGTCGGTGCTCGGGCCAGCGGCGACGCGAGGTTGCTGGTGCCGACAACTGGCCATGGGCGCTAGGCTGCCCAGCCGTGAGTCAGGCTTGCCGCGAGTACAAGGCGTGCGAGCGTTGCAATCGAAGCTGCGGTTCGCTGCCGCGCCGGAGTCGAAGCTCCAGCTGCCTGTCGCCGAGCAATCCGCGCGGGGGCCTAAGCCGTCAGGCAACGACCGGCCAATATATAAAATCCGGTGGTTTGCCTGCCCTTCTCCTCGCGCCCACCAAAGCATTTGCTTGTCTGCTGTAATTTGGAGCTCCTCCATTGAAGGCTGAGAGGGAGCAGAGCATGATGTGTTTTTGTATGCCCGCCTGTCTTCTATCAGATGAGCGAGAACATGGACACCAACAACCATCGAGCAATATATATATATTTTTAATTAGCACAGTAGCGAGTGAGTCCCATATGGAGCTGCTACCCCAAACCTGATTGTCAAAGGCCACCTGAAGTGATTTCCGGTGGATTCAAATCCTATAGGAATGGAGCAAAATGCCATCTCAAATCCTCTACTTTTTCTTTCTATGTATTTTTTCTATCCTGTGAACGAAAGGAGCTCTAAGTGGTTTAAGATGATCAAAGAAAGTTTTTTATATAGTATATAGAATATATAATAGTAATATAGTAATACTATATCTATAATAGATTTATTTTGAGAAAAATCCCACAGCAACGCGCGGGGTATTCTTCTAGTTTTACAATGGCTACAGAAATAACGCAGCAAGCAGATAAGATCATTTGCAGTTGAATCTGGCCCTTTTTTTCCTTCGCATCTACCTACCAGCCTCTGTGATATTAATGTCTTGAGGCTACATTCTAGACAGAACATTGGTTTGATATCCATCATCAAACAGTTTGCCACCATAATACGTAGTACATTTTTTTTGAGGAATAAGGTACAAGCACTCAGTGAGGCAAATTAAAGTGTCCATGTAAAACACATGTAACAGGCAAACCATTACATAAAAAAAACGATGTAACTAGTTACATAAATTAATACTAAATCTGTAGAAGAATGGTACGCATGTATGTACATATATATGCTCGTTGTTTGACGATAGTTCTTGAGAAGCCTTAGAGGTGTTAACACCGGACAAATCTAATCTTCTCCTATTTTGTTTCTCCAGGCTATGATCACATAATGAAACAGCAATGAGACCAAAAGGAAGAGGGCAAAGCCCGACAATGAGCGTTACATCATCTCCAGATCATATATATGTATTCTACTCTTCTTTCTTCTCCTTTTCTCTTCTCTCTTTGATCAAAGACGAGCAACATAGTGGCAGCACTGTGCACACAGCCTCAATGAACAGGCAAGCTGGCAGTGCTGAGAAATCATCTCCTGATACTCCCATGAAGGCAGCAAGAGCAACTCCAAGATAACCACTGACGATAGTGGCAAGGGCAAGTGCAGACATGGCAAAGGCCATTACAGATGCCTCACAACCAGCAGGGCAAAGTTTTGCAATATGGACACTGAAGGGCAGCACCTTGAAAAATATAAGACCCTCGAGCAATCCGGAAAAGACAATTGTGTATATGGAGTCTGGTATTCCAACCTTTCTGTATATTCCCTGAACGAAAAACACATCTGACAACATTATGAGTGCTGTGACAAACTGCAGAACTGATAGGACCTTCCGGGCGGACATTGTTTTGAAGTACTTGTTGTATGACATGCTCCAAGCCAAGAGAGTCAGTTGCCCAAACACCTTTGATAAGCCAATAATTGATGAGTCAAGTCTTAACACTTCAGTCTGATAGAAGAACATGGTCCCAAGTAGAAAAGGTATGACAGCATAGGATACTGTAAACCATATGATTGACCAAAACATTTCAGGCATAGATAGGGCACAAGACAGCTCTTTGACTTGCTTACGGATGCTGGTGAGTGGTGATAGATTGGTAGGAGTAGCTGCCTTTGGGAGTTTGAGAGAGCTCTCAGGTATAGCCACAGTTGTGAAGAACTGTAGCAGGAGAAGGATTGCGAAAAACAGAAACATGATTTTGGGAGAAAAATAGCTGAGAGCAATGCCTCCAAGGAGGTTTCCTAAAGCACCAGCAGAAGAGCCGAACATCCAAGCAAACGATTGAAGCTGACCCGATCCTGAGGAAGATGTCACTATCTTCCCAGCCTCTGCTACAATGGCATCATTGGCAACCTCACATATGGAAGCACCAAAGTTGCTCAAGAGGAGAAAAATGGTAAAAACCTGAAGAGAGATATCTTGCCAAAGTGCAATTGCTAGCCATGAAATTGCCTGCAAGAAAACTGGAACCACAACAAGCAAAAGGCAAGTTAGCATGGTAAATCCAAAAGTTCAGTAAGAAAGAGCAGAGGGATAAGCCTCTGCAAAGACATTAGTACAATGCTGACGTGGTTTTTATGCCCATCCGTTCATCAAGGATTTATAAATACATGTTAAAAGTAATCCCTAAAATGGCTTGGTGTGGAACCTAAATTCCTGGGTTCACCTGACTTCGTCTTTTGGGTACTTCTCAGATCATATCTTCTGTTTAAGTGTTAACTGATGTGATTGACTGGGTACTTCTCAGGCCATATTTTCTGTTAACTGATTTGATTGACTGGTTGAGCAAAGTATTTATCGTTGCAAACTATTAAATGCTTCAAGATAAATTGAAATAAAAAGATTCAAGTGATGGTAGCCAATTGTTTGGATAGTGTTTATAAATTGAGATGCAGAGTGAAACATATTTTCTCTGCATCCACAGTTTGAATCATGGGACAATGGAATAAGTTGGTTCACGACTGATCCTTGAATTTCATCAGGGCACCTGTGTTGGGCAAGAAAGAATATTTTAAAGTGGACAGCTAGGGTCACATCAAAAGTTGACAGCGCAATCATGCGTGAGCTAGTTGGATTGGGAGCTTTCTTGCTTTGTGATTTGTGAATTGTGTAAAACATCAACAGGAGAGCAAATTTGGTGAAGACCGGGTAAAAGTTGTTGCCTTGAAAGGCAAGTGGGGGAGGAACAAAGGAAGACAAAGACGAATGGTAATTAGAAGAGGAAAAGAAAAGGTTAAAGAGAACAGACGGGACCGGTGAGGAAAGACAATGCGTGAGCATATTCTTTGCGGTGCTGTCATTTGCCATGGGACAAACATGTACGAACAACACGAGAGGAAAGAATCTGAAAAGATCCATGTGTGGTTATTCTGTCGCTGGGAAAGTGGGAAGACAACGCCAATTAAGAGAAATGCTAAGCATATTCATAGGCTAATAACTACTATGTTCATGTTTAAGAGCTAGATTAAGGAGATATACATTGAATAACATATGCAGGTTTTAACAGGTACATTATTAAAATATAATAAAGAGATATTTATGTTTCGGATAACAAAAATGAGTAAAATTCCATCCTGGTGGCATACAATTCTCAAAATCAAGCAAGATTCCGGAGCAATTTGTTAGATTAAGTCATGCAAAGTTACGAGGAGAATAATGACATTGTGAATTGGTAATGGCAGATGCGGGTTCAGGATCTATCTATGCAGGAAATACATTGAATACAAGATAGTAAAAGAGGATGGCCGAGGGGGCGTACCGCCGATGGCGACGTAAGGCAGGCGTCGATGGCCGCGTATGGGGACGGCATCGGAGAGGAGGCCAAGGAGCGGCTTGGCGACCATGGGCAGGTTGGCGGAGGCCTGGAGGATCTGCAGCGAGGAGGCGGCGACGCCCATGCCGTCCTTGAGGAAGAAATTGACGCCCAGCCACGGGAAGAGCCGGAAGCCCTGCACCCAGAAGCCCACGCCGATCACCAGCCGCCGCCTCGCCGCCGCGGCGGCACCCTCCAGCGCCTGCTTCTCCTCCTTCTCCATGACTGGGCCTCCTCCTCTTTCCGTCGCCCGGGTTCAAATCGAAATCTTGATCCCGTCACGGCTCTTCGGGCTCTGCTCCTCCTCCTCCCGATCCAAGAGAACAGACTGTGAGCTGGCTCCTAGTGCGTTCTCGCACCCACGCGTACGAGGACACGTAGAAAGGACATACTCCTCCTGGATTTGATTTAGTATTTCACTGGAATTGATTGATTTGATTATTGGTGCAGCGGATCCACGATGCGAGGAGGAGGTGAGCACGCGTCGGCGGGAGGTCGAGGAAGGTGGAGCGCCGCGGCCTATTGCCTAAAATCGACACCACGCCACGGGTGGGCTTGATGTGAGCGGTGGGCGAGCATGTTGGCTTTTCACCGGGCCCGCCGACCATGTGGCCCACCACAAAGCCTCCATCGCTTCTCTTTCTTTCTGACGAAGAAAATAAATTCCGTGTCACTGTCAGGCGGTGCAGTAACTAGAAAGCTATACTCACTCACTCCCAAACAAAATCTAATTCTAAAATATTGTTAAGTCCAATGATTCAAAATATAACTATATTCGTGTAAAATATACTGATATTTGTCATACTATTAAATAAATATATTCTGTGTATTTATTTTAGGTTCATAATTGTGTAATAATTTTTTTATAAATTTAATTAAATTGAGTATAGTTTTGACTTTGACAAGGTTTATAGAATTAAAAAGGATGAAGGTAAAATTTCATCTGTGTCATACATTTTTAGATTTGTAATTGAGTAAAATGCATTTCCTCAAACTATCGAGGAATCCCATGGTCCCAGTAGGACAAAAGCGACTATTTGGGTCCTTGATCTTTTTTGTTACCAAGACACCAACAGTCCAAAAATTGCCATGTCAACACTAGTATCCGACGTGGCAATGCCACAGTGGCAGCTACATGCTGGGCCCATGCCAACTTCTCATAAACCCCGTCTCCTTTTCTCTTTCTCATTCTCAAGTCCATTCTCCTCCGTTGTCCCTTGCCGCAGAGAGAGCTGTGTCGACAGTCGACCTGCATGTGCGCACTATATCTGCAGCACGCCCATGGCGGTGCCCTGCTCCGCAGCCAGGTTGGCGCCCAGCGGCTGGTCGACGCCCGCCGCCTGAGACTCCATCACGGACCTCCTCGGCGCTGCATGCCGAACCCGATGCCCTGGAACGGGAACGATGCAATAAAATATATACTGAGATACATTGACTACACCTTGCATTCACCAAGTGATCGATTATATATAGTTATCATATATCATAAAAAAAAGGGTGGTAGCGATGATGACAGGAGTAGATCGATATCATGTACGTACACGTACCCGGTCTTCGATCGACAGTAGTAGCAAGCCTCGGCGAGCTGAGCCTACTACGGTGGGCAACACAAAGCTATATCGTCCTGTACTGAGACGGGAACCCGAATGTTTTGATACGTCGGTATCCGCCATACAGCAAATGTAGGAGAAGAAGATGGCCTGGAGTACTCGACTTGTCTCGATCGGGCACACACACAGTTCGTGGAATGGGACGTGTTGGCTTCTGATGTATACTACACACGGTGGTGACTAGCAGGTGAGCGTGAGAGAATCGATGCGCATTTTGTGTCCTAGTGCTTGCAGCCATGGGTATGGGCTGATCGATGCGGCGGAGCTGGTGGTGTGCTCTACACATGGAAGCGGGAGTGGAACAAGCGGCCCGCCACGTCGGAGCGCGCGTGGCTCAAGGCGCGGCAAGGCATGCGCACGCCCGACATGGCCGAGGTTGACATCGTCGACGCGAGACCGGCCGCAGTGACAGGTCCACAATGGGTGATGTCGTGACTCGTGGGTGCGTCATGCTCGGCTACCTCTGCACGCCGGAGTGCAGCAGCTGCCATCATGCTAGGCCCAAAGCGCAGGAGCCGTCTACGGCCGGCCGGGTAGCTGGAAGCCACACCTAGTAAACGACGAAGGGCCTGTGTGTGTGTCTCATGCGTCGTCGTTCCTCTTCTGGGTGTCGGGCTCGGCGGCACTGAGGAGGATGCCCGTGCTCTGACCTGCCTCCGTTAATTGGTGGCATGATGGACTTGAGAATGAGAAAGAGAAAATGGGCAGGGGGGTTTCTAAGAAGTTAGCATGGGCCCAATGTCTAGGTGCCACCGTGGCATAGCCACATCAGATACATTTGTTGACATGGTGGGTTTTGGACTGCTGGTGTTGGGTAACAATAGATCAGGGACCTAGATAGTCGCTTTGTTAGTTTGAGGACCCAGATGGGATTGCCTCAATAGTTTGAGGACCTGGCATGCACTTTACTCTTTGTAATTTATTTCTATAGTAGTAGTTTGAGATATGTGACATTTTTTTTCAAGTATGATCAACTCAATGGTACTCTCTATCTATATTATGGGTACAAATATGGCTACTTAAGTCGTAAAGTTTTTCTCATAGACGCAAACAATCTTCTTAATGAATGTTAGATATAAGCGGGGGCGGAGCCAGAATGGCCTCTCCAGGGGGGCTAAATAAAGAAGAATTAATGGAAATCTGGTTTTGTAATGGTGAATTAAAGTCTAAATATAGTAATTACATGGGAAAATGGCCTCCCGTGGCGGGCTGCAGCACGGGCCGTGTATCCGCCCCTGGATATAAGTGGGTGATACTTAGGGGTGTAAAGCCATTGTCATCCATGACTAATAACTAAGCTTCGACCGAGGATATTTTCTTTTCTTTTAGAAGGCCGACCGAGATGCAGGTTGGGGATTAGAGAGGCTAGACTAGATTTTCATCCAAATAAGTTTCTTATGGAAGTATATTCAAAGATCTATCCAATAATATAATGTATCTGTACATATTTGGTCAAAGTAAATATTGTTGACCTTTTTGGAAGCGAGAATGACTCTCTCCCCCCTCTCTCTCTCTCTTTTTACCTTTTGATTTGACGGAGGGAGCAAGGCTTAAGCTGATGGTTTTTTTTTTTTTTTTTTTTTATGTGGGGGCTTAAGCTGATGTTGGAACGTAGGCTTCGAGTTTCGGGCTTTCCCTTCTTCTTATGGCAAGTGGGTTGGACCGGCCCAATACCTCTGGAGCTCCAATTGCAGTCTAGGAGTACACCGATGCTTTCTCAGCCCAGGTCAGATCCGGGAGGCCAACGGCGATATGCGCCGTCGATTGAGCAATCGGACGGCTAAGAGAATACCGCACGGCTCCGATCTGCCGCCCCGCCTTCTCGTCACAAAATCGACTAGGGCGTAGAAGCAAAACTCCCCAATCTCTGCGCCGCCGCCGCCGTCGTTCCCTGTCGTCTTCGCCCTCCTCCGCCGTTGCAGCCGCGGCCTCATCGTCGCCTACCGGTCCGCACCGCCCCCACTTCCACCGACCCCATCAGAGGTGTCGCCATGTCTCAGAACAACCCTTCCCAGCTCCTGCCCTCAGGTGCGCGACGGAAAGAGTCACTTTATGTGAGCTGTGCTCGCGATTCGGTTGTCTCTTCATTCTATCTTTTCGGGGTAGGAGTTCTTGAATCGGCTGTTTCCTTTTGTTTTCATGGCGTGCGCGCGCGGATTGGTGCGGTGACCAGAGCTGATCGACCGGTGCATCGGGTCCAAGATCTGGGTGATCATGAAGGGGGACAAGGAGCTCGTTGGCACCCTCTGCGGCTTTGATGTCTACGTCAACATGGTGCTGGAGGACGTCACCGAGTAGTATGTCGCAAATCACCCCCCAAACCCCTAAACCCTAGTCCGTGTTCTTCTATGTTGTTATCCTGATGGTTACCCTTGTTTGGTTAGATGTTTTAAAGTTTATTAGCTCAGACCACTTTGTCATCCAGTTCTTGCTAATTTTTAGTGAAAAATGCTGCTCATGCTCATTGCATCATGTTGGGGCTTGGACAATTTCTTAGATAAAGCTAACCTAGTGATTTGTGTACGAGGTCTTTGTTATAGGGGGCACTTCTAACCAATTCCTCTGTCACTAGGCTTTGATATCACATAGCTTTTAAAGGGGAAAAAAGATAGCTTGTGCTCGTTACATGAAAGCAGTGGAGCTTGAAAAAAGGTAGTTAATCTAATTGGTGTTGCTTCTTAACTTTGCAAGGGAGATTTACCCTATTGCTCAGTTTATAACTACCTGATGAGAAAAGCACCATAGCATTCGGAACATTGCCCTTGAGAAAGCTCAACCAGTAAGGATGGTCCAATCTTATTAGTGAAAGACAACAGAGATGCAGCCAAGTTATCTAGTGGCCGCATTTGTATCTAGTTTCAATACATGATTCCTTTTGGAGGTTTGATAAACTCATGGTTCTAAGAGACTCGGAACTCCAGAATTACAGAAGCTATCTCCTTAACTTGTAAATCAAACTCCTACCTTGCAGCAAAAGACAGTAGTTTATTTTCTTTGCCATTCTGTATATAAGTTGCAATAATCAAACACTTATGGGATCCATTTTAAAGCACTAGATAGTGATGAACTGTCCAATTTTCCCAAGCCCATACCTTGTAACTCACAGCAATTTTTTCCGTATATTTTGAAAGCGCAGCAGGAGTTTCGGTGAATGAAAGTGTTGATATCAATTGTTCTCCGACGAACCTGAAGTTACAACACTTGGCTATAATAGAAATAAATGTTTCAAGTTAACTTAGATCTAATTTCTTCTCCACTTCATCTGCTCTATTAGTGATTTATGTAGCTCTAGCTACGCCTTGTCAGGAGACAAGGTTCTTGCCTTGGGTCGCCTTGTTGCCTTTGAAACCATGATTTTTAGTGTTCAATTACTTTTCTGAATTTTAGTCCATAATCTCACCATCTTTGTATCTTATCCTGCAGTGAATACACTGCTGAAGGGCGCCGCATTACAAAACTTGACCAGATCCTCCTGAACGGCAACAACATAGCCATTGTAAGGATCATGATCAGATAATGCTCATTTTTAGTGCTTTTGTTATTGTCTAATAATGCTGATTGCCATGTCTAACCCACTCACTTGTCCTGTCACAGTTGGTTCCTGGTGGTTCACCACCCGATGTGTAATGAGCTTTTGCTTCCCAGAGTAACCAACCATTCGGGGTGAAGGCATGCCTGTGAACTTTGCACAATGATTGGATGTTTCCTCATCTCGGATGTGTTCTGTTCATGATTGTACTGAAGTTTATTGTTAACTCTGTGTCAGCATGGAAGCTCTCTTCTGTGTTGAATTTACTGACATGAACTAGTGTGCCTGCATAGCTTGGTTATATGATTGGCTATGCTAATTCTATGTATCTCTGCTCATCATTAGTGCACTGCAATGTGAATTTGCGGTAATGGATTATGAAGTGAGTGGTAACCGGAAGTGCATCGGTTGTATTTGGCGTTTGCTTGGCAGCATTACCGAGTTGAAAAAAAATCCCATTTCTATTTCAACTGCCGTCCAAAACCAGTCTAGGGCAATCTAGAGTTGTTTTCGTAGTTCAATAATATTTTTAGAATTTTTAATGCATATTTATTCTAGATAATTATTTGAAAAGTTATTATGTTTACAATTTTTTTTATAAAGTCTAATGGATCTTCCTGAACTATTGTGGAAGTCTGATTTACCTTCTTAGTGGCAGATGTGGCACCGTGTAGGATGGATGACATGACGCCATATATGTATTAGCTAAAACCACTCAGGAAGTTCTGTGTGTATTGTAGAAAAGGTTACTTGGGCTAGGCAACGCCCTAAGCGTTGGCTAGGATCTGTTGTGTGGCCAGGTATTGCTTGCCAGGGTTCAATCCAAACAAGCCATAGATCATATGGAGTTCGAGGGAGGTTGATGGGAGGTGGTGTAGTTTGATCCACTACTACAGGATTGATTTTGGGAGGTGTTCAGTTTTGATTTTTTCGTGGCGGGCATTTAGAAAACCGCCCACGGAAAATAAGTAACTGGCAGATCCCCGGTCGGGGGCAAAAACCGCCCGCGGTTAATCGATTAACCGTGGCGGTCTTTTGTAAAATAACCATCACGGAAAAATTTGGGTTATAAAAACAGCCCCAACCTTCTTCTTCCCCCTATTTAGGGTTTTGAGCTTCAAAACCCTTAAAAAACACTATTTCGGGGGGGTGTGTGGAAGGTTTTGCCCTTGGATTGATTGAAGTTTGGCACCGCAAGAGGTATTTCTCCTCTTTCTCCCTCTTTCTCTCTTTCTCTCCCTCTCTCTCTCTCCCTCTCTTTATTGCATATGCATGGTCCTCTCTCTCTCTTTGAGATCTAATTGAATGTGGTGTGTGCTCTCTCTCTCCCCCCTCCCTCCCCTTATCTCTCTCCCCCTTTCTTTTGAGATCTAGTTTTGGTCTCTCCCTCTCTCTCCCCCTCTCCCTCTCTATTTTGAGATCTATAGTTGGTCCTTTCTCTCTCCCTCTCAAGCTAGCTCCTCTCCCCTCTATCCTCTCCTTCTCTCTCTCTCCCTCCCCTTCTCTCTCTCTCCCTCCCTCTCTCTCTCTTTCTCCTCCCCTCTCTCCCTCTCATTTGAGTGTACGTGCTCTCTTTCCCTCTCTCTCTCCCTCTCTCTCTCGTATTCCTCTTTTGCACTTAGCTAACTCTCTCTAATCATCGATACCTCAATCTCTAATCATCGATCGCTCTCTTTGCTCTTGTTAATTAATTTGAGCAGGCCGTCATGGCGCCAAACAGGGATTGGATGTACAGGCCGCGGGTAAGTTTGGATTTCGTTGATGATGTGCGAAAGAAGTTTATGCCCGTCGCGCAGAAGCATCGAATCAGTCAGGGTTCGGAAGAAATGGTGTGCCCGTGCTATCAGTGCAAGCATATGTTCTTACACAAGGATGATGTCGTGGTGGAGCACTTGATGCGGTTTGGTTTCATCAGGGAGCCGAGGTACACCGTGTGGAAGTATCATGGCGAAAAAGAACCGAGTGTCGCGGCCGGTTCATCTGGAGGACCCTCGTCGACTGCAACGACGAAAACAACGGTGGTGGACAAAGGACGAGAACAAGTTGATAATCGTGATTACATCACCGTAGATGAAGCGCTTGAAGACATGCCCGGAAGACAATGCGGTGGAGATGATGGTGAGCGGTCGAGTAGTTGATGACATGTCGCCCGAGGATCTTGATCTTTTCGAGGATATTGCTAACCTCAAAGATGAAGATGACGTGTTGTTTGGCAATCCAAGATGGCTTGAGAATTTTAGACAGATGAAGCAGGTGGCAATTGACCCTCTCTACAAAGATGACGGCAAATGTCCGAAGCATTGCACGGTGCTACGTTTTAACCTAACGATGTTGATCTTTGAAGGCTCGCCACGGGTAGTCGACCACGAGCTTCAATGACCTGTTATGGGTCCTCGGTGACACTGTTTTACCCGAGGGGAATAAGGTGCCCGCCAATACCTATCGGGCGAAGAAGTTGATTCGTCCTGTGGCGATGAAGCTTAGGAAGTTTCATGCGTGCCCTAACCATTGTATTCTATACCGGGGTAACTATGCGGACTTGCACAACTGTCCGCGATGTGGCGTGAGTCGTTACAAGAGGAATGTTGGCTGTCGTGCCACCGATGAGGAGGGACCGTCGAGAGGGCCCAAGAAGCAGAAGACGGGCAAGAAGAAGCAGATGCCACCTCCTGAGGACGAGGAAGAAGAGGGTTACACCCGGAGGAAGATCCCTGCCCTATCGGTGTGGTACTTACCCGTGCTCGATCGCTGCGTGCAATTTTTGGGAACCCGAGAGGATGCCAAGGCGATGTCCGGCATGCATCGGCGGAACGCACGAAGGGCGATGGCAAGCTGCGACACCCCTCGGATGCCAAAACATGGAAACGCATCAATGACATGTTCCCGAGTTTAGGGGACGAGCCCGGGAGGCGTAAGGTTCGCTTTGAGTGCGGCGGGATGAATCCGTTCGGAGACCTCGGTAACACGCCACGGCACCTGGCGGTCACCCTCACCATATACAACCCGCCTCCCTACGAGTGTACGAAGCGCAAATATCTTCTACTGGCCATGCTAATTTCGGACCAAAGTAGCCAAGCAATGATATAGATGTGCTCATTGAGCCGATAATGGAGGAAATGGCGGAAGCGTGGAAAGGGGTCAAGATTATGGATGCGTCAGAAGAAGAAGTTCACTCTAAAGGCCATGATAATGGTCACCATCGTGATTATCCCGCTCTCTTTTCATTGTCGGGCAGATTAAGGGGAATAGCTTGCACAGCTTTTGCATTGAGAATACTGCTCCATTTACCTTAGTGGATCCCAAAAGGCGGTGTATATGAAGCATCGTAAATTCCTACGCAAAGAAAGAACACAGTACAGGGAAACTTCGATGGATGAGTACTTTGACGGCGAGCCGGAGGTGAAACGGAGGAGCCGGAAAGGGTAAAGTACGGGCCAAAGGTGTTTGAAATGGTGAAGAACATAAACCACGAGTTCGGAAAAGAAGAAGAAAGTTTGGTGGGCCAAAGGCAAAGAAGAAGCGGAAGCGGAACAAAACGACAGTGGAACCCAATCCGGCACCGCCCAAAGTCCCATTCAAGAAGCGTCGATTTTCTTCAAGTACCGCCATCTTGGAAGATGCTCCATACACCTCATGCCATCGATAACATGCATCTACGAGAAGAATGTCTTCGAGAGCTTGGTCGGGATTTTCCTAAACATCAAGACTAAGGCGAAGGACGGTGTCAAGTCACGTCGGGATCTTGCCGACATGGGCATCGGGCCCGAACTTCACTAGACACCCTCGGGGAATAGCGGAAAAGTCGACCTTCTAGCCGCGAGCTACAATCTGACACGGGATGAAAAGAGGGATTTTTGCAAATGGCTCAGGGATGTCAAAGTGCCAAGCGGTTTTCGTTCCAACATCAAGAGCATTGTATCGATGAAAGACCTCACCTTTGTCAAACTTCAAGGCCCATGACCGCCATGTCATGCCGGCGGTGTTCCTTCCAATTGTGATTAGGTGCATCGGCCCGAGTTCTTGAAGATGGTCGTTACACGCTGTGCTACTTTTTTAATCGCATCACGAGAGAAGGTCATCGGCTGAAAAGGACCTCCCAAGACCGAAAGAGTTCATCGCGGAGACTATGTGCCATTTCGAGATGTGCTTACCACCGTCTTTCTTCGATATTATGCCACACCTCATGATACACATGGTCGATCGGATAGAAGAACTGGGCCCTCTCCGCACGAGATGTGGGACGAACGAGCGGTTCATGTCCTCTCTTAACAGATCCGTCCTTAATCGTGCATACCCGGAGAGGGCTCTATGATCGAGGCATACACAACACGAGGAGGCTGTTAACTTCTTTGCACTAGATACATCCGGGATGGAAATGCAATCGGCCTACGACCGACCACCCGACGAAGCGCGTAACGCGCGGGGATGGGCTGCTGGGAGGAAAGTAGTACGAACCGATATAGACCAAGAAAGAATTGAAGATGCCCATGACGCCGCTCGAACAGTTAGTATCAATGGAAACGTGGGTTGAGAAGCATCCGGAGGAAATTCGAAGACGGCCGGGCGGGCGCGACGGAGGGGTGGGTACTAAGACAACACCGGATGAATTTTACAACGTGGATCCGAGAACAGGGGATACCCCTAAACGCGGATACTGAAGAATCGATGCTTGCATACGGCCCATCTAGCCAAATCATCACATGGCAAGGTTATGACATCAATGGATACAGGTTCCACACGAAAGAAAAGGACAACAAGAGCGCGTCACAGAACAGTGGCGTTCGGTATGAGGGCATTGACATGTCCACCAGGAATCTCAAGACATACTATGGGCAAATCCAAGAGATTTGGGAACTTGATTATGGCAGAGAGGTACAGATACCCATTTTCCGGTGCCAGTGGGTCAAGCCAACAGCGGTTGATGTGGACGACTTTGGGTTAACCACCGTTCAGCTCGAAAGTACTGCAGATGATGAGTGGGTACTCGCAAGTCGCGTGGCCCAGGTAGCCTACTACCCGTGCCCAAATCTCAGGGCAAAAAGCACCTACATGTGGTCGTGGGAGGGAAGCAAAGGATCGTGGGAGCCGATGGAGTGCAGAGTCCTGAAGAGTACAACAACTGCGCAGAGTTTACGCTCTTTACCGATCATCCAAACAAGATCAAGAAAGTCGAGACCCGCGTGTGGGGGAATGTCATCACGACCAAGACAAAGCCCTGGTGCCGCACGGACGGTCAGAAGAGGACAGTGGCAGCCCCGGCAAAAAAATAAGTTGATCCTTTGTAATAGAACCAAATATGTAATGAAACCAAATATGTATGTCATGACATTTATGTAATGCAACCAAATATGCAATGGATCGCCGCACTTTCTCAAAACCGACTCCCCGACTCGATGTAGTACATCTCAAAATGGCTCCAAACTTGTCAATTAAAGATTTTGTTTTTAAATCGTGCAAGAACTATTCAAAATTCAAGTTTCACATTTTTCATGGGTACACATACTCATAGGAAGGCCACACAAAAAATTTCAGAATTTTTTTAATCAACATTAGAATTGTTACGAATTTTTCAAATTCATGTTTTGAAGCGATTTTGCGTGGCGGTTATTTTAGAATGACCGCCACGGAAAATCGATTTCGCGTGGCGGGCAGCCGTAAAATAACCGCCCGCGCAAAATCGCGGCGTTTATATAGGTGGCCGCCGGCTGGAATCGGCTAAGTCCTTCGCCCGGTTCACTTTCACCCGAAGCGGCTGCCAAATTTTTCACGCCGCCGCCGCCGCCGCCGCGCCTTCCCGTGCGCCGCCACCGCCGCCGCCTTCCCGACGCCGCGCCGCCCGGCGCCGCCCTCTCTCCCTCTCCGTCGGCGCTCGAGATCCGCGCCCCGGGGCTAGGTAAACCCTAGCCGCCGGGGACTCCGACGAGATCCGCCGCCCGTTGTCCCGGTCTTCCGCTGTGCCGTCCCCCTCTCCTATGCTGCTCCTCCCGTGCTCCTCTCCGACGAGGTCCGCCGCCCGGCCCGGTGGTGCCCGACGAGATTCGCCGCCCGGCTTGTCGATCGTCCCCCGCGCCCAAGTCTTTGCTCCTCCCGTCGTCCCCGCGCCCCCGGTCTTTGCTCCTCCCCGTCGTCCGCGCCGAGCCGCTCCCCATCCCTCGCTTTGTCGTCGGCTTGTTGCCGGTCTTTGCTCCTCCCCGTCCGTGCTCCTCCCCGATGCCATTGGTCCCCATCTTTTTGCTTCTGTGATGCCCGTGATGCCATTTTTTTCATGCCCGTGATGCCATTTTTTTCTTTGCTGTGATGCTCTGTGATGATGGTTCCGAGCATATGCCGAATGCCACGCCCATGATGCAACTTCACATTTTTAGATTATTTATTAAGCGAGCACATGCCGAATGCCCACGCCCATGATGCAACTTCACATTTTTAGATTATTTATTAACTGAGCATATACTGATCTCTATATTATGCCACTGTGCCATGAATGCCACTGCCATACTTTATCTATATTTTGGATTTGTGGTGATGTTTCGGGGTGACTGTGAACGGGGCGGAGGACTTAGCCGAGGCAGTTATATTGTCCATGAATTTTCTGAGCTTGATTGATGTTGACTCGGACCAAATTGAGATATAAATGTCTTGCTGTGTATTTGTATTTGCTAAGTCCTTTGGGGTCTCAATGAGCACGGGGTAGAGGACTTAGCCGAGGTGATTGAACCACGTGGCGGTTTTTTTTGCGTTTTCCATGCCATTTACTACTACCTGTAACTATGTACGTGTGGCATTTGCAATGATGTGAATCTTAGTGCTGAGGCAGTGGCATATGCGATGATGTGAATCTATTAATGCTGAGGCAGCGGCGATGATGAAATGTCCCCATACTTATGAGCGGCTAAACGAGGACGGCTTGTATATCATATACAAGCAACCAGTTTAGACGCGATGTGATAAGGATAGTTGGGTACTTCTGAGCCAAATACACATTTTTACACATTTTTTTTGTATTTTTACACTTTTTTGTTTATTTTTTGTATTTGTACATATTTTTTTGGTATTTTTACACATTTTTTGTAATTTTAGTTAATTTTTTGTTTTTTTTGTAATTACTCTATGTAAAATGGAAAACTATATATGTAATCATGAGAGGAATACAATAAATCTATGTTTAGAGATGACTCTGTGATGGCTCTAGTATATACTACGTACCACTGTACTTTACTCTTTACTATAAATTACTATAATAGAATACTGTGTGTGTTCCCGTAGAATCCAATGGCATCCGAACCAACCGATAAAGATCGTGCAATGGGTGGCCAGAGCGAACATGAGGAGGATGTGGCCTCCACGTCCGATTCTTCTTCTGACAGTGGATATGTGAGCGAAGAGATAACACCACCGAGGCCACAGAAGAAATGTCCTAGGGAGGAGGAAGAGGATCCCAGCTGGGAACCAGAGGAGCCCACCACACAGGGTTCTCAGAGTGCACAGCCTGCAACTAAAGTGCCCAATGTAAGTATACGACTAACACAACGTCGTGTGCCTCATGTAAGTACACGACTAATTTTAGTTGTTGTTGTCGTGACAATTACCATTGGTGCCTCTACGTCTAGAGTTTGATGAAGAGAGAGCTCAGTTAGAGGCGCAGGAATCTGGTCCCACCCCCAGCACTTCGGCGACCACCACTTCCAAGAAGTCAGGCTTGAAAAGAGGCCAGCACGGGAGGCACAAGAAAGCTGAAGTGGTGCGTCATATATTGAGGATAGGGCCGCATGGAGAGCCCTTGGAGCCGCAAGCTATCAGGGCCACCTTTAGCAACCAGGTCTCCGTTGTAGCCAAGGACATTGTGCCCATCACTTACCTAGACTGGAGGAATGTCCCGAAGGAGCTGAAGAAGAAGGTGTGGAAAGGCGTGAATGTCCTGTTCCGTTATCCTGGGCAAGAGGAAGGCTTTGACAAAAAGAAATGCAAGAAGCATGTGTGGTCCATTGCAAGCAAAGCGCTTCACACCCTACGGAACAATCTGTACACAAACTATGTGCAGAAGGGCAAGTCACCCTTGCAAGCCTACAACTTCATAAAGCAACCGGTCTGGGATGAGTTCGTCAACCTTACGACTAACGAAGAGTATGAGGCCAAGTCGAAAATGGGTAAAGAACTCGCAAAGAAGAACAAACTCAGGCACAACCTCGGCATGGTAGGATATGCCAGTCATAAGGATGGATGGCGGCGGAAAGAAAGGGAGGACGCTGAGAAAGGGATAGAGAATCTGTTGCTAGCCCTTCCTGAGAGGGCACGTGACTTCTTCTATGCCCGTCGCCCCCAAGAAGCGTAAGAGGCAGGCAAAGACGTCCAAGTACAATGACCCAAAGGTCGACGAGGTGGAGAAGAAGGTGATGCTTGTCAGAGAGGCCAAGGAGCGCGGGGAGTTCCAATCTAGGAGGGAGCACGACGAGCTGACCGAGGAAATCAGAAGACCCGAGCACCGTGGCCGAGTTCGGGGCAAGGGCTCGAGGCATAGCTGGAAGACTGTGGATCCACCAACGAGACAAGTCTTGTACAATAACGAGCCGGCCCCAAAGGACTATGTCTTGGTGGTGCTGCAATCCATAGAACCAAACCTTGGTGATAAGGAGCTCGATATTCCAGGTGAAAAAGGAGAAACAATACTCAAGGACCTTCGGGAAATGAACGAGTACCTATGGAACAAGGAAGACATTGTCCTTCTAAAGCCGACACCTCGGGCGGCAGCGCCCGCAGACCCTCCTCCTTCTCCCCCTGGTGGTGGCGACGATGACTATGATGATAACAACGATGATGGTGGCCGAGGTGGCGGAAGTCCTCGTCCGAACCCACCTCCGGAAGAACCGGAAGGAGAAGATGGTGGCAAGACACCCTGTTACGGCTCAGGCGAGAGGACACCTTCTCCTAAGCGTGACAAGGGGGCTCGCCATCCTCCCACGCCGTTCAAGCGCCAAATGATTGAGGATGTTTCAGAAAATGTGACAGGTATAGCAAAAAAATACATGGCTAACTTGTACTATGCATTAATTAGTGGCTAATGTCAACACATGTGACAGGTATAGCAAAAAATTACATGGCTAACTTGTACACATGCATAGGATTGTCAACACCGCCTCATAGCAGTCAGAAGGACGATGAGGTCGAATGTTCCCCCCAAGCGCCGAAGAAGAAGAAGCTATCAAAAGAAGATGAGGAAGTTCTTGCTATGACCACCAAATTCTTAGATGATGCGGACAGGGCGGAGCTAGCGGAGAAAGAAAAGGACCTCCGATTGGCTAAGCAGAACCCGGGGGCCGTGAAGACCGGCAGTACTAGGTACGTATATGCATGATAATTAATCTCAACCAAACTTAGCCAGACATATTACGTATGCGTATGTAGCTAGATGATGCTAACGTACATCTCCTTCTGTATAGGAATTATATACCCCATCGGCAGGGACAATGGTTCAGCCCGGACTGCCCAGACTTCTTTGAGCTTGGCAAGTTCATGGTGCCCAAGGGCCAGCTAATCGAGGACGAGGAGTGGTACACTCGCAGTTTCCACCGATTATATGAGCATGCAACTCAGCGGGGGTGACGGAGTTTCATTTTTTGGGTTCCTAAAGAGCTCTTTCACTTGGACTTCGATATTTCACTGCCAATAGGCTTCGACGAAATGTGGCGGTTGCTACGGCGCCAGGACCTCGACCAATCCATTGTCACACTCTATGCCGCGTGAGTTTGTTTATGCATTACCCGCTCGTACACCACTAATTGTAGCACTCCGATCCTATAATGACGTGACCACATGTGCTTGCAGGATGCAAGCATTGGTAGACCCAAACGAAGAATGAGCCAATTGTGTATCTATGTCCAGCGTATATAGACGTGGCGGAAATTTCTGGATACTGGATGGAGAGCCAGAGGAACCAAGAGCTCAAGAAGTTGGGCAAGGCCGAACAATATAAACACTATGAAGCATTGGCCTATGCAAAAGTTAGAGAGATGGCAGACTACATCTGTAAGTGCATGAAGAAGGTCAAATGGGAGGGGTGTCTCATTGCGGCCCAACATATCAAGTAAGTCAAAAGAAATACTTTTTATTTTTTGAACACTTGGAATCTATTTCTAATCAAATAAAATGGTGTAGCCTGGCCGGTATATGTACAACAGCACACATGGGCCACTGGATTACTTGGATAATCTTCCCTCAGGATGGATGTGCCCTTAGGCTGGACTCGTTGCGTGATACGCCAAAAGGCCTCTATAAACATTTTGAAGAGGCCCTGCAACTGTAAGTCATGACACTTGTATACTATTTCATACCACAAACTTCTGTAACTCATGACACTGTGGGATTTCGTACAGGGCTTACAATACTTGAAAGACCCCGAGTCAATGGATCGGAGGCCCGGCATACGCAAAGAAAAACATAAGGACCAAATGAAGATCAGGCGAGATTACGAGGTATATGTAGCATTACTCTCGTTTGCTCGTCCATATTGAATGGTCTCATAATATTCTAACCATTTTCTGGTACATATATCGTGCATGCAGTGCGGTAAGCAGCCTACAGGCACCAACCTGTGTGGTTTCTATACCTGTACGTACATTCAGCGCAGTGACGTGTACCGTACTACCTGGCGCGAGCTGACGAAGAATACCACGCCAGAATATTGGACGAAAAACTTGGAGGACATTAAGTTCAAGAAATTGGTTGGCGCCATCTGTAGGGGCGTCATTGAGGACGTTGTGCTACCTACCGGCCATTTCTTCGACCCTCGAGCGACCTTGCCACAAACGAGCTTATGGGAACTACGGGATTTGGAGAAATAAGCTAGACATGAAGGACTATACGTGGGATGGCCCTTCTTTCGATTAGATGTCATTTGTAAATACTTTGTAACCTAAACTTGATTGATCAATCGATCGTTCCATCGAGTTTGTAAATTGTGATGTGTCTTTGATCACTTTTAAACTCTAAGTGCTTAATTGAATGTCCATGTTAGTTGAATGTTAAATTGTGATGCATGTTCAAGATTTATGTCAATATTCTCTTATTTTATTATTTAATATGTGGTTTAAATCATAATTTATAATTTTATAATATTTTTGAATTATTTTTTGATTAATCCTGAATTAATTAACCGTGGCGGTTATATTACAAAAACCGCCATGGTTAATACATTAACCGTGGCGGTTTTTGTTAAACGACCGCCACGGTTAATAGATTTTCCATGGCGGGCAAGGAGACGCGCCACGGTTAATCGTTCGATTAACCGTGACCCTAGCTCCGTGGCGGTTCCTATGCCCGTCACGGAAAATCAAAAAGACCGCCACGGAAGTTCATTCATGTAGTAGTGATCCATCCCGTGTCTTGAGGAGTGAGAAGAAATCCGGAACTAAGTTCCAAAGAATCCGTGTGCACATGATCAAGTATTGAAAGACTTGTGAATTTTGGTGTCAAAATTAGAGAGGCATATGAATTGAGTGCCAAATGTAGAGAGGCATACCATTAAGTTTAAATATATTTTTCACCATCGTCTGAACTCTGTCCGTCCTTTCAGGCGACACGCGTCACCCGCGGAGGACGTGCGAGCAGGAGCGAAGAAAGGTCACGGGTTCGATGCCCGTTGTCGGGTTCGCGCCTGTCGGGTCCAAAATTTAGTTCGAGCCCGATACCCGTCTAGACTGCCAACCCATTCCTCAATCACCATTTCAGTCACCATTTCTGAGAGCGCGTTTGGGGAGAGCTCTTGTCTGGGCGGAAGGGGCGACGGCGATTCCTCCGCTCCTCTTTGTGCTCCTCTCCATCCAAGCCCTCCGGATGTCCTCCCTTTGTTGACTTGGAGATAGTTGGTTGCCAAGGTAGTCAGGTATCTCAGTTCGCGCTCCCCTCTCCATTGATTTGTGCTATTTTTGGGATTATCTCTTCTAGATCTGGATGTCGCTGGTTCGATTTAGGGTGTGCATGCATATGCGGTTCGATTTCATGGATTCCACGGTTTAGTTTACTATATCGAGTGTTCTCTCTCTGGATTTCATGGGGATTTGGAGGGGGATGGTGAGCGGTGCGTAGGCGAGAGCGCAGGGTCATCTGTATCGCTGTGCATGTACTTGGGTTGCCGTTAGCATGGGGTGATTTGCAGCGTTGTGCATGTGCTTGGCAGGCCACGACTATTTTTGACAGTGATTTGTGTGGATGCGGATGCCTGCGCCAGATTCAGCATGCATTTTTTTGCGCAGGTTTTTTTTGTTCTATTTTTGGCGCTTTCGGTAGATCTCGTCTGCAGTTGTGGTGGATGTAGTACCTCCTCTATCATTTTGTGTTTGTGATTTCATAGAAAGAAAGAAATGAGAGTACAGAGATAAGGAGTTCATCTGAAAATCTATAGATGTAGTACCTCCTCTATCTTTTTGTAACTGAACAAAGTAGCAATGCTACAATGAAGCTCTTTAGGACATTTCTTCCGCACTCTGAAGCTTGGTACACCCACTTGTAAGTTTGCATTGCTTCTTTGTTCAGTTACTGCACCAATAGATTTAGTCTGTAATTTTTTTGTCAGTGCTAGGGACATTTTGATGTCTACACCTGTTGTTCATGGATATGTAATAGATTGTTACTGTGAATTTCAGAAGCTTTGCCTCTAGCTATGCACTGTCAAGTTAAAAAATCAAGAGATTGGTGAAATTTTTTTGATGGCTACACCTGTTGTCGATCTATGCCTTGAGTAGGAATTAAGAGATTGGTGAAAATTTTTTGCTGACCTCGTCAAGTTGAGATTCAGAGAAAATTTAGGATACTGTGAAGACTTCAACCAAATAAAATGCTAATTTTTTTAGTTCTGTTGTCTGACGATCTTTTTCTTGATTCAGGATGGCAGTTCCACTTTGCTCCCCCCCCACCCCACCCCCACCCCCCACCCCCGTGTCTTGTTTTAATTTCATGCTGATCTGCTATTCCAATTGTGTCATTTGTGTTTTTTCTAAAAAAAAAATATTGTACTTCTCATGATCCGGTAGTAACTCAACTAGATGCATTGTGGTGATCCAATACCTCACATAGTTAAAGGCATCTGAATGATGCATGATCCAAGATGAATATATCCTTGTTGTGCATGACCTGAATAGACAAAGAAATGGGGATATGCATACAAACTAGTCTAGCATGAAGAAAATTTATACCTTCAGAACTAGGACTCTTGTGAGGCTGTTGTCTATGTGGTTGTGTCCCAATGTGCATGTTAACTCTATAGTTTTGCATTTTTTGTTTCTTGTACCCGCCATTCTGCCCGTGCACTTATTTTCTTTTGTCTTTTTGTTCATTTGCAGTTTGCGGCTTTGTAACAAGACAAGTGAGGGACATGGTAGGTTAGACCTTCCTAACATATTTTTTGCCAAGTGCAGTACTGCTTTGTCTTGCATATACTTTAATTTTTATTGCACATTGATAAGTAGTAAATTGCATACTTTTATTTCTGCAATTACGGTGTAAAAAATGTGTAATACCTAGTTTTGATGAATGATATCTAGTTCTGAACAATTCAAATTCTTGATTCATTTTCATATATTAAAGCAACTAAAGAAGGTAGTACTATTGTGATTTAACACATGCTCTTGCTTGGACTGCGCTAAGCTTGCGTACGAGATCCGTCCACCTAGAGTTGTGGACTGCCTATGTATACCATGTTAGCCATCTCAAACCTTCTGATGGTGGATCATGTCCTTCAGGCATTGACAGCTGAGGAAAACTATATATGCATATAAAATATGATTTTATTGTCCTATGGATTTTATTGCCATTTTAGGAAGATTAGATATCAAACTATAGATAATATATATTGGTGCCTAGTGCCAACCTTACCTTCTTTCTAAATACAAAAATACGTTGAATGAGAAAATGCCATCCTCCTGCTTGGGATGCTGCATAGTGACATCTTTAGTGACCAGAAGTGCAGTTATCCATTATCTTAAAATATATGTTCTTCACAATGTTGAATGTCTGTCCTTGTAACTGAGTGAGCTGCTACTTATATAACTGAACTCCCACTTCTAATTATCTGAAATTGTCTTAAATTGCATCCCTTTTTGTTATTTTTTTCACTATGGTTAACTATATTTCTCGTGCTTGGTACTACATCTTTTTAAGAGTGATATTAGCTTTGATTTTCCAGTAAGTGGCTTGATTGGAACATAATTGCAACCAACAATAATGGAAATTGCAACTATTGGCAACCGTAATTGTAGTTCTAAGCATATGCAAATATCGTTGTTAAACCATTTTGCCTCATGTTCTGGTTTTTATGCTAGTTGATCTATATATTCTTCAAGTAAACATTCTTTGACTATTTAAATTTCAATTTTTGTTCTTTCTATGTATAAATGTTTGAACCTGTGTATTTTGTCCATAGGAACAGTGGTTCTGCAAGGTACAATGCTCACAGCTACTTCTGTTTTGGAACTCACCTTTTGGGGCTTTAAATGGGGCTATGACTCAAGGTTTACATTCTCCTTCATGTTCACCTTTGATTGAAAATGCATGCAGTTCCTGCTTTGGATCAGATCGGTTAATAGCTTTGCCTTTATTGCACTTTTATTAGGAGTAAATTGCATATTCAAGTACTGCAATTACAGTATTTGACATGTGCAATATTTGTTGTTGTGATCTTTACGTTTCAAGCTTGTTTACCATATTCTATTTGATTAAGAAAGGGAAAACACTTGTTAAGAAGACTCCCTACTTCAATAGCTTTGCCTTTATGTGTATTTGTGTTTTTTTCTTTGTGTTCTGTCCTTGTGCAAGCAGGTCATCTATTTGCCCTCTAATCTATGACGTTTGTAAATGTAGATGTGTTTGGATTTAAGCCTTAGAGAAGCTAGGCTGAACCATCCTAGATGATAAGTCATGATTTATGTTCCAGATGCTTTGGACATTGTGATAACAAATATCAGTTTACAGGTTAGAGCCTTCTCCAGTATTTGTTTGCTACTTTTTGTTCCTAACAAGTTATGTTGTGTGTTTGTGTGCCTAGAAATATTGATGAGGGAAGATTTCATGGATCTAAGAATTTGTAGGTGACACTCTGCAGTTTTCCAGGTGAGACTCTGTAGTGATCATGTTGCCACTCTTTCTTTGTCTAGAACCATAACTGTTATGGTTGTGTGTCCATCATGCTGTTATATGTGGATGATAAGGGCAACTTTTATGTTGCAGATAGTATGAACATGGCTCTTTTCTCATTAAGTGGACCTATTTTTTCGGTTGAGGCACAGGGCCTATCAATCATGTACATAGAATATCTTGCGCGTCCAGTTATTTAGTAGATATACCTAGATGTAGATTTTGGTTGATGGGTCTGTCATTGTCCAAACGATTTGTAATAATCTGTCATTGTCCAAACAGTTTATACCAATCTGTCAATTGTCCTTGTGCCTATATTTATTACATTGTTCCTATAGTACTGCTTTGTATGTTGTCCTTCCTATAGAAATCTCTGTTTGCTCTGTGGTGGAAGAGGGTGGTCGTGGTGGTGGGCGCTTAGGGTTCGCCCGGACTCCGGGGAACCCTAGCGCCCCTGGGGGGGTGGTGGGTGCTGGCGGGGGAGTGAGTGGCGAAACGACGGGAGGAGGGTCTTAAATATGCGGCCCTAGGTCGCCGGAGCTCCGGCGAACCCTAGCGTCCGCGGCGGGGTGGTGGGTGCTGGCGGGGGAGTGAGTGGCGAAACGACGGGAGGAGGGTCTTAAATATAGATCAATATAGACCGCATTTTTGTCCTTGTATTTCTGTTCTTTGTGATTTTTTGCCATTGCCTAGACCTAGATCATTGTCTGGTTTTCTTATTCTCCACCAACCCACCCAACCATTCTCGTTGGGGTAAGTCTTGGCTTTTGCTTACTGATGTGCATATATGGCTACCTTGGATTCTATCTTAGATAGATTACTAAAGTTTGGTGTGAATATTGATCTACTAGTAGTCTGATTCAATATTTTACTTACAAATACATATAATTTTAGTCGAGGATCGGTGAGTGGTGTGAGGCTCTAGAATTACTTCTAGAGATTGGCCCAGAAAAGTCGATGCATGTGTATATGTGATTCCTGCTAGCTCTGTTTTGCACTATGCTTTGTGTTTCAAAATTCAAAGAATTCTTTTTTCTGAAACACCTGAGTGTTTTCTAAGAAAGGAAGCTGCCATTTCTAGCATGCCAAGTGTAAAGAAGGTAAAGAGCAAGCCATGTAGCTCTCCTACTGAAGCCATGGTGGCATCTTTGTAAGACTGATATTTTTTTCATCAGTTATTATAGTCCTCCCTCCTTTGTTCGATGTGTAGTATAGACTGGAGATGTTATCCTCAGGCTATTCCAAATTTTCGATCCATGCACACCTAAATCTTAGGAAATCCAGTTATGAAGCTCTATTTAGTGTTTTGGTTTTGTAGATGGCTAAGGTTATATTTCCCTATCTGGAGCTGATGGTTATGCCTTTTTTCTTACAGATACAGGACTACAAAGCAGCTCTCAGAAAGTACAGGAAAGCTTTCCGCTACTTAGATGTTTGCTGGGAGAAGGAAGAGATAGATGAAGGTAATTATACAATTGCTAATACACTGTTCATATTTTTGTTATTTATGTCATATGATACATACTGATCATGAAGACATGTCACTTGTAACTCACAAGCATTGTAAACTATGCAGATAACAGCACATCACTGCGGAAGACCAAGTCAATAATACTCACTAATAGCACTGTAAGTTTGCTTGTCTAGTCTAATCATTCCTTACCTGGGTGAATATCTGGAATTCTTGTATTAGATCTAAGAAATCTGTGGTACCTGAGTGAATATGTGGAATTCTTATATTAGTTCTAAGAAAAATATGCTGTTAGTACTATGTCGCTAGCTTTGTCATGGCAGTTCATAGCATCTAAGCACCTAGAATGATGCATGGCCTGAGTACCTTGATGGCCGCAAGGTTTGTTTGTCAGATTACTTGTTCCCTATCCTTAGGCCTTTCTTCTGCTCGTCTTTATGATCCTGTACACATTCAATTTTGAAGCAGATGAGCATTTGAATTTCAATTCAGGATTTAGACTATTTCTAGAGTTTATTCATCATTGAAGTCGAAACCTACCACCAATCTCTTCTTTTTACTGAGAAAAAAAAAAAAAAAAAAAAAAAAATCATTGCTTGTTTATGATTCAGCATTCCATGAGTCCAGAATAATTACTGTGAATCTATTGTTTGAATTTTGTTATCATCTCTCTTTTCTGCTAGTGTATCTGAATCATTCTCTTGCAAAATTATGAAATGAGCTAGTGATCATATGATTGTTCTTTGTAGGTACCAGAGGGTGAAGCCAATGATCACATCAACCCTAGGCTTTTTCTAGAAAAGGAGCGTCCAACTTCATTCAAGCTCTTCACTGGTAATTACATTAGCTTTCCTGAGATTTATGAAATGAGCTCGCTGTCCCCTTCTACTCATGCACAAATAAGCAGAGGGACATCCCTCGGCTGTGTTCTCCTTGTCATTTGTGCTAACTCATCTTGATCTTTGTGTATTGTGATTTGTGATTGTATTATATTGTAACTTTTCTATATTTTTTTTGTACTAGGAGGAGGTTAACCAGAACTAAGCAAACAAGAAAGTGGAGGACGAAGAGAGAGAGACTGCCGTAGGTGTGCCCCTTGTTTCCCGGTGGAGAGAGAGAGAAAGAGTGAGGCTGCCCCTGGGCTTTGCAGGTGTCCCTTGTTTCGTGGTGGAGAGAGAATCTTTTACTTTTTTAGGTGTCTGTCTCGGGTGGAGTGGCAGAGATATTTTAATGCATGCATTCTGACTTAACTGAGAACGCACTCAAGTTTGTGGGCATTCAAAGTCGGGCGGGCCCGTTAGAGGTCTACTAACGGGTTTTCGCGGACCCGTTAGTGTTGGCTGTGTACGCTAACAACAGAAGTTGAATCTGGTCGTCAGATGTAGATTTGACAGCCACAGATGTCGATTGAAATACCAACGTTTTTTTTCAGACGACTGTGTTATAGCAACTCCCATTTTTCACGGGTGATAGTTGAGAGACGCGTGTGAGATTAAGAGAGTCCAGGTTGACGGGTTCACTATTTTCAGGAGGAGGAAGTAGAGATTGAGGAGGTTCTTGTCGACCACGACATGAGTTTGGGTACATTATTGGCTGCTAGACTCCTAGTTCAATACATCTCTCGGTTCAGGTAATATATATACACGAGGTGGCTACGAGCGTGGACTTGCAATATACTCGTATCCAAGTACGTGAACCCGGCCAGAAACATGGACGCAGGCGGAGGACTAGACGACGATCCAGCCCTAGCCGCGTTGCGGGACGTCCTGGCCGCGCTCGGTGCCACGACGCCGCAGCTCGTCTTCCAGAAGACGCTTACTAGAGCTGATGTCGATCCGAACCAGTCGCGCCTGCACATGCCCGTGACGAGGAACGCCAACGCGCTCGAGGCGTTCCTCACGGCGGACGAGAAGGACAGCGCGCGTGACGGCTGCTATTGCTCGATCTACCGATGGAAGGAGGCGATGCAGGTGCCGGTCTACGACCGCCACGGCCGGCGCTTCGACATGAGTCTCAGGATGCTCCTGTCCAACTCGTCCTACCGTCTCTTCGGGCACCAGTGGACGCGTTTCGTGGTAGACAACCAGCTCGCGGAAGCCATGGAGGTTGAGCTCTGGGCGTTCCGTTCGGTGGAGCTGCTGCCGCCGGACGGCCTTGTGGAGACGACCGGCCAGCACCCTCAAGGGGCTCTAGGGTTTGCGATTTTGGTAAGAAATTAAGGTTGATCGATATATAGCTAGGACATAGTCGGCTTGGCAAGTTTAGGACAAACTAGGTAGATTAATTATCTCAAATAAATCCTTCACTCTTGCCCCTATATTTTCTTCTTTTTGGATGTCGATTTCGTTTTGAGCCAACGATCAACTTCAGAATATTTGAAGCAAGTAATGTAGACCCTATCATATTTCTGGCTCGGAGCATATATAGTGTGCTAGATAGTCGCAAGTTTTGTTTCTTCAAGTCGACAAATGCAAGTGGATTGCTTTGGGCATGATTTTCAATTTACTAGATAAAAGATTGGACATCAGAACACTAGCCTTGTCAAACAAGTAAACATCTCTTCTAGAAACTAATGCATAATACACTAAAAAGTTACTTTGGTGATTTTTTTTATAATTGGTCAATGGTTAATAATTTTTTAAGTAGCTAAAATTCTCAATACTGCAGGGAATGATTTTGATAGCGTCAAAGTAGCCAGTAGCTCTGGCCCCCATCTGTTTTTGTGGCTTTTAATCTCATTTCAGAGGCTTAAGCTCTGATGATTTGTTGAGATGCAACATCTACAGGAGTTTAAAACAATCACATAATTAGTATGGTACACTAGCTACCTGATAAACTTGATAAACCCTATGCTTCGATCCACACAAGGTCGAAGCAATCTTACACAGTACTTGATAAATATGTGCATATGTTTATCTCTATGCAACTTTGACCTCATATATATAGCTCTATTTATTTTTTTACAGCTTTCAGTGCACTTTTTGTTCGTTTTGTTTGATGTAAATTATCCATCTTTTTTTCTTTCCATGCCTACTCGTAGTCATAATTAGTCGAAATAAAGTGCGTCTCATCTAAAAGAACGCTAGCTTTAAAGCCGGAAAATTAGAAAGGTCTGCTTATTTGGCATGGACATAGTACAAATATTTTTTTTTTAGGGAAAACAGGAGGGGTTTGAGCTCCTACTGTGCTTTTATTGAACAAAAGTAACAAAGTCTTACATCTCTCATGAGACAAAAAAGGAAACGAAGAAAATAAGTAAGATTACACAAAAGCTTTGCATGATGCGAATTTAACCACAGAGACTAGAATAGTTACTTTTAGTAATAATACAATCGTCTTGAAAATACTCTCAACCCTAGATATATCCAGATGCACACATCAAAGAAAGAAGTGAAAGTACAAGAACACTAATGACCACTTGTGCCTTGGCCACCTATAAAAACTCGATGCCACCGTAGCCAAATTAATTTTGTCGTGCTGGTTTAGCATGAAGGCCCATGAATGAAGGCAATGGATAACGGAGTAGATAACCTGTGAAGAAGTTAAAGGAGATGAAATTTTTTCCTTTCAATACCAAATCATTCCTGCAAAGCAAAAGCAACAAGCAAACAGTTGCTGCCACTCCCAATAGGACTACCAGTTTCAGAATCTACTAATTCCCTCATATCCAAGGTCCAAACATATCCAAGGTCCAAACATGTCTTATGAATTACCAGTCATACAACACGAACAAATTGACACTTGCAAAACTTGTTCTTAATTGGCTCGTTTTCATGATATAAAAGCTGCATGTCTTACTGCCTTATACCCATTGCGCTTGGCTAAGGTATCTTTAGTCACAATCAACCCCCCACTCCCCATATATAAGTACCATAGAAAGACTTGATTCTTAAAGATCATTATCAAGATCAGCTGATTGTACAATTATTTAGGACAATTATGCCTTCGCAAAAAATTAGGATGATAATGTGGAATAGTATTATGTAGTTATACTCCTAATTGATAATTAAACATCTCGATCGAGTCTACATTGCAGACTGAAACTGAATAGGTAGCACAGTGAGTACCCTTAATTAAACAATGAACTTTACTCGAATGAAATTTTGACTAATTGCTAAAGCTAACTCAAAACTGCCAAATTTCATCCATCGTCCAAATATTCGAGAGTATACTGGTGGGTAACATTTTTGGCAGAATTAACACCAATGAATGCATTATATAAACGAAAAATTGTACCTTACCAATGATCAATTAATGGGTGGTGAAAAAACGACATATATCATATCTTCCAACTATCCTCCCCATCAATGATAGAATTATCAAACACCTCTAGTAAAGCTGTCAAGTCCAAGTCTGCCTCAGGATCTTGAACACTTGCACTTGTTTGAGCCATTTCCATGTTCTGAAGATCCATACTGCTGACTACTTGAGGAAGGTGGACTCTGCTGACGCTATGGTCCTTGCAAGTGTGGTCACCGTAGTACACGACAGTGTACTTTGCAATTTCCTCTCCAGCTGTGGCACTACAGGTGCCGTCAATTTGTTCTTGTTGCCCAACTGTCTTTGTTGCAAAGCAGTTCTGTTCTCTATAGGTGCATCTGTAGTAGCTCCTGCTTAATTGACCACAAGTTCATCATGCCAGTGGTTATTTTTATATATGTTGTGTCCATTGAACTTTTAGAGATCATCAGCTAATGAAACAAGCTACCCAATAACAACGTAGCTTGTTTCATTAGCTGATAAAAAATGTAATGTATATATAGATAGATGTATTAATTACCTGGGATGTCGCCTCCCATTGATGTTCTTCTGCCCATATTTTCTCCATTGATGGCCATCGTAATGTGGAACATGTGTCGCAAGGGATCTTGATCGCTTGTCGTTCTTCCTCCTTGATACATATGTGGGATCAGTATGTATGAACTAAAAATCAATCAATTGATGATGCATGGATGTTACAGCAAATGGTTAAATGTATATGATCAGTTGAAATTTGCCCAGCAGATCATTATTGATAACTTGATGAACATGCAAATTAAGGTGTAACTAGCTTCCAAATTAATGCCCACCTATATATGTGACTATATATATAACATGCACGATGTCTTAAATGTTAGCTTTACCAACTCCAATCACATATATTGTGATTACAAACAAGTCATCAGTTGGAGAAGAGCTGACCTATATATATTGAGGTATATCAACATCTAATCACACACCTTCGTGTTTGACCAACAACGCTTCTATGCCTCGCTTGCTCCTCCATCTTCTGGCTGTTAGTAACACGGCAGCTATTCTTCCTCATCAACGACTTGTCGTCTACGGGCTCTGCCGATGATCCGCCTCCGTCTCTGGTACTCATGAAGCACCCTTCAAGCATGGATGCCACGCTTATGTTGCAGCCGATCACATCGTCAAAGAGCTGGACAGCGATCTGGGCTGAGGTACCATCCATGACGCCGTGGAGCGGCGGGAGGACGAGGGCTCGGAGCTGCATCAGGAGCTCCTGCTGCCTCTTCATGGCGTCCATGATCTCGCACCCATGGCCGCAGGGCGGCAGCATGACGGGGCTGTTCTTGCGGTCCATTCGATCAGCTGATACGTACTCAATTGTTCTGTGCCTGAACACGAAGGTCTCGTTGGGACAGTATCAGCGTGTGATCGAGGACGAGAAGAGAGGTGGTCAAGTAGCCGAGAGGGGTCGTAGAAGCTAGTGTGCACTTGGTTAGATATATATACACACACGTATACCAGTTCTGCTGGTTAAGTGTGACGAGCTTAATTGCACGTGTGATGGTTTAGTCGTTGTAAATTTGTACATGGTTGTGATCTGAATATATTCAGGAAAATGAATAGAGAAGAAGAAGCAGCGAGGCAGCATCCATATGGGAGGTGTGAACGCATGGGCTCGTCCACACCATGACCACAGGTCCACATATGGTATATTCCCATCCAGCAGGAGCCCAGAGAGTAAGACTTCCAGCTTCACCTGATATAGCTAGCGAGGGACGTTTTCTTTTCAGATAAAAGAACACAAACCGTTGAATTCACATAGACCAGCAGTGCAGTGGACCATGGTGGAATATTTTAGATAATAGGATATATGAAAATCATGAGGCGCTTTAGGCAAATGCTTATATTTAAATCACACTACCCAGACTTCACAAAGATTTCCTAGCACGGTTCAGGTTTGCCTTTTGGAGCACATCTCTCTTCAATCCCTGGGTCCAAACCAATATAAAGAGGGAGGTCAATGTTGGCCTTAAGACTCTCTCCACTGTCCTTTTGCCAAATCCTTCTGGAACGAGATTGGTCTCCAAATGACAGATGATCTCAAGTCGATGCTGACTTTTCAAAAAAATTGATAGACAGATGTTGTTAGTATGGAAATGCCCAGTCCCTCTAAAAGTCGGAATATTCATATGGATGGCAGCACATGACATGTTACAATGTGGAGTTCAGCTAAAGAAATAGTTGTGGTCAGGCGCCACTGAGAAATGCTTAATTTGCGATTCTTTTGAAAACTCAGACCATATTCTGTTTCAATGTCCAGTGGCTATCTTTCTTTGGGCCTATATGCACGATTGCTTCGGTTGGAGGGTTTCACCAACCAGTTGCCAAGCATTGTTCATAGAGGTCGTGGATTAATGTGGATATAAGAGACAAGCTGTAACATTGTCCTTATACTATGTGGACTCTATGGAAGACCCGCAATGACGATGCAGTTTTTAACAAGAAGATCCCACGCTCTCCGGGGATGCTCATATAAAAGACGATCTCGATAGTAAAGACTTGGAACTTGCTGCTCAAACCAAAGCTGAAGACAATGGCGAACGAGATGTTACAGCTGCTGATGGCAAACACGTCTGCCTAGAAATTAGCTGGATCACTTCAGATACGCTGGAGATAGTTTGTTGTTATGTTGGGTTATGGTCAGCTGTGTACTTTGAGTTCCTGTTGTTACGTGGGTGTGGCACTTCTAGGTGGTCCTTTATCGTTTACTTTCCTGTGGGTGAACTGTAAGCTGGTGTCCCCAGCATTCAAACCTTGGTTCTATTAAGCTTTCTATAAAGCCCGGCAATGCCTTTTATCTAAAAAAATGACTGATGATCAATGCAGGCGATTCCCCAAGTCCAGTCCATCCTAAACTTGCAGTATATATAGTGCTTTCTTCGCTGTTTGTTGTTGGCATCTGTGGAAACGAAGAAATGCCTTCATCTTCCGTAAGAGGTGCTTTCATCGAGGCAGGTGTTCCAGGGATGCTGCTCTGACTCGGCTGCCTAGAGACATAGATTCCCAAGAAAACAAAGATATATCCATGGTGTGCCTTTTTGTAAGCAACGGTAAATAACTAATGTAAATTTCAAAAAGTGTAAATCTCCAGTATTTCGCCTTGTAATCTTTTGACAACAGTTAATACAAATATTCAGGTGGAGAATCCCCCCGGTGAACGTTAAAAAAAAGACTTAAATTTCTTTTCAACGTGATTAACTCTCTCTCTCGACTTCACTATTGCACATGCTCCCTCTCTCCAACCACACATGTCACCTCCCCCTTCTGTCTGCACTTGATCACCTTCTTCCGAAATAAAACATCGGTCACTACCGAATGTTCAAACCAAACATTCTGTTTTGTCGTCAAGGCGGAAGGGGCGGCTTAGGAATGTGTGTGACGTCACTAATTAAACAATTAAAAGGAGTTGGACTGGGTGTTCCGTATTAATCCGTCCTTTTAAGCTTACTTGGGGAGCAATCAACCAATTAACCACATTTCTATACGTAGTCAACAACTCAATAGACTATGGGGTATAGTACTTTTTTAAAAGTTGCCCTTTTTGGCATAAGCTGACAATGCTGAATTAGGGAAGTGTATACCTGTAGTACCTACCTTTGATTGGCGTGCCGCCATAGCCTTGTCCTATTCATGTGGCTCTCGTCGAAGCAAAGAATCAAAAGTGCTATATATATGTTATGTTACTCGTACGTAAATATATATACATATTCAGCCGGCTAGCCAGGAAGGCAGAAGGGACCTCATTTGAGCAACTTTTGGCACTTGCATATGCGTTCGAGGAGAGCCAAATTGGCTGGTGTTTTTTACGTGAAGCGGCAAACATGCTTTGTCCCGATTTGTAACTACAAGAATACCGACGGACGCCTATAAATCGGACCACAGACGTATGAAGAGGACGGTTGAGGCGAACCTTGTGACCTATCAATCGAAAAGACATTTTCTTGGGATCAGTACTTTTGTCCACGAAACTCTCCCGGGGACCCGGCTCGTGGGCCCACCTATCCGCGTTTCCCCCCGTGGGAAGCCCTCGCTCCCCCCTCCCACTACCCCGGCAGCAAAGGGTAGGGAGGGCGGGTGTGTGCCCCACAGCTTGGCGCCGTCCGTGGGGACCGACACGAAAAGCCATGCCAGCGAACACCTGGCAATACGAGGGGGCTGGCACCCGCCGATCGGGGGCCATCCACCGCCCTGCAGGGGTCCAACCCCGCCGGCCGGACCGCCCCCGCCCGGGACTCTACCAACCTCGGGCCGGAGCCCGCCGCGCCTACCTCCGCTCGGGACGGGGGCCCTATCCCTCCTCCGCCGGGGGCCAGCGCGGGGGGCCCCCCCAGTCAAACGTGTCCGAGGCCACCGGAGCCCTGGGACCCGGCCGGTCATCACGGAGGTCCCGTAGGGCCGGGCTCGGTGGTGCAAAGAACCACTACGCCAACCACCCCAAGATGCGGGGACATCCCTCGGGCTTTTGGAGGGTTCGCCGAGGGGCTAACCGAGGGACGACGAGTAAGAGGAAGCGGCGGGGACAAAGAGCCCTCGAAGCGCTGCAGGCACAAATCGCCGAAAAACAGGTGGTACCGGAAACCCTCGACCGAAGGCAGCGCCTACGCACCATCAGGGACCAGGCCGAGGCGGCCAGAGGAGGGCGCTCGATTGGCCGGAGCAAAGAATCGGGCGGCTGCGCGGGGAGATACACGGCTCGCATGGGGCCCCCGTGCCTTTCGCCAGGGCGGCGCGACGCCCCTTGCCTCGACATCCACCTCCACCACCCCGCCGCCTACCAATACCCAACCCACTCCGCCGCTAAACACCCCAACCGCAAGTTGAAAACACGCGACGCCCTCGCGGCCATGCTCCACCAAACCCTCCACCCGCCCATCGAAAACCGCCGCGAGTCGCCGAACAGCCACCACGAACCCCCACTACGACCCCGCATCCCCACTCTCATTCGCCCTCCAAATTGGAGGAGTGGCCCGCTTCATACAGCCCTACCAAGGTATACAGGCGCACCGACCCCGACAGTTCATCATGTCATATGAGGTCGGCCGTGGCGGCGGTCGGAGGAGACGAGTCCACTATGGCGAAGTCTTTCGTCATAGTCGCGAGGACATCGCTCAGTCCCGGTACTCAACTTTGCCCCCGCCCCATCAAGCTGGGTCGAGCTCCGGTCCAAGACCGCAAACAAATTTCAAAGGGGTAGACTCGGCCACGGCCAACTCCATCGAGCTCCTCGGTGTCATACAAAACCAACCGAACCCCCGAGAGATTGGTGGCGGAGGTTCCTCCATACCAAGGCAAGGACTGAAGGCGTGACCGACCAAAGCGCCATCATGGCGGTCTTGGCTCGCATAAGGCCGGGTCCTTGCCATTCCAAAATTGAGAGGAGCCAGCCAAAAACCCTAGCGGAGCTTCATGTGATAATGGAGAAATATTGCGAGCCGACACCAGCCACAAAGCAAAGCTCGAGGCCTCCCCGGCCACAACCCCAAAGATCCCCGCAACCCCCGCAAAGAAAGACCGCCAAGGTCGAACACTTCGCTACTCCAGATCGCGCCAGTGGTCGCAGCGATAGACACCGCGCCCCCGAAAGCGAGAGAGCAAACCACCCCGTTAAACCAACCTATCACCAAGGGACCAACGACGTGTTGAATCAGCCGCGGACATCAAGGGCCGCCCCAACAAAGCAACCCCACCGCCACCATCTGCGGGGTGGACAAGGGCCACTTCACCAAACAAGGCCCATACTTTCGCCAAAGGCAAAGAGTATATGGATAGCCAGCCTAGCCTCTCAACAAACCAACCGCCAAATCAACCACACCAGGAGACCGGCGAACCCCCGCGACATAATCATTACTCCTACACCCCGCCCAACTACGGCACTCCTTCCATACCGGGCTTGTACCTACCTTTCTTTCAATCAACCCCATACCATCACCACTCACACAATCAACCCGCTACGGCGGCCAAGCCTACACAGTTACACACCCTCCGTAAAACCCCGAGCCAATTTCACCCCAACCCCGCAGTACCACCACCCCCCGCCACCTCCAACATTGCCACCACCACCACCCCCCGCCACCGCCAAGAAAGCAGAAATGCTAACCACGCTAAACAACCCCACCTCCGCCTCACGGCGAAATCTTAGCCATCTCGGGAGGAGGGTCAAAACGAAGATCATGGTAACAAAAAGACAAAGGAAGGAGTACTACCGCTAGAGTACATCATGTGGCCACAGAGGGCCCTCACAAGAACAACCCCGGTGCTCTCACGCCCCGATCACATTCAACGCAGTTGGACATGAGGCTCAAGGACTACCCCCACACCGATACGATGGTAATCAAGACAACCGCCGCAGGTGGATCGTAAACAAAATCCTAGTTGATACAGGGGAGCTCCGCAGATATCCCTGCTCACCTCCACCTATGACCGCATGAGACTTGATCGTAACCTCCTGGAGCCCGCAGGAAACCCTCTCTTCGGCTTCGGAGGCCAGCAAGTCAGAGCAATAGGAAAGATTAACCTGCCGGTCACCTTCGGGGATCAGCCCCACCCTCGGACCGAGAACATAACCTTCGACGTGGTCGACATGCACTACAACTACAATGCGATCTTTGGGAGGGGCATCATCAATGCGTTTGGGGCATAATCCACCGCAGTTATCTCCCCGCATGAAAATGCCATCGACACGGAGTCATAGCGGGTCTTCGGGGATCAGGACCTCGCAAGGACCGCAGAAGGGCAGTCGCCCCTGTGGCAAATAAATGTGCACGCCCTCGAACAAGACAGGGGAGACGAAGAGGAGCAGGAAAAGAAGAAACAAAAAGAGGACCCCGAGGAGGAACAACACAGACCCCCGCGTGCACAACCAGTAGAGGAAACCAAGCAAATCAGGCTCTTCCCGAACGACGAAACCAAGCTAGTGACCATCTCCGCAATGCCGGACCCCGACTTCGAGGCAAACCTCACCCAATTCCTCCGCGACCATTTGCGACAGCCGCTTTGGTCGGCCGAGGACCTACTGTGGTGTCGACCGCGTAAGATAATCAAACACGGGGCTCAATATAAAAAGAGGGGGCAACCCGTGCAAGCGTAAACTCCGCCAAATGTCCGAAGAGAGAAAGCAAAGACAAGTCGAGGTCAACCGCCTCCTAGACGCCAAAGTGATAAGACCGGTAAAGTCGTGGTCCTGGTCAAAAAGCAAGCCTCTCAAAGGACAAGGCGAGAACCTCCGAGATGGAGAATGTGTGTGGACTTCACAAGTCTCAACAAAGCATGTTCGAAGGACGACTTCCCCCTACCCGCATTAGCACGCCAGATGCGGCCGCGGGGTGTGAAATGCTATCACTACTCGACTACTTCTCGGGGTACCACCAAATCTGGATGAACAAAGAAGACGAGGAGAAAACCAGGCTTCATAACGCCCACCGGCACATATTGTTTCGTGAGGATGGCAGAAGGCCTCGTGAATGCGGGGTCCACCTTCGCAAGAATGACCACGAAGTCCTCGCGATACGACAAGGCAATCTCCGCCTATGTTGATGATATTGTTGTGCGAGCAAGCTCGCATCAGCACCACAGCGCACCTCGAAAGGGCATTCCCGAAACTCCGCGGGGCCGTGCCTGCTAAACCCCCGCGGCGCCTTCAAGTCGCCAGGCAAATTGCTCGGGTGCCTAGTCTCCGCAAGGGGCATCGAAGAAAACCCAACCAAGATTCAAGCAATCACTGAAATGGAACCCCCGACGAACAGAAATTGGCATTAACGCCTCGCAGCCGCATGGCCTCCCCGAGCAGACATTCATCTCAAGGTCCGCAGAGCGGGCCTACCTTTCTTTCGTGATATCGAGGGCATCGGAGCCTTTCAACTGGGGTCCAAGATGTAAAGAAGCCTTCGACGACCTCAAGCACTACCTCCTCAACTTGACAACCCTCGCAGAACACCGTAGACGGGCGAGGGCCTCCTCCTCTACGTGGCGGCTTCCCCAAGACGCAAAGTGAAGCGGTCCTCGCTAAAGAAGTCCCCCGACCAACATCAAGTGCGGAAACTCCCCATCTACTATGTATCGGTTCTCGAGGGTCCTAAAAGCAACTACACCGAAGCCGAGAAGGTAGCATATGCCGTGGTCATGGCCGCAAGAAAACTTAAGCATTACTTCCGGCCACATGAAATCACAAAGGCCATCCCCGCTTCCCGTTGGAGAACATCTTCGTAAAACCCCGAGTCGGTGGGAAGGATAGCCCACCGGGCAACAGAGCCGGGCGATCACGCAATCAAATTTGGGGCGTATCAAAGAATCAAGTCTCAAGCCCCGTAGATTTCGTGGCCGATTGACCCTCGACGTGTATAATTAGGCCGCGAAGCCGACCCAATCCGACAAGATACACGGATGGAGCATGGGGCTCCGCGGGCACGGGGATTGCAGCTATTCTCATCTCGCCCTCCGGCGTAAAGCTCCGCTACGCAGCGAGGTTGGAATTCCCATGCACCAACAACATCACAGAGTATGAGGCAGTCCTACTGGCCCTAAACAAACTTCGGGCCCTGTCAGCAAGAAGGGCCATTATCAGAACAGACTCCGAAGTCGTCTCAGGCCACGTTGAGAAAAGCTGTAAGGCCCGAAATCGAGCTACGTAAGTACCTTCTCTCGTGGTCCGAAAAACAGAGGCCTTCGCTTGGGCATCACGACAAAAACCATAGCGGGCAGGGACAATGGCGAGGCCGATGAGCTAGCAAAGGCAGCGGTAGTACAAGGTCCACTACCCCCGGACGTGTTCTACGAGGTCCTAACAAAGCCACCGTTGAAGGATCCCCACCAACGGCCAAGTTCGTGAACGCCATAGCAAGCGAAGATTGGAGGGCTCCGATAATAGCATACATCAAAGGCCATTTCGAACCCGAGTCAAAGGAAGAAGAAAAGAGGATAGCGCAGAAAGTGAGGGGATACAGAATGATCGGCGAGCGGCTATACAAGGCATCGGGTCACAAAGACCGTGGCTCAAATGCCTCTCAGCCCGGCGAAGTGCAATCCTCGCGAAGTGCACGAGGGTATCCGCGGCTCACACAACGGACCCCGCGCACTTGTCGGAAAAGTGTTCAGCAGGGGTTTCTATTGGCCCACCGCTCTAAGCGACGCCGAAAACCTCGTAAAGCGTTGCGAGGGATGCCAACAAACAGCCCATCACTCAAACCTCCCCGAGGCATCAACCACACCAATCCGCCCAACGTGGCCCCTCCGAGAGATGGGGAGTCGACCTCGCCGGACCAATGCCGCCAGCGCGCAGGGGAACCTCCGCTACGCAGCTTGTAGCCATTGAGTACTTCACAAAATGGATCGAAGCCCGCCCCTCGCAGCCGATAACCTCGCGTTCGGTGCGCGTAAGTTCTTTCCCCGCAAAAAATCGTATGCCGCTTCGGGGTCCCAAGAGAGATCACAGTGAGACAATGGCATGCAATTCGACCGCGAGGCTTTCAAACAATTACGCTTTCAGATCGAAACCAAGATACACTTCGCCTCCGTCAGGCACCCCCAGTCCAACGGCCTCGTTGAGAGGGCCAACGGCACAATACTCCAAGGCATCAGCTCAAAAATACAGGGCAAGCCAAGGGGTACCTGGGCGGAGCACCTTACACCAGTGGTCTGGTCACACAATACCTCCGAATGCAGAGCAACGAAATTCACCCCATTCAAGCTACTGTTCGGCGAAGAGGCCGTGCTCCCGGAGGAACTTACCCACGGCTCCCCAAGAACAACCCTCGCGTCAACGACGAGAACCCCTCGCCGCAAGTGACCTCATCGAAGAAGTCCAGAATCGGGCCGTCCCTCAACCTCCGCTCATACCAAAGAAGAAAACCCGCAAGTGGCATGACAAGAAGGTCAAGCCCCGCAACCTCGCGAGCCGGAGACTTCAAGGCCATCGAAGCAAAAACGCCGGATGGCGGGGAAGTTCGTCGCCAAATGGTCGTCCCTTCCTCGTCACAAAGTCGACAAGACCCGGCTCGTACCACCCGCAAGACCTCGAAGGAAACGACCGCCACACACGCGTGGAACATAGACGATCTTCGCAAGTACTACCTACAGAGCGGCGCCGCACCCCGGGGCCGCGAGCCGTATAAGATTTCCCTTTTCATCTTTTTGTTCTTTTTTCTTTACAAATCTCCGTAAGACTCTACCATGTAACCGGGGTCGCACTCTTTTTCCTCGCGAAGGGGCGTGAGGTTTTTTAATGAGGCAAAGACCCCATCTTATCAATATATGCGAGATCTTCCCCGAAAAACCTCGTCTCCACTTTGCTTTCAAAGCACAACGCGAAAGGGGCGGAGCGGTGACCCCCGCCCCTCATCGGTGAGACTCAGGCAAAGGTAATTGGCCCCGCCAGGGCTCAAGATCCATCCACTGCGCCCAGGCTAAGCCAAACACGCCGGGGCCCGCAAAAACTCAAACCCCGACGGACCCCAGTATGGGCCGCGCTGGAGGTACAAAAAAAACATGCGCACTCGGCAAACGCGCTGGCTCGCAAAAACTCAAACCCCGACGCGGACCCGAGTATGGGCGCGCGGAGGTGCAAAAAAGACACGCACCTTACCAAAAAACGCGCCGGGGGCTCGCAAAAACTCAAACCCCCGACGCGGACCCCAAGTATGGGCCGCGGAGGTGCAAAAAGACGCGCACCATGGCCAAACGCGCTGAGGGCTCGCAAAGATCTACACCCAACACGGACCCGATCGCAGACGCGTGCGTAGATACAAAAGAAGCGCACCCGGGCGAAGCACGCCAGGGGGTCCGCTAAACGTCAAAAGGTCCAATCACGCCAAGTACAGTACCAAGGACACCATCATCATAGATCACCCAGCACAACGCATTGAATGGTCTCACCAACAAAAGGACTGGCACTTCACTGCCCTCACAGGCCAAGGACGCACACCTAACCCCATCAAGTCGAATAAAGGGCTACCCACCACCGTACAACCCTCGCACCACTATAAAACCAGCACCACCGCCGCACCAGCAGCATACCACACAACACACAATCCAAGAAGAGGCACGACAGCAAAGCAATGCCCCCAGAACTAGCAAGCCCGCGCTCCTACAGTGCGAGCCGCCACAAACCTCGCAATAATCAACACCGCAATCACACCCACGACACCGCAATGGAAAATGTAAAGCACCAAAGAACTAGCGGTGCAACAAGGGGCCTCCCAGCACATAACCACCGAAAGCGACCAACAGACCCCCGCAGGCGCTTGAATCCATCGCTCAGCGGAGCCTAACCCCCGGGGGCGGGCACCGCAATGGAGAATGTAACATCCTCCCAAGCGGCAAGGCGCCAAAGGAATCAAAGTTCCAGCAGCACCGCCCGGAGAGACCGCCCGCTAGAAGACCCCGCGCACAACGCAGAACCGCAGCGCAGGACCCCGCACCAACCAGGCCTCTACAAGAAGGGCATTCAGCGCAAGTTTCCCAACCGTCACCCCGACACCACATCGACCAACTCGGGAGAACCCTCAAGACCCCGATATGAAGGCTGGGAACTCCGTCCACCAAAGGCAGGAATAGGAGGCCTCGGGAAAAGCCACCTAGCAGGCAACCCTACTTAGCTTAGAAACCCAGGGTAACCTTGGGCAATCTAGTAGAGAAGCTTAGCTAGTCGGTTTCCTCCCTCCGCAAGCAAGGAAAGCATTGCGGAAAACCAATCCACTTCGCATGAAACATGTACCTCCGCCTTCGAGCACGATAAAGTTACCTTGTCATCTACGCAACCAACTATCACTCCGCAAAACGCGAGCCTCACTAAAAGAAGCAGAGGGCGCCGCGCAACTATCACTCATAACCGGCACGGGCCTCGCTAAAAAGAAGCAGAGGGCGTCATTTTGCGAACTATCACTCCGCAAACAACGAGCCCCGCAAAAGAAGAGGGAGGGCGTCGCTGCGCAACTATCACCGCTCAAAACAACGAGCCTCGCTAAAAAGAAGCGAGGGCGTCGCTCAAAAGAACTATCACTCCGCAAACAGCGAGCCTCGCTAAAAGAAGCAGAGGGCGTCGCTGCGCAACTATCACTCCGCAAACAGCGAGCCTCGCTAAAAGAAGCAGAGGGCGTCGCTGCGCAACTATCACTCCGCAAACAGCGGGCCTCGCGAAAGAGAGCAGAGGGCGTCCGCCGCGCAACTATCACTCCGCAAGCGGCGAGCCCCCGCTAAAGAAGCAGAGGGCGCCGCCGCGCAACTATCACTTCCGCAAACAGCGGCCTCGCTAAAAGAAGCAGAGGGCGTTGTTGCGCAACTATCACTCCGCGAACAGCGAGCCTCGCGCTAAGAAGCAGAGGGCGTCGGGCCGCAACTATCACTCCGCAAACAACGAGCCCCCGCTAAAAGAAGCAGAGGGCGTCGCCCGCGCAACTATCACTCCGCAAACAGCCGAGCCTCGCTAAAAAGAAGCAGAGGGCGGCGGCCTGGCAAGCAACTATCACTCCGCAAACAAGCGGGCCTCGCTAAAAGAAGCAGAGGGTGTCGCCGCGCCACTAACACTTCGCAAAAACAACCGAGCCCCGCCAGCAAAGAGGGCGCCGCCGCGACCCGGTCTACACAACCGCAACTCGAGACGAGACCGAGCCTCGGCCAAAAGAAGCAGAGGACACCGCCGCCATTTCCACCTAAATTCAAACACAACCCCGAAGGGGGGGATAAGTTTACAACAACCCCACGAAGGGGGGGATAAGTTTACAACAACCCCGCGAAGGGGGATAAGTTTACAACAACCCCCGCGAAGGAGGATGAGTACAAAACAACCCCGCGAGGGACAACTTTACAAAGCAACCCCGAGAAACGGGCCGCGTTCAAGCCAAACCCTTCAACCCACAGATCCAGTTAGCCACCTCCTCCACAAACCCCTCTAACACTTCTTCCACAAGAATCGCCGCGACCCGCTACACGAACTCCGCCCACATCAACCACTTCAACGTCAAGAAGCGAGGTCCCGTCTCCACCTCCCGACCAACCACCCCCACCAAAGTTCTCTCGGCCAAACTCAGCGGCCCCCACGGCGGGGAGCAGCCCTAACAATGGGGAGCGGCCCCGAGAGCACCCTCCGCCGAAAGACACGCCGCAGGTCGCGCGCATCCAGCTCCATCGGCTCCGGCTTCGGCACAATCACCGCACCCTCGCAGTCCACCTTAAACTCAACCTCCCCAAGTGCGATAGCAACAACCTCCTCATCCCCGAGGTCCTCGTCCAACACAACCGCGGACGGTCCCGCCCCGAGCACCATCCGCTCCACTTGACGATCCGGACGGATCATATCCGCGCTAGAACGCCCCCCACCGGCCTGATTCTTCACATCATACCTCCGAGTACGCGCCCACCAAAAAGCTTGGAAGCTAATCCCGGGGTACTTCATCATCGCATGAGCCCAGGTCTCCCCCGAGATGAAAATGTCTTGGTAATTCATCATAAGGGGGATGACATTCAGCACCTCCCGCGCAGGCCCCGCAGGATCCTGCGCGGCAGAGCCAAGGGTTAGAACACACGCCCCGCAAAAAACAACACCCCAAACCCCCACGCCAAAGTAAAACGCTAAACAACACAGTTGGACCGACAAAATAGCAAAGCATAATCAAATACGTTAACCATCAACCACACATCCACATTCTCAAGTGCACAAAATGCATTTGAGAACCTCGGCCCGGCCCCCCCTAATCCCTATGCACTTCGAAAGCCATCACTCCCGTGAGGTCTCAACTTTGGCCGGCGGCAGAGCGCCCGAGCCATCCGGGACAACCTCGACTTGCACGGGGGGCATCACCGTCACCCCCCGCCGCAGAGGCACCATCACGGGCAGCTCCACCATCCTGGCCAGCCCCCGCATCCGAGGTAGCGGGGTCCACATCCTCAGGGGCCCCGCCGCCCACAAGAGCCCATCGTCCCCGCCTCGAGCACGGCCCTTGAGCCCTCGCGGAAGTAGGGTCAGCATGAAAAGCGCCCGGGGACATGCAAACCAGATGACAGACATCGCGACAAAAAACCCAGACCCGCGGTCGCGACCTGGGCCTCCTCCATGGCCACGTCATGTCCAACCTCGATACAAAACTCCTTCAGAAATCTCCCCGCCAGGTAGCGGAGGCCCCTCATCCTCCCGCGCAGCATTCATCTCTCTCTCTTCGAAAACTTCAGCTTGCGGGGGGCTCATTGAGGTGTGGGCAACCCGCGCAGCGCAAAGTGTGCCCAAGCGCCATCGCCCCCACGTACCCACCAAAGTCCGCCAAGATGATGAACCAAATGGAGTCACGCCGAAAGCGCCGACTTCAACCACTCGGTGATGGCACCAGGCTCCACGGCGGGCAGCGGGAAGAGCCGCCTCCCTCGCGGGCCCACCAAAACGCCGGCCGAGGGTCTCCCTTTACCGAGAGCATCCCGCGCCCACGCGGCCAACGCTGGTGAGGTCAGCCGCCGCCCACTTCCGCAACCTTCTTCAAGACGGCCCGCTCCCCGGACCTAGCTTTCCGCGCCTCGGTGACCAGGTCAACGTTGCGGCGGGAGGTCTCCACCACATCGCCGTGGGCTTTACCGGAACCTCTCCGCAAGGAGGCGTAAGCCCTCCGCCCCGCTTCAACTACGCATCCAGGCGCGCCACCTCCGCCTCGGCGCATTCCACCTCGCCGGCCCTCTTCTGAAGGACCTCCGCGTCGATCCTTGGCGTCGCGCGCCGCGACCCCCGCAAAGACGCGCCAAAACCAGGATCTCGCGGCCTTCACCGCACGTGTCCTCTTCCCCCGCTCCGGCGGGAGCGGAAGGCGGCCGTGCTCGGCCTGCGGAATCGCGACGCGCCCGTTACATCGTGCCAAGAAAGCGCCTCTCCGTCTCGTTCGACTCGAATTGGCACTCCCGATGTCGGGTCGGTGTACGATCGGACTCCGGGTCCATCGGGGCAACCTCCTTCGTGAACTCGGGGAGTTGCCGGCGCGAGCACCGACCATGCCCCCGCTTCCCGCCGACATCTGCGTCGTCCGAGCCCCCTCAATCTCCCGGCCCTCACCGGGATGTGGCACCGAACTCGGTCGGCCGGGCCGGGCAGGAGCTAAGGGGCGCCACATGAGGGGGGGCCGAGGAGGTACTGGAGCCACAAGCGCCCGGATGACACCTCGACCATCGCCGTCTTTCCGGGGTCAACCACGGCACGCGGAACCACGACCTTGGCCACCTCCGGCCGTGGCGCCGACACATCCTCCGCCGGGACTTCCTCAACCACGTGCGGAGAATCCACCTCCTCCTCACGCGCGGCGGGGTCCCCCGCAGCAATAGGGAAAGAACACGGTCCCCCCCGAACCAAGGGCGGCCATCCTCCGCTCTCGGCGGAGGCTGGCGATGTCATGGCGCGCGGCCGCCCCGGCCCGCGAGGAGGCGACCAGCGCCAGGGCAGCGGACGCCCCCCGCGGCTCGGGACATGGCGGCTCCGTGTCCAAACGGGCGCCTTCACACCCTTGCTCCCCACCACGCCCCCACACGACTACCCGTGGGGCCATCCGGCCCGAGCTGGCCCTCTTCTTCGGCCGCTTGCCCGCCCCCGTTCCCACCTCCTCCAGCTTGGGCTAGTCTGAGTACAAAATGCCGAACCGGTCGAACACCCGGTTCAGCCTCCGACAACCCTTCGAGGGCTAGGCGAATCCGTTTGTACTCCGCATCCTCGCATTTCCCAATCAGCTCGTCGGTCCGCCTCGACCTCAATAAGGACTCGGCTGATCGCCGACTTACGAGAACTCGACCTCCGGATCTGATGCTCCCAGAGAATCTCGAACTCCGCCTTCGGGGACTTCAAGCCCAAACCTCGCAGCCTTGTCGACCTCCTCCACCTCGGCCACACTGCGTCGCCGACGGGGGGGGATCACCCTCATGACAACAAATTCCTCCACCAAGTCACGCCCCCGTCGGTAACGGGACATGTTGGTCAGCATAGCTTCTTCGCTCCGCCAAAGGCGTCGGTCTCGCCCACTTGCCCTTGGGAGGTTCCCCAAGGTTGCGCAGGGCCCCGCACATCTCCGGAGCCTCCGGCAGCTCATAATAGAACCACCTCGCCAACCAATCTGCCGACCACTTGCTCTTGGCGCCGCACCGCAACGAGCGACCCTCGATGTACGCGAAGGTGTACACCGCGCGTCTGCGCCATCTGCCGCATCCCTTGCACGGTCCCGGGCGAGGTTGCGGATGCACTCGGTGGGCGAGGAAGGCGTCCATCCGCTCCAAGGCCCGCGAGGCGCAGGCCCAGACGAAGATTGAAAGCTTCATGAAGCGGCGGGGTTCAATTGGTGGAACAGGAGGCCAAGCCGCCGCATCACCGCGAGAACAAATTCCGCCATAGGGAAGCGGAGACCAGCGATGAAGAATTCGTGGAACCACCACTTCGTTCGCCTCCGGCTTAGGGACACGACGGCCTGGGAGGGGCCGGGCTCGCCCCGGTCGAGGTAGCCCAGCTCCTCGTACTCCTTCAGGTCGACCTCCGTGACCTTGCTCGTGGAAACAAAGAAGGTCGGAGACGTCTCCCTTCGCTTTACCCCTCGCGGCATCGGCAGTCTTCGACATCTCAGGGATCCTAGGGTGAACAGACCCTCGCCAAGATGCCCTCGATGCACACCCCGCCAACGAACGGAAACAAGAACAAAGCACAAGAGGACAAAGACGCGGGATGCGGTGAAAGCAAAAAGGCAAGTGAAAAGTGAGAACGCTGGAGTTTTACCGTACGCGGCCGATCGGCTATTTATAGAGGCCAACACACTCACCCAGAACGGACCCGAGGACGATGGGATTCGCCGCCACGTATACCGACGGTTCGAGTCCAACGCCCAGATTCAACTTAGGAACCCTCGCCCCTCAGCGGAAAACCCGCCACACGCGTCAAGCCAAACCCCAGAACCGCCCAAGAACTTCTCCGGCGTCGGCGAGGCCAGCCCGCAAACACCACGGCCGCCCCCGCGGACCTCCCCTCACAAGCTGTTGCTTCGGCCGGGACAACACCGACCAAACCCCAGAGGGCCTTTGTTGGGGAGGGGCCCCACAAGGGACCCCCCGGTAGCTCTGGGCCTAAAATACAACACTCGCAGGGGTGGGGCATGGAAGCCGAGAGGCGACACCGGGCGCGGCGGCAGCCCAAGACGACGCCCGCGGGTGCCTGGGAGGGAGGGGGGGCGGCGAGATCAGCACTGCAAACACCCCGCAGGGCGCGGGGAGCGGCATGGGCGGGAGCAACTCCGCACGCGGGGCAGCGGAGGAGCAAGGACGACACCCGCAGGCCGGGGGCGGCGAGACCAGCCGCGACACCGGCGGGCGCGGGAGGCGGCAAACACAAGAAGAACACCGCAGGCGCGGGAGGCGGCACGACGGAGGGGAACACCCCGCGCCAGCGCGGTGGCGCGGCGAAGGAAGACCTCTCGCGCCGCGAGGGGCGACAGCCCAAGCGGACTCGAGAGCCAAGCGGCGGCGCAAGAAGGGTGGAACCCCTAGTGAAGCCTTAGCGCGCTTGGGACTTGTGTTTTTACCTTATCACCCCTGATGGGATTTGTACCAATTGCCCCCCTGCGTGGGCCCTAGACGTAGCGGCAAACATGCTTTGTCCTCGATTTGTAACTACAGCAAATACCGACCGAACGCCTATAAATACGGGGCCAAGCGGGACGTATGAAGAGGACGGTTGAGGCGAACCTTGTGACCTATCAATCGAAAAGACATTTTCTTGGGATCGATACTTTTGTCCACGTCACTCTCCTGGGGACCCGGCTCGTGGGCCCACCTATCTGCGTTTCCCTCCCTGTGGGAAGCCCTCGCTCCTCCTCCCACTACCCCGGTAGCAAAGGGTAGGAGGGCAGGTGTGTGCCCCACACTCCGCACTCATATGCAACATACAGATTATATATTCCTGCAACGCGTGATTATTATACTGTACCTTTAGTGCATTATATTGACCACCAAAGCAAGATAAGTTTGCATGTTCATTGCCCACAATAAAATTAAAGATGCCAAACTCTCCCTCAAAAAAGAAAAGAAAAGAAAAGACACCGAAGGCGCAAACGGGGAGAACACACATGCCGCGGGGGTTGGGGGCTAGGGCGCGCCGATCTTGGGGCGGGGTCGGGCGCCGAAGGCCGCCAACCCCCAAGTGGGCCAGCCCACCACTTTGGCGGCCCAATAGCCGGTAACCATCGTCGTCTTTGTCGCGCCGTTCACCTCGTCTGCCGATTTAGGGTTCCGGCGACCTCGCCGTCGCTTTTAGGGTTCCGACGCTCCCCACCTTTAGGTTCGGCCGACCTCCCCTCCCCTCCATTCCTCCCGGCAATAGAAAGAGCTTGCCGGACTTGCTGCGGCCGGATTGACACCTGGCGCCGGCGGTTCGGCCGGGCGGTGAGCGAGGGGGGGCGGGCGCCAGCCGAGCCGGGCAGGGCTGGACCCATTCGGCTAGGTATGGGTAGGCGATAAGCGGCGTCGAGGTCACCTATGGCGGCGCTGGAGGACGAAGCTCAGCCGGAGTCGGAGGAGAAGGCGGCGCGCGAAGCAGGGCGGGGAGGGGAAGAAGGGGCCGCCGCGGGTAGCGCACCGTGGCGGGGGCCGGGGACGGCGGGCCGGGGGTCGCCCGGGCGGCCATGCGCGAGGAGGAAGAAGGTCGGAGCGTGGGTGGGCCGACGAGGAAGAAGGCCGGTGCGTGGTTCGCCGAGGCCCACCTAGGGGTGGTCGGCGTTGCCTCCCACCTTGGGTGGTCGGCACCTAGCAACCCCCAGCTAGGAGGACTAGGTCATGCGGAAGAAGGATTTCATTAATTATCACCATTCGTCTCCACCATGCATGGTGAGGGAATATCCAGTTGTTGTGTACTGGGACAACGATGTATTTAAAAGGCAACCAAAATTACACACCTACCAATGTACAGTACATGTTTGGGGGTATTTATAGGGGAGCCTGACTTCTTATTCCGTACAAATTACAAGATGTTACATCTAAGACTTTACTACTAAGATCCTAACTTTGTAATTCTAACTTTGTAATTCTAGCGAAGTTATCTGTTCAACTTCGCTTGAATCTCCACTGTCTTCTCCTCTTTTGTCTTCTATTGTCTTTTCTTCGGTTTTCGCGAAGCAGGCTAAAGTCTTGAAATGATGTAGTATTTGCCACTTTATTTGCGCCACGCGAAGCCAATTTTCTCATGCAAAGTTGTTTTGGCTTCCTTTTCCTTTTCCCTTTTTTGTATTAAGTTATCTGCAACTTCAAAGTTTCAGGATAGAAGTTTCAAAATGAAGTAAGATCCCAAAAGTCTTCGATTAGAGTATCAAGGTAGGAGGGACTGGGTCATGAGGAACACACATTGTAGCATTAAGGTTAGGGAATATGCAATCAATTAGAGCATCAAGGTCATTGTCTTAATCAGTGTGTGATATGCATATATCATGAGGAAGACATATATATTTCATTGATTATCACCATTCGTAGGTATTTTGCAAACCATGGGTTGCTCTTTGTCCTCATGATGCGCACCTGTTTTAGATGTCACAAGGAATACCAAAGGTATGACATCCGTGGGAGGCACCGACCACCTGAGGCCTTGGCCCTCTCAGAACAATGGGAAGAAAACATGTCTGAAATATCCACCGAACACCACAGTCTTCGCTCTGAAGAGCAACTCAGGTTGATCCATCATATCATTGTTTCATGAAGCTACGAGAAGGTGATGCATCCGGCCCAGGTGGGGTTGGGTGAAAATCCCGACACACCGATCTGGATTCCCTAAATCCCGCAAACTTAGCACTGATAGCCGAAAATTCAACACACCAATCCGGCTAAAACACCACTAAGGCCTCTTATTATGCCTCAGCAATCTTAGCACCACACTCCGGTGCACCCACTCAGGGAGTGGCCCAATCGCCCTAAAAGACTAGTTCGATAGGGGAAGAGTGGCTCTCCCTTTTAAGCTGCCTTTCTCCTCCCAAGCTAAGCAAGGTGGGATTATGCAGAGGCTCACACGGTCGCCGCCCGACTACAAATGGGCCCCATCATTGAGGGTGAGGGGAACTTTTAAGCGTGAGTGGGTGGTTCTACCACTATGCATTATTGATGCAACAACACCAGATGTAGTTGTTGCCACAACAATCTTTTCGGACTATGTATAGTAGCAAGAAGTGCTCTATATAGATAAGTCTTACCGGTCCCACCAAGACCATCCACAAAGAAGAGACTTATGTCCTTAGTATCAACCAAGGACATAGTTTCATCGTATGCAGCACACTGCTCCTCTCTAAGAGTGTCTGACGGAGCCACATCATCCTTGTTAGCCTCTATGTTAGCCTCCTAAAAAATCTCACTAGGAATATCATGAGAGATGTCATATGTGTCAAAAATTTCAGGAAGTGGGTATATCGGAATATCCTTCTACATTGATTGTAGCAACTTTCAAAAATCTATGAGGAAAATTTGTTCCACCATGAAGGTGGATTGGTTATTGCGTTTATGGTCCTCTGACTTTGCCTCATTAAATTTCTTCCATAGTTTGAACACATCATTGGGCTCACAAAATACCAATATTGTTGCAAAGAGGCTTCGTAGCGCATATGACATCATCCACCCAATTGCCTCAATTAGACTCTTGTCTAGTGTGTTGGCACCTTGACGCTATGCTCGGAGGCCATGGGTGAAGATCTCTAGTTTGGTTTTGGCTAATTGATGATGAAACCTTAGGACTAATCTCTATTCTTAAGTGTGATCTAGCTTGAGATGAATCCTAGCCAAGTGGTGAAGCAAGGAGGTCATGGTGGATGCATGGAGATGATCCAAAAGGTGATCAAGTGCTTGGACTTGGAAAATAAGAAAGAGAAAAACAAAAATGGACTCAAGGCAAATGTACAACCATAGGGCAATTTTTGGTTTGCACTCAAGACACCATAGAGAGTGTGAGTGACTTAGGATTGATAGCCAAACTATTAAGAGGAGAAATACTTCAGAAACTTCGATCAAGTGCCACTAGGTCTAACATTCATGATGATGCGTTTAGGATCTAGTGTACTAACTTCTAACCCTTGAAAAATGCTCTGAAAAATGCTAACACACGTGCACATGGACTACACTTGGTGTGGTTGGCAAATTCTAAAGCAAGGGTGAAGAGGAAAGGGCTTGATTGGCCCTCCGCCCATGTAGCGGACATTTTGCATCGGATGCACCGGTGCACGCGTCTGGTGCATCTATGTGGGATAGTTGATTTTAGTGCCACAACGGATGCACGGTCAGACGCTGCACAGGCGTTGACGTGCACACCTAAACCGTGAGTGGCAGCTTGGCGCGGCCGGGCGCTGGGCTAGGTGATATGCCACCTGGCGGGTCCGATGATGGAAAAGCCTGTTTTGGACCTCTCGGGTGCCGCCCCGGACACAACAAGGGCACCTCCTATGCATTAGGAGGGCGCGTCCAATGTCCCCTGACAGCATAGCAGGTGGCCATTAGGAGAGCACTTGATATGTCATGAGGTCTTGCCTGGCACGTTCGATGCGTCTTTAATAACACGTTTTTTTTAGGAAGGTCTTTAACAATACGTGGGGAATTCTTGTGACCGTTGTGGATCAATGGCCTATTTGAACAGAGGACACATGACGAGGATTTGAGCATCGGACGCACGACGTCCGAGCGTCAGATGCCCCCGAGCATGCGTCTAATGCCCCTGTTTTGAGCCCAACGGCTATGGAAACCAAGGGTTGTCTATATAAGGGTTTTGGCCGGCTTCATGGGTGGTCTCCTGGCATTTTGAGTACTTTTGACATCCTTTGACCTGAGCTAACTCTCTCCATCCACTCTCTTGCTTGATTGTGCGTCCTTAGTGAGATTGAGAGTGACCTTGAGTGCATTTGCTTGCTTGTTGCATCTAGTAGCACTTAAAGATTATTGTCCGCTGGCATATTTCTTGTTACTCTTTGAGAGTACCGCTCCAAGCCGGCATGGTGATTGGTGGAGGCGTTGACAAGAGGAGATTGTTCTTAGCCATCTAGGGGACTTGTAATCCTAGTTCGGGGAATATTTTTCTTGATTGCTTGAATAAAGAGGTTACATTTCCCTAATGTTTATAGCCCACCTAGGGGACTTGTAATCCAAGTAATCTCTAAAGCTTTCCTTATAGATCGGAATACCTTTTACAAGCAAGATCCTATTTGTTTCCTAATAGGAGTTTTCCTTATAGATTGGAATATCCCTTTACAAACCAAATCTAACTTTATTTCCTAACTCAACGCAAATTCATTTATTTTTCCTAATTTAATTAATGAAAAGATGGCGATGATGTTGCTATCGGCGGCGCCCCCTCCCCCCCCCGGCGCCCTAGCCCCCTTTGGGGCCGGGTTGCGTTTTTTCTCTTGTGACATCTCCCCCCACTTGTTCCTTGAGGCAACACATCCTCGCGTTGGCATACGGCTAGGCCGATGTGTATCCCGAGGTGACCGATGGTGCCACGGTAGCCTCACCATAGCGAAGTTGAAGGTGGCCCATCCTATCGTGAGCCTCATTGACATAGAAGGCGTCGTAGTCGAAAGAGAGGTCGAAGTGGAGGTACCCAAAGTAGATGGAGAAATAGTAGTTGTATGGTCCTCTTATGCACAGCCTACCACGTCTAGCTACCTCTATGGTGGTTCCTCGCATGACTCTTGTGAGGTGTAGGGCTGTAGAGTGTACCAACCTCCACTTGCATATGTATGTGGTGGTAAAAGGCATGTTGGATCCTTGTCGGGGCCGAGGTGAAGTGTAGTAGGCGCCCATAGAGGGAGGCCACTCATGTTTTTCGGCGGCTAGGCCAATCGTGGAAGCACCCTGCACCGACATGGTTGATGGTGACGTTGTTGACGTTGATGAACTGGTGCTCGTTGTCATTGAAGAGAAGCACTGTGACATCCAGGCAGTCGTGTGGGTGTGCCACCATCAACGTAATGCTCATCGAAAAGGTGTGTGTAGACAAATGGACGTAGTAGCGATTCTAGTACCTTATGATGCCATTGTGAAGTGTCCAGGCTGGCGTCGTAGCTTGGAGCTCGATGGTAGCGGCGATCACCTGAATCTCACGGTTTGTAGATGCCGCAAGACATAGCTCGGTGAGGAGCCCAAAGGGAACAAGGTCGCCCAGACGCCCATGGCCGTGGTGCCTCTCTTGCGGCGGCGGCTGGGGCCGTCATCTCCGTCAAAGATGTTGTCGTTGTCGCCGCCGATGTTGTTGTGATTGTCGCATGTCACCGAGGCGTGCAAAGAACGTGGGACGAAGCGCCGAAAGCGATGAGCGAGGGCGAACGCCTGGGCCCACCATCCAGGCGCCCCTTGCTAGACTACTTCACAGTAGTAAAGGTGTGGAGTCCACCGATGAAGAGGTGGACACGATGGAGCTCGCTCGGGAAGCCCATGCACATAGCGTAGCCCGCGAAGACGTCGATGTAGTCGTTCAGGGCATCGTCCCGCCTCGGGGATGCGATGTCTCCCATCATGGTTGATGGGGCGCCCGAAGTCGCACGCGAGGCACCGTGTGAAGGTGTCCCACATCTCCAAGGGCCTCTCCCTAGTCATGCGAGTGAACCAGAGCTATGCTGCTCCTGTAAGGTGGAAAGTAGCGTACTGTACACAATCTGTTGGGCTGATCTCCTGCTGTAGCATAAAGTGCATCTCCATCTTCATGATCGAAGGCTCCGAGTCGGTCCATCAATCGTATGTCAATGGGTTGAGGTGCACCGCATACTGTTGATGCAGCATGGCCGGTGTTGACGGTATGCGTAGAGGTGGACCGATGATCCGTTGATGGGGCGCCGCGGTTGGTGCCATGTGCGCCGGGTCCGGCGCCTGTATCTCCATGCGGCCGGTGTTTGAAGGTCACATCGAGGGTTTCTGTGCTAAAGTCGAAGCTATGGATGCATCCGCTGATTCGTTGGGCGGCGATCCTTGCCCTCATTGGCGCATGAGGAGCGTCTTCCAGAATTGCGGATTGGCTTCTTCATCAAAGTTGTCAACGGTGTCGGGGCGTGCCCACGAGGTCGTCGTCATCCTCTCTTGCTATAGCGTCCTAGGGCAGTTGTTGGCGGTCCTTAACACACATTTATATCGCCATCAATTTCTATTCCATGTGAAATTTGCAAACCTATGTCACATAAACCTTTACTACTAACCTAGTTCCACTTGTATTCCAAGAAATTATGTGTAGGACTCAAACACGGAAACAAGTGAAAATACGCCCAACCAAGAGAGAAAGCGCACCGTAGAAACACACTTTCTACAAGGGGGTCGCAAGAAGGCCAAAATGAAGAACAATTGGACCATTGCCACTCCGGAAATGGGTCCAGTCCAGCCCAAGAGCCCACCAGAGAAATACGGTGCCGAGCAGGGCCAGGCCCAGCCCGCCTGCAGTGCTGGTCCGGCCGGACCCGTGGCACTCCTGCTCGGGCCAAGACTTCTCTAGCGGTTCGTCCCTAGAGTGTAGCAGCGGTGGCATGCAGGGGAACCTAACTTTGGCACGCGAAACTCACCATTCCCCTATATAAATAGAGGGGTCGAGCTTCTCTTTAACACAACACACAAATGATCAAGAGCACCACTTCTAGTTTGAGCTTCCACTCCAAAGGGCTATGCCCTAGTAGCTAGCTAGAGTTGCAAAAGCGAGATGTGAGGAAGAGAGCGGGCAAGTACCGGACTTTGGGTGTCTCCGTGAGCTTGTACCTCTACGGGCATGAACTTGGCTCCCTAATGAATCTTGGTTAAGTGTTCGTGGTTCCTATAGTATTCTATGCCTTTTGTTTAGTTGAGCTTTACATTTACTTGTTTGTGGGTTCGTCGTCCGTCCTCGTGGCAGATGCTCTAGTAGAGGGCCCTTGATAAAGGCGGGATACCCTATATGATGCTAGAGTAGTAGTCCAAAGTGTAGACGTGGTGTCTAGGCTAGAGGCTACCTTCGTTTGTCTTGTAGCCTCCGGAAGTGAGGGTGGCGGTAGGTGGTGACAACCCTGTTCCGTCCTTAGCATCCCTCCATGTTTGGGTACGGATTAGAGCTGGAGGTCGGCATCACCTGGCAGACTAGGTGCAATCTGGTGCCCGAAGTGAGCGAGTACAAGTAGAGTATCGCTATCCTTTAGACCTAAGAGCTATAGGAATCCATCTCTACCTTTCCATATCTACCCTTGTGTTGTCCTTGGATGAATTAGCTAGAAGAGAATACATTCGTTCCCTGTGGAGATACAATCACCTTAGTTTAAATTATTGCAAACTATTGTGAACTGAGGTGTGAGTTTAAATTCCATTCTGAACTATTGCGAACTGAGGTGATTGTCGTTGGTGCCCGTGGAGGCAAAGTTGCCAGCGGCGGCAGACATGGTCGCGGTGATGTCGTTGACCGGTCACTAACGACATATTTTTCCCGTCAACTTACTACCATAAAGGAGTAAAACTATACCTTTTATACTCATATACATTTATCACTAATAAAATTCCACTTGTAGTGTCTATTATTTTATTTTCTGATTTATAATAAAAGCAAGTGGAAAATCGACCAAAAGTACGCCATCCGGGGAAGCGCATTATTGCAAAACACAAGCCCGAGGAGCAAATCGACCCAAAACATCAAAATTGGGCCGAGCCAAGCCCGCCCACAACTTTTCAAGACGAAGGAAGACACCCCACCGAGACCGGGCCAAAGCCGAGCCTGGGGGTGCGGCAAGACCACCTGGTGCGCCGCACCCCCCCGAGGCGGTTTTGGCCCAACCTCGGGGAGGCGGTTCGTGCACACGCCAAATGGGGATTCCCCCGTGGGATGGTCGGTTTGCTTTCATTAGGAAGGTTTACCAGGTCGGTTTTGGTGTAAATTAGCATTTAGGCCCCTCCTCCAAGTGTATAAGTAGTCCCCTCTCCTTCTCTCTCAACACACACCACTTGGAGTCCAAAGAAACCCGGCAATCTTCCTCTCTCTACCACCTCTACCTCTCTCTCTCTTCTTCTACTTCTTCTTTCTTCTTCTTCTTAGTTCTTGGTTAGTACTTGGAGTAGAAGAGCTACAAGGGAGGGCTTGTCTCCTAGAAGAAAGTGTCTTGGTAATACATCTTCTCTATGGAGCATTCTTCTATTTACAAGTCTTATATCTATGTTCTTGGCCTAACTTATGAACTAGAGTATAGTCTTGTTCATGTTCTTGTGTTGGTATATGAACTAGCATATAGTTTACATATCATAATCTTGACATGTTCATCTCAGTTCATCATCGATCATCATATGCCTAACTTGATTAGAGGTGGGATATCGGTTCGTTGTTCCTTCGGGTTTGCTCTTGTTCTAGTCCGTCCATTCGGCGAAGTCGGGATCTGGGGGGACAAGAGTAGTCTTTCGATATGCGGGCATGGTGCCCGGGTACGACGACACTGCGAATATGAGGGCATGCCACGGTTGAGGGGGTAGGCGGCTTGGTCGTGACAAGCCTTGATCGCCCCTTGAAATCCCCCCACGTTCGTATGCTCTGTAGGAGTTAAGTAAATGCCTTGGTGGGAAGCGGACTTCCCCGGTGGGGTCTCCCCGGTATCCTAGACCTAACCATGCTTAAATCATGTTTGCATATGATCCTAACTATTCATTTGTATGGCCATGACTAGATACATTAGAATTACTCCATTAGGTTATTCATTTATTCTTTATCTATTTTCTTTATCCTTTTTCTTTGGTGGATTCTTAAGTGTGTGTCACACTATCCATAAACCGTTATTGCTTACCCCTGTTATGAACAATTTGGTCTAAGCAAACACATGTTCCTCTATTCGGATGCCATGCTAGTTTATTAATCACATGCCTTCCTTTGGGAAAATATAAATAACGATACCACGAATACTTCCGGGTGAAATGCTACATTGATAGATCCGCGGCGCTGCGGATGAAATATCTAAGATGGCAAGATCTATCCCGTTGACAATCCCTTTGGATCACCGACGTGGTGGTTTTACTTGGGAATGTCGGTGGCGCATTCGGGCGCCGTTATTGGGGATGGGTTTTATACTGTTTCCTTTGATTGCGCTAAGAAATGTCAACAAGCATTTTCTCGCGCGCCGCTGTCGGGAAGGCATTGTGAAAAAAAAAAAAAAAAAACTAGCTGGCTATGAATATGAGCGTGTGTGCGTGGCTACCATTTGCTCATACTGAGGCTAATCTTTTATGTTTTCTCCCATTTGTGGATGAAAACGGGATAGTGTATGTCGGGTTTCCGCTGCAGGAAAACTTCATCTCCGATCCGGAGGCACTCCTAAGGAAGAACAGGTCTCGTGCCGCTTCTTCTTCGGCCGGAACCCGGCGGTCGAGACCGACATCCCCGCACCAACCGCATCTCAAGCCATGGCCCGGAAGTCAAGTATTTAGCGATTTCTCTACTCCCGCCGTCACCAACGTGCCTAACCGGGCCGGTGGTGAATGTGGCGGACAAAAACTTTGAAGCTGCGCAATGGGCTGATCACTATGGTGCGAGCCAGTCCATTACGTGGATCGCCTAGCGAGGACGCCAACTCATCTCCAACACTTCCTTGAGCTATGCGACACCATCGTCATCAAGGACGTCGAACCCGACGCGTTATCGGGCTCCCATCTGTTTCCTTCCTCCCTTGTGGGAAAGGCGAAAGCAGTGGTTCTACAAGGACAAGGAAGTCATCGATCACGTGGGCCAAGTGCTCCACGGCGTTCTGGCTAAGTTCTTCCCCATGGGCAAAACCAATGCCCCGGGGGGGAGGATCGCCAATTTCCGCCCAGACATCAATGGAACCCATTCGGGAGGCGTGGGGAGAGGCCGCAAGAATACATTCTAGCATGCCCGCACCACGGGATGGAGAACCGGGCGGGTGCTCCGTATCTTCTACAATGGTCTTACGACCATATCAAAGGGGCACCTCGACGCCGGCCGCTGGTGGCGCATTTCTATCGCTCACCATCGATCGAGGCAACAACCCCGATTCACAAAATGGTGGCAAACCGAGCTGGTGTGAAGACAGAGCCCTAGCCAAAACACAAAAAGGCATACATACCGTGAAGGAGGCGGATATGCTTGCCGCAAAAATGGATCGCTTCTTTGAAGAAGCTGGAAGAGCGCAGCCACGCAGACTCTACTACACGGCGGCGCCCAGTTTACGCCACAGACGCTCACATGACCTGTGAGACGTGTGGTGAAGTTGGCCACCTCGGGGGATAACTACCCCGAGACCCGTGAAGAAGCTGCCTTCATCAACAACAAAGAATGGGTATCGCCAACCTCAGCAGGGCTGGAATAACGATCCGGGCCACCATTCCAAGGTAACGGGGTACAACTCCAATTACAACCCCGGTCAACCATCATTGAAGGACACGAGGCGGGTCAAGCCAAAATTAATGAAAATCTCACCAAAAAGATGAGCCATCAAGACAAGATCCTTGAAGGAGTGAATAATAAGCTCGAAGGGTTGACGTCACCGTGAAGAATCAGCTAAGCTTCAATAAAATGATAGAGACACAAAGAGGCCCGGATTGTTTGCCCAAGTACCGATTAACGACTCGGGGAAGGATCCTGGGGCAACCCCGAGGTCCCATACGAGTCGATTAACATGATATCTCGAGGCTCGGTCAACCCCGGTGAGCTAAAGAAGATCCCCCGTGGACTCGCCATTTATTGCCAAGAAGGGAGACCCCGGGCGTCCGATCATTAGTTCGCGGCCATTGGCCCCCACAACTTCGCCAATGCATTTTGTGACTTGGGGGCGATATCAACGTGATGTCCAAGGCCACCTTTGACGAGAATCCATGGAGGGACACTTGCTCCCGCAAGATTTGTCCTCCAAATGGCGAGATCAAACAACACGGCGGCCCAAGGGAGTTCTCGAAGACATGTTGATTAAAATCCAAGATGAGTACATCCCTACAGACTTTGTGGTCCTAGACATGCGCCCAAAAGAGGATGTGTCTCTCCTCTTGGGGAGACCATTTTCTCTATACGGCCAAAGCCGACATCGATGGGGAAGGGCTTCATCGTCTTCCATGTCAGAGACAAGGCGATAAAGTGCCCATTCATCGGGTACAAGCAACAACACACCCGGCTATCATCATCATCAAAACCGGTGTGGAGTGTTGGAGGATCGACTCGAGACCCCGGAGCGGTGGTTCACATAAGTAGGGGAGCAAGCTCATAGACAAATTGTTGCATTTGATTGTGCACTAACATATGACTTGCTCATTGCACATGTATTTAAATTCCATATATACATGCTTGTGTGGTGTATGCTAGTTTGTACAAGTGGTTTACAAATGATTGATAACTAGCATGCATAGGAGCTAGCTAGATTTTCTATATTCCGCTCTTAATTCAAGTACCTTGCTTATAATGTGATCTCACGTGGTACTTTGAGTTTTGATGAAAATCTAGTTACCTTGATGCTTGTATGGTGAAAATGGCGCAACTCCGATTGGTATCACGCTTCAAAGGTCCATTTCTTTCACCTTAAGCATCATTTTGGTAACATAGCTCACCCTCAATTTCAATATTCATACATGTATGCAATGCTTCGTTCCAAACTCGTGGCATACATGTAGGGGGAGCTTATGCTACCAAAACTCGAACTATGATGATTGTCCAATCCTATGATTGTAAGCAAAATGCTTGGACAACCGTTGTATGTTCAAAAACATTAATCATAAAACCTTTATGCGGGTTGTCACCAATTACCAAAAAGGGGGAGATTGAAGATCTCTAGTTTGGTTTTGGCTAATTAGTGACACCTAAGGACTAATCTCTCAATGCTAAGTGTTTGACATGATTGGAGATTGGTCGATGCGGAGTTGGTGCATGGTGATCATGGAGAGTGGATCGAGGTGATCTAAAAAGTTTGATCAAGCATGCAACTCGGTGGAGTTTGGAGATCAAAGGTCCCAAGGCAAAGGTATAACCATAGGGCTTTTGATTTCACACCCAAGACACCATAGAGAGTGTGGGTGATTATAGGATCGATAAGCCGTACTATAAAGAGGGGAAAACTTTCGTACATATCGATCCTCACGTGCCTTTAGGTTCAAGTCTCATATGCATGCATTCTAACCTAAAGTGCTAACTCCGTCCTTGTCGGAAATGGTTTCAAAAATGCTAACACATGGTGTTGAGGTGTTCTTCGGCGTGTCGGCAACAAGAAACAAGTGACGGAAGTCGGCTTGGAGCAAAGGCGAAGGAACGGCAACAAAACGACGAGTTTTCGCAGCTCGGGCGTGGCCGGACGCACCGGCCAGGAAGCTAGTCGGAAGTGACCGGGACGGTCCGGTCGGTCGCCCGGCGAGAGAGCATGTTTCGGGGTCGGGCGTCGACGGGTGACCGGACGCACCGGCCGGAAGCATCCGGTGCCGGCCGGACGCATCGGCCGGATCTGCGCTGACGGGACGCGACGGAGGCGGGGTCGGGTGGTCGATTTTGGCTTGTCGGTTGTGACCGGATCCACCGACCGGACTCACCGGGTGAGTCCGGTCAAGCGCCCCGGTCAAGCCGCTCCAAAGTGTGGTTTTCACCCTTTCCACCACATTTCGTGGTGTGGCCTATATATACCCATTTGGCTGCCCCTTGCTCTCTCTCTTGGTCATTTGAATCATTCCTAACATCTTTGAGCAAGCAAGCAAGCCTCCCTCCTCTCTCATTCTTGATTTGAGCTTCATTCTTGAGAGAAGAGTTGATCCAAGTGCATTGCATCGAGCTCTTGCATCTAGAGGCACTTGGGGATCGTTGTGAGACGGTGGATTTCCGTTTCTCTTGGAGGCACCGCTCCTAGCCGGCTTGGTGAAGTGGTGGAGTTGTTGGCAAGAAGAGGTGATTGTTTCTTGGCCACCTCCGGTTGATTTGTGAGAGGATTACGCACTCCCTCGTCGAGAAGACAAAGTGCAAGGAATACATTGCTCGTGCTTTGGGTACCACACTTGTTGAGTGGTGTGTTGAGGCTAGCAAGGGCACCGCCTAGCTCAAACACCATCCTTGTGTTGGTCGGCACTTAGGAGATTAGCTTGTCGGTGTACAAGTGAACTCCGGGTGAACAAATCGACTTGTTCATTGTCTCGGCGTGTGGATCATCACCTTCGTGTGATTGATTGTTCATCTTGTTCCGGTGATTAGTTGACATCCTCTACGAGTTGGTATATCGCTCTTACTCTTGCATTTACCTTCCTAGTTTACCTTGAGTAGAGAGGTAGCACTTGTTTTTGTGTAGTTGTTCTTGCTAGCATAAGGACCATATTAGGATTGCTCACTAGTTAGTGTAGTGACATAGCTCTTGTGTGACATAGAGATTATAGAATATATTTAGAATTGTCACTAGAGGCTTGCAAGACAATAGAGCTAGTGCAAACCGCTTTTACGTAGGTGTTTTATACTAATCGGTTTGTTTAGTTGAGCTTGTAGAAATTTTTTATAGGCTATTCACCCCCTCTAGCCATCTAGGACCTTACAAGTGGTATCGAGCCGTGGTCACCATATTTGAAGGCTTAACAACCTTGGTGTGATAGTATGGCAAATGTTGTGTTCAACCATGTTGGGGGAAAGCCTCCTTTCTTTGATGAGGTCAAGAATTTTGATTATTGGAAGAGATGCATGAGAATGTACTTGGGATCAATCAACGACCAAGTATGGGAAGTGACCGAGAAGGACTATGTCATCCTTGATCCAACCAACCTCACTCCCACCGACAAGTCCAACAAGCAATGCAACACCATGACATTGAACACATTGTACAATGGCATGGATGTCAAGGTGTTTGAGGGCATCAAAGACCTTGAAAAGGCAAGTGAGGTTTGGAAGAAGCTTTGTGAGACCTATGAGAGCACCAAAGTTGTGAAAAGTGCCAAATTGTATGTTCTCAGTGAATTTGAGAACTTCAAGATGAAGAAGGATGAGACCATTTCAGAGACATTTCATAGGCTCCAAGTAATTGTGAATGATCTCAAGTCATTGGGAGTGAAGACTTTGGATAGAGACTTTGGGCACAAATTCTTGATGTGTTTGCCTAAGAGATTTGCTATGTTGAGGAAGATTCTCTTTTACAGTGCATTGGACACAATGACACCTAGTGACTTGCTTGGTGAGGTGCTAACCGATGAGCAAGTTGATGGCATGGAAGATGAAGTAGAGAAGGAAGATGACAAGAACAAGAAGGTTGTGGCATTCAAGGCCGCCACCACCTCATCCAAGGCCAAGGGCAAGTCCAAGGTTCAAGAAGAAGATGATAAGGAAGTCAACCTTGAGAAGATTGATCAAGAGTTTGCTATGTTCGTGAAGAAGTTTAGCAAGGTCTTGAAGAGCAAGAACTTTGGGCAAGGCTCTAGAAGAAGAAATGATTCATCCAAGAGCAATGAAGAGCTAAGAAAGTGCTTTGAGTGTGATAGCCCTTATCACATCCTTGCCGATTGCCCAATCAAGAAAGAAAAGAAAAGAAAAAGATGAATATACAAGAGTGGCAAGACAAACAAGAAGAGCAAGACCATGACATTCAAGAAGACAAATGATGGTGCTTTTGTTTGTTCTTAGGATAGTGATGGTTCATCCGATGAAGAGGAAGAGAAGCCCAAGGCCATGAGTGCAATTGGCCAACACAAGACATCATCCCTCTTCGGCTCATCACCTTCATGCTTCATGGCTAAAGCCACTAAGGTATCATTGCATGAGCATGAAGAACTAAATGCTAATGAAGTAAAATATGATAGTGATGATAATGATGATAATGATGATAAACCCACTTGAGATGATCTTCTTGAGATGCTTAAGCAAACTCATATCATGCTTAAGACTAAGGACAAGGAATGTAAAGCTTTGCAAAAGAGTGTAAAAACTCTTGAGCAAAACTTTAGGGAGCTAGAGGCCACCCATGAGGGTCTAAAGGAAGACCATGGGGAATTGGAGCTAGCTCATACAAGGCTTCACAAAGCCCATGCCTTGCTCTTAGAGAAGAATAATAAAGCTTGCTTAATCATCAAAAAGGATGTTGGTTCAACATGTGACATCATAGATGAACCCTTTGTGGTTGATGTTGAAGAACCATCCATTCCTTCCACATCCACATCAACCCACTCAAGCTCTACTAGTAGTGATGGAGTAATTTTAGATTCATCACTAAAAGTTGAGAATGAGACTCTCAAAAGAGAGGTGGATGAGCTCACCCACTCCTTGAGGAAGGCATATGGTGGGATGCCCGCTTGCTAAAGTGCTTGGGTAGCCAAAAAAGTTTTCCCTTAATAAGGAAGGCTTAGGCTATGTCCCCAAGAAAGGCAAGAAGGCCTTTGCTACTCCAAAGCCTAGCTTTGTGAAGAGCAATGGGTCCTATTGCAATAGATGCAAGCAAGTGGGGCATCAAGAGAACAAATGTGCTAAAATGAACATGAACAAAAAATCAAGCAAAGTGCATTCCATACATTTTAATTCTTGTTATTTGCTTACCAAGGGTGAGAAGGGTGTCAAGGCAAAGTTTGTTGGTACACCCATTGTTGGCCCAAAGAAGAAGGCAATTTGGGTACCAAAGGCTTTAGTTGCTAACCTCCAAGGACCCAAAGGCAAATGGGTACCTAAATCTTATTGATTTCCTTATAGGTGAATTACAAGATTGGGGGCAATCATTGGATTCTTGATAGTGGGTGCACTCAACATATGACCGGTGATGCAAGAAAGTTCAACATTATTGATTCAACTCAAGAGAATGGCAAGCCTATTATATTTGGTGATAGCAAGAGTGGCAAGATACAAAGCATAGGCAAGATTGAATAACCAATGATTTGACATTATCCAATGTGGCACTAGTGGACATATTGAAGTATAATTTGCTTTCGGTGGCACAAATTTGTGATCTTGGTTATAAGTGCATCTTTGGTGAAGATAGTGTTGAGATAGTAAATACGAAAAGACTCAAGCTTGATCTTCAAGGGAATAAGATTTGACAACCTCTACCTTGTTGATTTTGATGCTAGTGAGACTCAAATTAGTACATGCTTGATATCTCAATCTAGCATGAGTTGGCTATGGCATAGAAGACTTGGTCATGTTGGCATGAAGCAACTCAACAAGTTAGTGACACATGATCTAGTAAGAGGCTTGAAGGATGTTCACTTTGACAAGGACAAGCTATGTAGTGCATGTCAAGCGGCAAGCAAGTTGCAAATACTCATCCAAAGAAGAGCTTCATGAGTACTTGCAAGGCATTTGATTTGATCCATATTGACTTGTTTGGCCCAACCGCATACACAAGCATTGGTGGCAACAAGTATGGATTTGTGATTGTGGATGACTATACAAGATTCACTTGGATGTTCTTTTTCAATGACAAGAGTGATGTGTATTCATTGTTCAAGATATTCCTCAAAAGGGTGCACAATGAATTTGATATCATAGTGAAGAAAGTGAGAAGTGACAATGGAAATGAGTCCAAGAACACAAGAGTTGATGAGCTATGTGATGATTATGGAATCATGCATCAACTTTCGGCCAAGTACACACCACAATCAAATGGCCTAGTTGAGAGGAAGAATAGGACTCTCATTGAGATGGCAAGATCAATGCTTAGTGAATACAATGTGAGTCAATCTTTTTGGGGCGAAGCAATCAACACCGCATGCCACTACATCAATAGATTGTATTGCCATCCCATGATGAACAAGACACCTTATGAGCTATTGAATGGAAGAAAGTCAACCATTGCATACTTTAGAGTATTTGGGTGCAAATGCTACATATTGAAGAAGGATGCAAGACTTGGCAAGTTTGATAAGAGGTGTGATGAGGGGTTCCTACTTGGTTATTCCACCACAAGCAAAGCTTATAGAGTGTGGAACAACTCAAGTGGGTGTATTGAAGAAGTCCATGATGTTGAATTTGATGAAACCAATGGGTCCCAAGATGAAGATGAGAACCTCAATGATGTTAGTGGAACTCATTTGGTAAATGCAATGAGAGGCATGGACATTGGTGATATTAGGCCAACTCAAGTTGATGATGACAAAGATGAAGTGCAAATCACTCAAGCTAGTGGTGCTCAAGCTCAAGATCAAAAACAAGCTAGTACATCATCTCAAGCAACAACAAGTGATCAACCAAGCTCAAGCAATCAAGTTCCAATACTACAAAGCTCAAGTGTTGCTAGAGATCACCCAATTGATTAAATTATTGGTGACATTGCAAGTGGAGTGCAAACTAGAGGAAGACTAGCGGCATTTTGTGAACACTTTACTTTTGTGTCACAAGAAGAGCCCGAAAAGGTTGATGATGCCTTGAAGGATGAAGAATGGGTCATTGCAATGCAAGAGGAGCTCAACAACTTTGATAGAAACAAGGTCTGGGAATTGGTAGAGAGACCAAAGGACTACAATGTCGTTGGAACCAAATGGGTTTTCAAGAATAAGCAAGATGAAGATGGCATTGTTGTGAGAAACAAAGCAAGACTAGTTGCACAAGGTTACACTCAAGTTGAGGGTCTTGACTTTGGTGAAACATATGCTCGGTTGCAAGATTAGAGGCAATTACAATTCTATTGGCCTATGCATGTGCACACAACATCAAGCTCTATCAAATGGATGTCAAGAGTGCTTTTCTCAATGGCTTCATCAATGAGCTAGTGTATGTTGAGCAACCACCCAGTTTTGAAGATTACCATCATCCCAACCATGTGTACAAGTTGAACAAGGCATTGTATGGGTTGAAGCAAGCACCTAGAGCATGGTATGAGAGGTTGAGAGACTTCTTACTCAAGAAAGGCTTCAAGATGGGCAAAGTTGACACTACTCTCTTCACCAAGAAGATTGGAAATGATTTGTCTGTCATGCAAATATATGTTGATGATATCATCTTTGGATCAACAAATCAAGAGTATTGTGAAGAGTTTGCCAAGATGATGGCAAAAAGAATTTAAAATGTCTATGCTTGGAGAGCTCACATATTTCCTTGGTCTTCAAATCAAGCAAATGAAGAGTGGCACCTTCATTAGTCAAGGAAAATACATTAGAGACATGATCAAGAAGTTTGGCATGCAAGATGCAAAAGGGCATCAATACACCAATGGGTACCAATGGATCATTGGACAATGATGAGAATGGAAATATGGTTGATCAAAGGTACTATAGGTCATTGATTGGAAGCTTACTCTATGTGACCGCTTCTAGGCCCGATGTGATGTTTAGTGTTGGCAAGTGTGCAAGATTTCAATCCTCACCTAGAGAGAGTCATCTCACCGCATCAAAAGGATATTGAGGTACTTGAAGCACACACAAAATGTTGGGCTATGGTATCCCAAGGGGTCAAACTTTGAGCTTATTGGATATTCGGACTCCGACTATGGGGGATGTAAGGTTGATAGAAGAAGCACAAGTGGCACTTGTCAATTCCTTAGAAGATCTCTAGTATCTTGGTCATCAAAGAAGCAAACCGGTGTGACACTTTCAACCGCCAAGGGCGAATACATTAGTGCTTGGGTAGTTGTTGTGCACAATTGCTATGGATGAGATCAACATTGAAGGATTATGGATTTGATTTCCATCATGTGCCTTTGTATTGTGACAATAAAAGTGCTTGCAAGATGACTCAAAACCCGGTTCAACATACAAGAACCAAGCACATTGACATAAGGCACCACTTCATTAGAGATCATCAACAAAAGGGTGACATTGCTATCCAACCTATTGGCACAGAAGATCAACTAGCCGACATCTTTACAAAGCCACTAGATGAGAAGAGGTTTTGCAAGCTAAGAAATGAGTTGAATATCCTTGACTTCTCCAACATGAGTTGAATGCACCCCACTATCATGACATGCCTCTTCATCAAGCAAGCCAAGGTAAAATTGTTTGGCATGGCATTCATGATAACTAAGGACTTGTTAGAACATATAGACATATAACTTGTGCCTTAGGAAGCATTCATGAAAAATAAAAAAGGATTTCAATGTATGTATGCTATCACTATTGCTCTTTATGCTTATTTGATCTAGTGATGACATATGACATGTTTATGGGCTTGCAATCTCAAGTGTTGAATTTGGCTACCTTTTCACACATATGCTTCAACATAGGCAAGATAACCCTTGTCATGAGATGTGAAGAAGCTTGTCTTTGGTTCAAACCGAAATATATGTTTGACAAGTGATCCAAATTTGACCAAATTTTGAGCACTATTCTCTCTTCCATAACACAACATGGTCATACCTTTTGTGGAAATTGTCGACAAAGGGGGAGAGATTAGTGCATGAAAAGTTTTTGGAAAATTAAAATTTCACATGTTTTTGAAAACCTCTCATGTGGTTCATGAGTTTACAAGTGGTTCACATAAGTAGGGGAGCAAGCTCATAGACAAATTGTTGCATTTGATTGTGCACTAACATATGACTTGCTCATTGCACATGTATTTAAATTCCATATATACATGCTTGTGTGGTGTATGCTAGTTTGTACAAGTGGTTTACAAATGATTGATAACTAGCATGCATAGGAGCTAGCTAGATTTTCTATATTTCGCTCTTAATTCAAGTACCTTGCTTATAATGTGATCTCACGTGGTACTTTGAGTTTTGATGAAAATCTAGTTACCTTGATGCTTGTATGGTGAAAATGGCGCAACTCCGATTGGTATCACGCTTCAAAAGGTCCATTTCTTTCACCTTAAGCATCATTTTGGTAACATAGCTCACCCTCAATTTCAATATTCATACATGTATGCAATGCTTCGTTCCAAACTCGTGGCATACATGTAGGGGAGCTTATGCTACCAAAACTGAACTATGATGATTGTCCAATCCTATGATTGTAAGCAAAATGCTTGGACAACCGTTGTATGTTCAAAAACATTAATCATAAAACCTTTATGCGGGTTGTCACCAATTACCAAAAAGGGGAGATTGAAGATCTCTAGTTTGGTTTTGGCTAATTAGTGACACCTAAGGACTAATCTCTCAATGCTAAGTGTTTGACATGATTGGAGATTGGTCGCGTGCGGGAGTTGGTGCATGGTGATCATGGAGAGTGGATCGAGGTGATCTAAAAAGTTTGATCAAGCATGCAACTCGGTGGAGTTTGGAGATCAAAGGTCCCAAGGCAAAGGTATAACCATAGGGCTTTTGATTTCACACCCAAGACACCATAGAGAGTGTGGGTGATTATAGGATCGATAAGCCGTACTATAAAGAGGGGAAAACTTTTCGTACATATCGATCCTCACGTGCCTTTAGGTTCAAGTCTCATATGCATGCATTCTAACCTAAAGTGCTAACTCCGTCCTTGTCGGAAATGGTTTCAAAAATGCTAACACATGGTGTTGAGGTGTTCTTCGGCGTGTCGGCAACAAGAAACAAGTGACGGAAGTCGGCTTGGAGCAAAGGCGAAGGAACGGCAACAAAACGACGAGTTTTTCGCAGCTCGGGCGTGGCCGGGACGCGACCGGCCGGAAGCTAGTCGGAAGTGACCGGGACGGTCCGGTCGGTCGCGTCTGGCGGAAGAGCATGTTTCGAGGGTCGGGCGTCGACGGGTGACCGGCGCACCCGGCCGGAAGCATCCGGTGCCGGCCGGACGCATCGACCGGATCGCGCTGACGGACGCACGGAGGAGGGGGGTCAGCCTGGTCGATTTTGGCTTGTCGGTTGTGACCGGATCCACCGACTGGACTCACCGGGTGAGTCCGGTCGATGCGTCCGGCCAAGCCGCGAAAAGTGTGGTTTTCACCCTTTCCACCACATTTCGTGGTGTGGCCTATATATACCCATTTGGCTGCCCTTGCTCTCTCTCTTGGTCATTTGAATCATTCCTAACATCTTTGAGCAAGCAAGCAAGCCTCCCTCCTCTCTCATTCTTGATTTGAGCTTCATTCTTGAGAGAAGAGTTGATCCAAGTGCATTGCATCGAGCTCTTGCATCTAGAGGCACTTGGGGATCGTTGTGAGACGGTGGATTTCCCGTTTCTCTTGGAGGCACCGCTCCTAGCCGGCTTGGTGAAGTGGTGGAGTTGTTGGCAAGAAGAGGTGATTGTTTCTTGGCCACCTCCGGTTGATTTGTGAGAGGATTACGCACTCCTCGTCGAAGACAAAGTGCAAGGAATACATTGCTCGTGCTTTGGGTACCACACTTGTTGAGTGGTGTGTTGAGGCTAGCAAGGGCACCGCCTAGCTCAAACACCATCCTTGTGTTGGTCGGCACAACTTAGGAGATTAGCTTGTCGGTGTACAAGTGAACTCCGGGTGAACAAATCGACTTGTTCATTGTCTCGGCGTGTGGATCATCACCTTCGTGTGATTGATTGTTCATCTTGTTCCCGGTGATTAGTTGACATCCTCTACGAGTTGGTATATCGCTCTTACTCTTGCATTTACCTTCCTAGTTTACCTTGAGTAGAGAGGTAGCACTTGTTTTGTGTAGTTGTTCTTGCTAGCATAAGGACCATATTAGGATTGCTCACTAGTTAGTGTAGTGACATAGCTCTTGTGTGACATAGAGATTATAGAATATATTTAGAATTGTCACTAGAGGCTTGCAAGACAATAGAGCTAGTGCAAACCGCTTTACGCCGTGTTTTATACTAATCGGTTTGTTTAGTTGAGCTTGTAGAAATTTTTTATAGGCTATTCACCCCCTCTAGCCATCTAGGACCTTACAAGTGGTATCAGAGCCGTGGTCACCATATTTGAAGGCTTAACAACCTTGGTGTGATAGTATGGCAAATGTTGTGTTCAACCATGTTGGGGGAAAGCCTCCTTTCTTTGATGAGGTCAAGAATTTTGATTATTGGAAGAGATGCATGAGAATGTACTTGGGATCAATCAACGACCAAGTATGGGAAGTGACCGAGAAGGACTATGTCATCCTTGATCCAACCAACCTCACTCCCACCGACAAGTCCAACAAGCAATGCAACACCATGACATTGAACACATTGTACAATGGCATGGATGTCAAGGTGTTTGAGGGCATCAAAGACCTTGAAAAGGCAAGTGAGGTTTGGAAGAAGCTTTGTGAGACCTATGAGAGCACCAAAGTTGTGAAAAGTGCCAAATTGTATGTTCTCCAGAGTGAATTTGAGAACTTCAAGATGAAGAAGGATGAGACCATTTCAGAGACATTTCATAGGCTCCAAGTAATTGTGAATGATCTCAAGTCATTGGGAGTGAAGACTTTGGATAGAGACTTTGGGCACAAATTCTTGATGTGTTTGCCTAAGAGATTTGCTATGTTGAGGAAGATTCTCTTTACAGGTGCATTGGACACAATGACACCTAGTGACTTGCTTGGTGAGGTGCTAACCGATGAGCAAGTTGATGGCATGGAAGATGAAGTAGAGAAGGAAGATGACAAGAACAAGAAGGTTGTGGCATTCAAGGCCGCCACCACCTCATCCAAGGCCAAGGGCAAGTCCAAGGTTCAAGAAGAAGATGATAAGGAAGTCAACCTTGAGAAGATTGATCAAGAGTTTGCTATGTTCGTGAAGAAGTTTAGCAAGGTCTTGAAGAGCAAGAACTTTGGGCAAGGCTCTAGAAGAAGAAATGATTCATCCAAGAGCAATGAAGAGCTAAGAAAGTGCTTTGAGTGTGATAGCCCTTATCACATCCTTGCCGATTGCCCAATCAAGAAAGAAAAGAAAAAGATGAACGCATACAAGAGTGGCAAGACAAACAAGAAGAGCAAGACCATGACATTCAAGAAGACAAATGATGGTGCTTTTGTTTGTTCTTAGGATAGTGATGGTTCATCCGATGAAGAGGAAGAGAAGCCCAAGGCCATGAGTGCAATTGGCCAACACAAGACATCATCCCTCTTGGCTCATCACCTTCATGCTTCATGGCTAAAAGCCACTAAGGTATCATTGCATGAGCATGAAGAACTAAATGCTAATGAAGTAAAATATGATAGTGATGATAATGATGATAATGATGATAAACCCACTTGAGATGATCTTCTTGAGATGCTTAAGCAAACTCATATCATGCTTAAGACTAAGGACAAGGAATGTAAAGCTTTGCAAAAGAGTGTAAAAACTCTTGAGCAAAACTTTAGGGAGCTAGAGGCCACCCATGAGGGTCTAAAGGAAGACCATGGGGAATTGGAGCTAGCTCATACAAGGCTTCACAAAGCCCATGCCTTGCTCTTAGAGAAGAATAATAAAGCTTGCTTAATCATCAAAAAGGATGTTGGTTCAACATGTGACATCATAGATGAACCCTTTGTGGTTGATGTTGAAGAACCATCCATTCCTTCCACATCCACATCAACCCACTCAAGCTCTACTAGTAGTGATGGAGTAATTTTAGATTCATCACTAAAAGTTGAGAATGAGACTCTCAAAAGAGAGGTGGATGAGCTCACCCACTCCTTGAGGAAGGCATATGGTGGGATGCCCGCTTGCTAAAGTGCTTGGGTAGCCAAAAGTTTTCCCTTAATAAGGAAGGCTTAGGCTATGTCCCCAAGAAAGGCAAGAAGGCCTTTGCTACTCCAAAGCCTAGCTTTGTGAAGAGCAATGGGTCCTATTGCAATAGATGCAAGCAAGTGGGGCATCAAGAGAACAAATGTGCTAAAATGAACATGAACAAAAAATCAAGCAAAGTGCATTCCATACATTTTAATTCTTGTTATTTGCTTACCAAAAGGGTGAGAAGGGTGTCAAGGCAAAGTTTGTTGGTACACCCATTGTTGGCCCAAAGAAGAAGGCAATTTGGGTACCAAAGGCTTTAGTTGCTAACCTCCAAGGACCCAAAGGCAAATGGGTACCTAAATCTTATTGATTTCCTTATAGGTGAATTACAAGATTGGGGGCAATCATTGGATTCTTGATAGTGGGTGCACTCAACATATGACCGGTGATGCAAGAAAGTTCAACATTATTGATTCAACTCAAGAGAATGGCAAGCCTATTATATTTGGTGATAGCAAGAGTGGCAAGATACAAAGCATAGGCAAGATTGGAATAACCAATGATTTGACATTATCCAATGTGGCACTAGTGGACATATTGAAGTATAATTTGCTTTCGGTGGCACAAATTTGTGATCTTGGTTATAAGTGCATCTTTGGTGAAGATAGTGTTGAGATAGTAAATACGAAAGACTCAAGCTTGATCTTCAAGGGAATAAGATTTGACAACCTCTACCTTGTTGATTTTGATGCTAGTGAGACTCAAATTAGTACATGCTTGATATCTCAATCTAGCATGAGTTGGCTATGGCATAGAAGACTTGGTCATGTTGGCATGAAGCAACTCAACAAGTTAGTGACACATGATCTAGTAAGAGGCTTGAAGGATGTTCACTTTGACAAGGACAAGCTATGTAGTGCATGTCAAGGCAAGCAAGTTGCAAATACTCATCCAAAAAGAAGAGCTTCATGAGTACTTGCAAGGCATTTGATTTGATCCATATTGACTTGTTTGGCCCAACCGCATACACAAGCATTGGTGGCAACAAGTATGGATTTGTGATTGTGGATGACTATACAAGATTCACTTGGATGTTCTTTTTCAATGACAAGAGTGATGTGTATTCATTGTTCAAGATATTCCTCAAAAGGGTGCACAATGAATTTGATATCATAGTGAAGAAAGTGAGAAGTGACAATGGAAATGAGTCCAAGAACACAAGAGTTGATGAGCTATGTGATGATTATGGAATCATGCATCAACTTTCGGCCAAGTACACACCACAATCAAATGGCCTAGTTGAGAGGAAGAATAGGACTCTCATTGAGATGGCAAGATCAATGCTTAGTGAATACAATGTGAGTCAATCTTTTTGGGCGAAGCAATCAACACCGCATGCCACTACATCAATAGATTGTATTGCCATCCCATGATGAACAAGACACCTTATGAGCTATTGAATGGAAGAAAGTCAACCATTGCATACTTTAGAGTATTTGGGTGCAAATGCTACATATTGAAGAAGGATGCAAGACTTGGCAAGTTTGATAAGAGGTGTGATGAGGGGTTCCTACTTGGTTATTCCACCACAAGCAAAGCTTATAGAGTGTGGAACAACTCAAGTGGTGTATTGGAAGAAGTCCATGATGTTGAATTTGATGAAACCAATGGGTCCCAAGATGAAGATGAGAACCTCAATGATGTTAGTGGAACTCAACTGGTAAATGCAATGAGAGGCATGGACATTGGTGATATTAGGCCAACTCAAGTTGATGATGACAAAGATGAAGTGCAAATCACTCAAGCTAGTGGTGCTCAAGTTCAAGATCAACAACAAGCTAGTACATCATCTCAAGCAACAACAAGTGATCAACCAAGCTCAAGCAATCAAGTTCCAATACTACAAAGCTCAAGTGTTGCTAGAGATCACCCAATTGATTAAATTATTGGTGACATTGCAAGTGGAGTGCAAACTAGAGGAAGACTAGCGGCATTTTGTGAACACTTTACTTTTGTGTCACAAGAAGAGCCCGAAAAGGTTGATGATGCCTTGAAGGATGAAGAATGGGTCATTGCAATGCAAGAGGAGCTCAACAACTTTGATAGAAACAAGGTTTGGGAATTGGTAGAGAGACCAAAGGACTACAATGTCATTGGAACCAAATGGGTTTTCAACAACTAAGAGCTATAGGAATCCATCTCTACCTTTCCATATCTACCCTTGTGTTGTCCTTGGATGAATTAGCTAGAAGAGAATACATTCGTTCCTCGTGGAGATACAATCACCTTAGTTTAAATTATTGCAAACTATTGTGAACTGAGGTGTGAGTTTAAATTCCATTTCGAACTATTGCGAACCGAGGTGATTGTCGTTGGTGCCCGTGGAGGCAAAGTTGCGGTGGCGGGCGGAACACATGGTCGCGGTGATGTCCGTTGGCCGGTCACTAACGACATATTTTTCCCGTCAACTTACTACCATAAAAGGAGTAAAACTATACCTTTTATACTCATATACATTTATCACTAATAAAATTCCACTTGTAGTGTCTATTATTTTATTTTACTGATTTATAATAAAAGCAAGTGGAAAAAATCGACCAAAGTACGCCATCCGGGAAGCGCATTATTGCAAAAACACAAGCCCCGGAGCAAATCGACCCAAAACATCAAAATTGGGCCGAGCCAAGCCCGGCCCACAACTTTTCAAGACGAAGGAAGACACCCCATCGAGACCGGGCCAAAGGCCGAAGCCTGGGGGGGTGCGCTACACCACCACTGGTGCGGCCGCACCCTCCCCGAGGGCGGTTTCGCCCAACCTCGGGAGGCGGTTCGTGCACCTCGCCAAATGGGGATTCCCGCTGTGGGATGGTCGGTTTGCTCGGATTAGGAAGGTTTACCAGTGTCGGTTTTGGTGTAAATTAGCATTTAGGCCCCCTCCTCCAAGTGTATAAGTAGTCCCCCCTCTCCTCCTCTCTCAACACACACCACTTGGAGTCCAAAGCAAACCAAAGCAATCTTCCTCTCTCTACCACCTCTACCTCTCTCTTCTTCTTCTACTTCTTCTTTCTTCTTCTTCTTAGTTCTTGGTTAGTACTTGGAGTAGAAGAGCTACAAGGAGGGCTTGTCTCCTAGAAGAAAGTGCCTTGGTAATACATCTTCTCTATGGAGCATTCTTCTATTTACAAGTCTTATATCTATGTTCTTGGCCTAACTTATGAACTAGAGTATAGTCTTGTTCATGTTCTTGTGTTGGTATATGAACTAGCATATAGTTTACATATCATAATCTTGACATGTTCATCTCGGTTCATCATCGATCATCATATGCCTAACTTGATTAGAGGTGGGATATCGGTTCGTTGTTCCTTCGGGTTTGCTCTTGTTCTAGTCCGGTCCATTCGACGAGTGGGGATCCTGGGGGACAAGAGTAGTGCTCGATATGCGGGCATGGTGCCGGGTATTACGACACCGCGAATATGAGGGCATGCCATGGTTGAGGGGGTAGGCGGCTTGGTCGTGACAAGCCTTGACCGCCCCTTGAAATCCCCCCCACGTTCGTATGTTACGTAGGAGTTCAGTAAATGCCTTGGTGGGAAGCAGACTTCCCGGTGGGGTCTCCCCCAGATCCTAGACCTAACCATGCTTAAATCATGTTTGCATATGATCCTAACTATTCGGTTGTATGGCCATGACTAGATACATTAGAATTACTCCATTAGGTTATTCATTTATTCTTTATCTATTTTCTTTATCCTTTTGGTCGGTGGATTCTTAAGTGTGTGTCACACTATCCATAAACCGTTATTGCTTACCCTGTTATGAACAATTTGGTCTAAGTAAACACATGTTCCTCTATTCGGATGCCATGCTAGTTTATTAATCACATGCCTTCCTTTGGGAAAATATAAATAACGATACCCCTGAATACTTCCGGTGAAATGCTACAATGATAGATCCGCGCTGCGGATGAAATATCTAACATGGCAAGATCTATCCCGTTGACAATCCCTTTCGGATCACCGACATGGTGGTTTTACTTGGGAATGTCACGGCGCATTTTCGGCGCCGTTATTGGGGATGGGTTTTATACCTGTTTCCTTTGATTGCGCTAAGAAATGTCAACAATGTCGGTGTCGGCGACGGGACGTAGTGGTGATAGGTAGGGCGGTGGAGCAGCGTGGGGGTTCTCCAAGCGACGGAGGCGAGCCTCGATTTGTAGAAGCGGTGGTCAATTTTCTCGAAGTTGTCCTCAAGCAGGTTCTTGAGGGTGATGAAAAAGTCGTACATCTCGGAAGCCATGGGTGGTGGGTGGATCGGCTGGTCTCCGAGTACCACGTGTCAAAGTCGCGACGCAGGGGCGGTGGCGATGCCTCATGCAAGTGGTGGTGCACGGCGGCTGGCGCAGACGGCGACGCGTGCGCGTGGAGGCTAGGGCGGCGGTAGCTAGAAGACAGAGCTGGGAGGAATATTTTCTTGATTGATTGAATAAAGAGGTTACATCTCCTTAATATTTATAGCCTACGTAAGGGACTTGTAATCCAAGTAGTTTTAAAGGTTTTCTTATAGATCGGAATACCTTTTACAAGCAAGATCATATTTGTTTCCTAATAGGAGGTTTCCTTATAGATTGGAATATCCTCTTTTCAAACAAATCTAACTTTATTTCCTAACTCAACGTAAATTCATTTATGTTTTCCTAATTTAATTGATGAAAAGATGACGATGGCATAGCCGCCGCCGGCTGCCACCCTCCTCCCCGGCGGCGCACTAACCCCGTTTGGGTCGGGCCGCGTTTGTACTGTGACAGGAACTGCTGCCGATGGAGTGCCACGTGGAGACCGACTACCACCCTGGCGAGGCTCTAGGGTTGGCGATTTTGATAAGAAATTAAGGTTGATATATATAGCTAGGGCATAGCCGGCTTGGTAAGTTTAGGACAAACTAGATACGGATTGATTATCTCAAATGATGCTTCATTCTTGTCCAAATATTTTCCTCTTTTGAATGTCAATTTCATCGCTAGAATCAATATATTCAAATCTGTTTCAAACGTGGAGTAAATATGGTAGACTCTAGTTGATGATATATGATTTAATTCCTATCTGAATATGAGGTGCTGATAGACTCTCTTGGCTATTTATTCCGCCCGATCCCATCTCTCGTGCTCTCCGATTTTCTTAGCTTGTCTTCAATGTCATGCTTTGCTTTGAAATTTCAGCAATTGTTGCAATGGTGTCATACTAACTTGCTCAGTGTGATCTCCATGGACAAATAACCTTTTCTTCTTGGACTAAATGCACAAGATGATAATTCAAAGCATAGAAGTTTGTTTGCCAATTCAGATTGCAACACCCAGATCAGTTGGAACGTAACTGACATAATAGCTGCATGTGTGAATGCTATCAGCACCTGATACTGTCAGCTACTCTTGTTCTTCATCTTCTATAAGTTATACACTAGTTATAGCCCATCATAAGAGGTTTTATAGCAAGCATTGGAAACATCTGTACAAAATAACTAATTTAGCATTAGAGCTGTATCATTTCGTTGGATATTTTCCTCAAATATGTTGAGCCTTAACTGAAACAACCATCTCAATATGTACAAACAGCTCTACTGCTAAATCTCATTTTCTGGCAACTAGCCACTGTATATTATTACATAACTATGCTTGCACTTGTCTTACCTTCTATGCATGTCCTATGAAGTATGGATAAACAAGGAGTATTGCTCACAAGTTGCGACATCAAAAGCTGGACAAAAAGAATATAGTTGACACACAGGAAGTTGCCTTTGACCTGTTCATCAATTGAAATGTCCAAAGCTTTATTAAACTGTAAATAGCAAACTAGCAATCTAATACAAATAAAATCAAGAATCAACGACATAATAGTCATTTTCATGCATAAGTCAATGGATACCTACACAGTTCTTACTAATCTTAAAAGGAAAAATTTGCCACATGACATCAAAAGTGGCGCGCATTTGCTGGTTCACACTTTTGCAGCTAACACTCACCACCAAAACAGTTGTCATTTGTAAACCATAAGGCCAATGGCTATGAAATTTTAACAGCAACAAGATACGATAGTTATCTACAAATCATCTAATACTCACTTCCAAAGAAAACCTCGTTAAGGACATGAAATCATGTCCACCAGCAAATCGTGGGCCGTTAAGGTTGCTGGTGGACATGATTTCATGTCCTTAACGCAGGTTTTCTTTTGGAAGTGAGTATTAGATGATTTGTAGATAACTGTTTTGGTGGTGAGTGTTAGCTGCAAAAGTGTGAACCAGCAAATGCGCGCCACTTTTGATGTCTAACAGGGCAAATTTCCCCATCTTAAAATGGGGTGCACTTTGTGCCTATCAATTTTGGTAATAACCTACACCTACTGCAAGTATGCGAATTTCCTGATGAGGTCCCTACGAAATCAAGTTGCTAGGGTAAGGCCATGGAGGCATGGAGTGTCCATGTCTATCATGCATGCCTTTTCTAGGGATGTGTGGTGGGGTGTTGGTTTGTGTTTTGTAACGGCCTCTCTACCAAGTGCAGTGATACACAACTAGTATAAAAAACATCACTCTCCTACATGTTCGTGAAAAAAAAATTATTCCATGAAATGATGCTAGTTAAGATGCGAGAGATATACATATGAAAGCATTCTATGCAGTAGTTTATTAATAACTAATTTTAAATAGTGTGATGTAAATCATTTTTCACCACTTACAGTACAATTCAAAAAAATTGGAACTAGTTTTTGCAAGGAAGTTAAATATTATAAATATTATAAGTGCAGATTTGGCGCCCTCGTTACTGAAATACCATGCTGTAATGTTTCAAAAATCATCACAAAAATCATGTATGTAGAAAACATAAAGTTAAGTGTAGCCACAACAATTTCGTTTGAAATTCATCCGAGCAGTCAACCTGACAGTGTTTATCATGTGCTGACAGTAGGACTTCTGTTTTTCTTTAATCTCGATATCAAAGATGAATTTCAAATTGAATTATTGCGGCCACACTTTAACTTTAGGTACTACATACATGATTTTTGTGATGATTTTTTGAAACATTGCAACACGATATTTTAGCTAAAAGAGGGCACCATATACTTTTTGTATTATAATATACCAGTAGGAGTTAGGGCAAAGACTAATTTGACAAATTACTTATATGTTTTTATGAACATACAGATGAACCCAGTCCAAAGAATTTGAAGTTTTTCTAAATGTTTCCTTTCCAGTCTGTTTACCAAAATTTGGGTGTTACTGTTGCACAAAAAAGTTTGAGCTAAAAACTTAATGAAAGATAAATGGAAACATTCAGAAATAATATCATATTTGGATTCTTTACTTACCAATCTAAAATATCCTGCTAAGCTCGTGCAGTCACTCTTGGCTCTGGAATGGATCACTCGAACTTACCTCATTCTTTGCAAACTGTTGTGAATCATTGGTCAGATTCAGTAAAATCAAAAAAAAAAAAGAGTTTATCTAGATTATCTGGGAGCGAAACAAACCGTTGTTGTTGTTGTTATTGTCGCCATCGTAACAGGTTGACTTGATGGCAAAACAAAGTTGCTCCAAAAAAGTGGATCCACGGATGGATCAGCAGGGCTCCAGGTACTCTTCATTGGTGTAGGCATAACAGGGGCCATTGAGTAAGTAGATCTTTGCACCAGCAACTCGTTCATGTTAATATCAATTGCCCCTGTATCATAGCTAGTAGTAGGTACCGAGGCAACAGTCTTTCCTTCTACAATTTCTTTGCTAAGACTACATTCTTCAGATAATTTTGCAGACCTCTCCAAGAAGCTTTTAAAAGCATCAGACTGAGATAGTATGCTGCATGCTGATAAGCCCACTGAAGAGGGCTTTGATGGAGAACCGAGGCCAAGAGAAGGCAACTTATAGGGTTCAGTCTGTTGCATTGAACTTTCAATAGCTCGAATTTCATCAGCAATTTCTTCTGTTTTAGATGTATCTGACTGCCTTGTCTTCTTTGGTAGCCACCAGCGGATGTAATTTGTAAGATCAATTTTTCCTCTCTAAGCCGAAGCTTCCTGCAAATTTCCCATCCAACATGATATCCTTGCCTGTAGTTTCAGAAGTAATAAAATCATTAGCCACACAATCTGATAGCAACTTCTATCACCTTAGAGTTTCACATCACAACTACAAAGAACAGCAGAAGTCTATACAGACTGACCACAACTAAGGCCCATGTAGTCATTGCCGAGTCCCAAAGGGGTATCCCATCTGGAAGTATGAAGTTGCCTGCATGATAAGGCACACCAATCTTAAGCTTTAAGAAGTGCCTTGAGTTTTTTTTTTTTTTCAAGATTCTGCCTAAAGGCATGCGAGTTAATGTTGTGACCGAGTATGAAGAAAATCATGCACAAGGTAGCTTGGATCAAACTATCGATTGGAATTGTAGTAAATGGACTATTTTCATTTTCTCCTTCAAGATATACATAACAGAGATAAGTTTCTATGGGTCAGAAAATATTCCTAATGAAGGAGGTATTGTCTGTACCTTCTTTATTAAAGAACAAATTAAGGATTCACATAAAAAAGTAATCTCCATTAGCAGGGATAGCATAGCTAACACTTACCTAAGAAGCCCACGATATTTTGGCAACCCCCTGTAGAAGGCACTGCTCTTTCTGCAGTGGATGGATCTTCTGGTCAGTGCTTAATAAAATTGAATAATATATATATATATTAGAAATGCACAATTATACCTCCTAAGAGACACGAGATAGTCCTCCTTGAGATCATCTGCATCTCTTCAAGGTCTCTTGCATAGTCAGAGACCTAAATAAGCAAACATATAATGAACATAAGTCTGCAAAATAATAAAAAAAATACAACACAGCTTTAATTGACTACTGCTTAATGAGCATGGAACAGAGATAGCATAATACTCTACATTGGAACTCAGAGTACAGTTATTAGTTCAAGCAATTCTATGTGTCGATACATATGTTGTCACACTCAACAAAAGATATTGTTGTTTTTACTGCGCTTTATAAGTCCACCGACTTGAATCTTCAAAAAAACCAAAAATAAAAAACATTCTACTCAAGTACAACGGTGCAATTATGATGTGCAAACACCCATTTCCAAATAGAAATACAAAAGATAATAGAATTAATGAATAGAGTACAGGTTGCAAAGCTTAATTTCTTGTCCATCATTTCATCATGTGAATACCAAGGAGTCCAGCAGGTACTTATGCAAGCATGATATATCAGCACAACACTTTGCGAAATTCAAAATAGAGGACAAAAAAAGACGGCAACAACCATAATGTAGTCTCATTGCTTTAGAAACAAATAAGGCTCATTTTTAAAAAAAAAAAGTTCCAAAGGATGTTTCCTGAATTAAAACAATTTCCATCAATAGAAGGCTGATCTTCACGTCAAGTGTGAGAACTTCACATCAGTTAAAAACACGAATCATAATCATCACCACACAAGTAAAAAAAGACTCACTGGAAAATTTATTTGTGTTCCAGCTCCCCAGTATTTTAATGCAGCAAGGTCATAGGCCCTTGCTGCAGCCTCTTCATCATCATATGCCCCTATGTTATTGCGCACAGAAGAATTGAGAATGATTAAGAAAATCAAAGCAACTCTGCAAATTAAGTTGAAAACAAGATGCCACTTACCTAAATATACTGCAATAGCAATTGTGCGATGTTGTTTTCCATGCAAAAGAAAAAATTCAATCTTATCAGATCAATGATAGCTATGCCGAAATGAACATTACAAAGAAAACAATATTGTTGACAGTTATGCATCTCAGAGATATGAAATATATTAGAGGGAACTACAGAGGTATAGTTCTTTACTTCCATCCATGTCTTGCAGTGATTATTATGGCATAATGCAAGAACAATCATTATTTTGTGACAGCCCAACTGATTCACAGCAAGGTGGGAAAGGTGTAAAGCATGTTTGAGTGTCAAGTGTTAGGTTGAAGAAGATTCCTCCAGTCATCAAAAGAAATATAGATTTGGACATGTAGCTTTGACCACTAATTTCTGCCAGTGTATACTTATACAAAAGCAAAATCGCAATATTATAAATATGTTTCACAAAGTTTGTCTGGTCCACGTATCTTAGAGTCTTATAACTCACATCATTTCACAAAACCAGGTTGTACCAGTTTCATTGGATAGATGAACTATTAATATTTCCAATGAGCACGAATTTATCACAATTTACATGTAATCACAATCAAACACTATACCACCTAGGTATGGAGACCAGACAAACATTGCAAAACAAGGGGAGTATATATTGAACATAAGAATTCAAGAACACATGCAAATGCAGCTACTCTGTATTAGAGACAGACATACCTTGTTTGCCCTTTTTGTTCTGGTTCTGATTCCACGTGCTTTTGTCCCAGAGGTGAGCCTCATATCGACCTGTCCACCTATGCCTATTGACGAGCCAAAGTCACTTCTATATCAATGTATATGCCTATTGACGTGCCAAAGTCACTTCTATATCAATGTATAAAAACATAGGTAATGGACAAAAGGTCAAAAACAGCTATAACAAAGTCATCATGATAGAAATGTTAGGGCTGCTGAAATTGCTGGTAGCGGCAGAAAAATACAGCTAAATCATTTCGCTTCAGTTGCGGGACCGAGATTGCTTCAGAAGAATTCGAAAACTCTAGGTATTACATCGACCAACTACCCATGCAACAAAAACAGAGGAGTATGAGACGATGGACAGTGAATGCTGAATAAAACAGCATTGATCCACTACCAAGCTGAAACCCGATGTGTCAAAGGTTGCCAGAAATTTTTAGAATTCAAGCAGTTTCCAAAATTACCCACGGCTAGGAATAGGATACCTACTAAGATCAGAAGGTAAACGCTGTTAAGACTCAAGAGAGCTTAGCTCAACTCTGTGCCGCAACCATTCGACCTACAGGGTATTGGAACTGCGCGCACATAATAGATCCCGAAATGGCCGAAACAACATGACAAGCTCTTAGCGAAGGAGATTCAACCAAGGAGCCATCCGATCGAAGCGCGCGCACAAGATTAATTGGTAGCATAGCACGGACGGAGGGGGAGGCAGCAGGGACCGTGCGGCGCGTACCGGGTGACCCCGCGGTAGATGGAGCTCCGCTTCCCCGCGGCACAGGGAGGCATGCGGCTGATGCGCTCCTTGGCCGTGCACACGCGCTCCTTGCGCACCGCCAACGCCCTCCTGGGAACCAGCTCCCCGGACGACGACCCCGCAACGGCGCCGAGCGACGAGGACGAGCCGCCCTCCCCTCCCCCCGCCGCCACAGCCACGGCCTGCAGCCCGGCCGCGGCGTCGGCGTTGGGGGGGAGGCCATGGCGCCCTCCGCTGGCCGGATCGATCGGTCCGTCCGTCGGTCGGGGGCGGAGCCGAGCCGCGACGGCGACGGCGAGGGGTTCGGTGTGCGCAGCCAGCCGCCGCAGGCGCAGGCGCAGGCGCAGCGCGCAGGGTTCGGTGACCGTTTGGGGGCGGCTTGGGTGGTGGTGGGATTTGAAATGGTGTGGAAGCAGGGTGGGGTGGGCCCGCGGCGATAGGGATAGGGACGCGTGGAGCCCAGTGGGCTGGCACAGGGGAGACAGGCGGACGGGGCCGCAGGGGAATCCGAGGATGCGGCATTGATGAGTTGCCCTCGCGATGCGACGGGAATTGGGGGAAGCAAAGCCTGGGCAGGTGGGGTTGGGCCCGGAAGTGACACGCGACGTGGGGACGGACGGGGATCGGATCGGCCCGTCGTCGTTTCCTCGAACGGCAACGGGCGCTCTTCTCGAGATAGACCTGGTGCCTCGACTTGAGTTGATGATCGGTCGACGCGAGTTCCTGGCCGCCTTGTCGCGTCGTCGTGTCGTGGTGTTCAAACGACAGTAGCATGCCGTACTAGACAAAGCGTAGACACAGTGACACAATGACCCAGCAGCACTGACTAGAATCATTGTACAAGCACCGTGTCACTGGTGTTTGGCAAATAAAAAAGAATTTTTGATCCGGCCTTTGTTCCTTCCCTACACGGCACATCCTTTACCGGTGTACAATAACACATATTGTAATGATAAATTAATCAGGCTTAATAAATTTCTACATAATCTATAATGTATTTTATAATTAATTCACATTTATTATTTTAAATGTGTACCGAGTATTCGATGTCACACTTTACACCCATCCATTTTGGATCTAAACACAACCATAATAGTTGGGACATCGGTACAAGTGCTGAAAAAAAAAAAAAAATTCACCATTGATACGTTATGGACAGTCTTAATTCGTTTCTCTTCAACTAAGATATATTGCTCGCGCTAACGCTTACGGTGTCATCTAAGAGCACAAATCAACCATCCAAAGGATAATACATGTTCTCGATAAATACAAATCAACCAACCAGCAAAAGAAGTGAGAATATCTCCTTATGCAAGTTGGCACAGGAAATTTAAAAATAGCACTTTTAAATATTTTGTATCATTAACATTTGCAAGAGCTCCATGGACATGTATTGCTACAAACAAGTATATTCCGTTTTCACACCTTTCTTGTTATAAATGCACAAGACATGTTGATTTGTTTGAAGAAGTTTGTCCCGTAAGCTAAAATAACCCAACAGAAAACATGATGCAGCTCAAGAGCTATAAGTTTAGTGATATCAGTCTCTGCCTAGAGTTAACATCATGTACTCCCTCCGTTCCAAATTGTAGTTCACTTTTGGCTTTTCTAGATACATTGATTTTCTTATGCATCTAGTTATACACTATGTCTAGATACATAGTAAAAGAAATGGATCTAGAAAAGCCAAAGTAAACTACAATTTGGAACGGAGGGAAAGACAACATTAGCAGATCATACCTACTCTCGTTTTGCATAGAATTGAACTACACCGCCATTATTTTGACCATATACAAAGATCAGGCAACCTGTGAGAGCTTATTTATTTTTAAGAATCAAGATCATTCTACATTTAATCTCTTCTTTATGCACAAGTGACCTACCAACCCTGCATATAAAGGAGAGAGGAAAATAATTGTTCAGAACTAAACCAATGATACAAAGACTCACGTATTTTTACCATGCAGATTTCATTCTTCTATAAAGAGATGCGTATTTTTCATAACATAATCTCAGTAACCAAATTGCAAAAATAAAGAAGGTATGTAGGAAAACAATGAGCAAAGACAAGAAAAAGAATCAATACCCCTTCTATCCAGCAGAAGGATGCTTTAGTGTGATGTTTCTTACCAGGGTGAGGCAAGCATCTCCAATTTGATGGCAGCAAAAATAAAGCTGGTCTTGCTCTGGCTTATTCTCCTCTTCATCTCCTCAAACTCTGGTCACAGAAGCCACAAAATCCTGCTCTTTTTTTTTTCTGCACCAATACACAAAAACCCTCACGACCTAGAGTCCAAAATCAGCCCCACAAAACATATAAGCAGATCTTAGGTAGTTATTAAAAATTTCCTATGTTCACTGTCATTCATTGTTATTTAGTTTTCAAATTTTTCAACTGTAATTGAATGAGAACATTGCAAAGAAAGGCCGATCCAGAGACATTTAGATTGTTGATATGAAAATGGTTAAAACTTTATTGCCTACAAAGGAAATCAGTATGTCAAAGAACAGAATTGCAGTTAGGCAGGAGTACACACTTGTCATACGACCAGCCAAATCGAGTGAGGAAAAAAAAAGAGCTTGGAAAAAAGTTACAAAAGCTAAAGCATTTTTGTTTCAGTTTGGAATGGACCAAAAGCAAGTTTCAAATGCACGCATGTGCAGTGTATCATAACCAAAAATTTCTTTGAGTAGAAAGCAAACGACGCACGGCTAACACAATTCCTATCTCTATATCTACTGCACGTATACTCGTGTCTCTTGCGAGGAGAAGGAGCCTTCGCGGAGATGATGGTCTGATCTCGGCCGGGTATGTTGTACGCAGCGTGTAGTGTAGGATTTGAAAAGGAAGAAAAATCAAATCAAACCTTATGCACGCAAGAACAGCTTTGCGCCGGAGCCCGGACAGCAATGCCGATCCCGAATACACACAGGCATGCAGCAGGCGCGCGCGGCAGATCGATGGATATGTACCGGTGTGTGCCGATCCCGGGGACTTTCGTGCCGGCAGCGCAATTCGGATCGCGCCGATCCCGGGGTCGTACACGCCACGATCACGGTAACATGTGGCTGTTGACACCTCTTAAGCTCTATTTTTATATCTCAACTAAACATATAATCACGGTAACATGTGGCTGTTGACACACCCTTAAGCTTGGGATTTTTTATCTCAACTAAACATATAATATGGTGATTTAAAATGAATATCAACCTAGATTAGGGGTAGGGTTTTACGCGTGTGTTCATAGGGGTGAGTGTGCGCGGCGCGTGTTGTGTGTGCGTTACCGTTTGTGTAATTCTCAAAAAAAAAAAAAAAACTAAACATATAATAAGGATTTAAAATGAATATCAACCTAGATTAGGGTTTTATTTAACACGTTCCACAAGTTTTGGTGATTTATATCTTTTCAGGGATTTGACAGATAAATGCCGGAAAACTCAGAGAAAACCTCCCAAATAATAAGAAGATTCATCACTGGTGAATTTCGACTCAAAAAATGAACTAAAACATTCTAGAAGATACCGTAAGACGCCAGAGAAGATCGACACCCCCGGGGCCCACCATGGCTGGCGGGCCGGTGAAGAAGATTAGGCCGGCCGCCAGGTGGGGCCAAGATGTCAGCCTCATCTTCTTTGATCGGTTTCAAACCGACTTTGAGGTTGTATCTACACCGTTATTGAAGGTCGGTTTGATCCAAGGGTCAATATTCATCGGCCACGACTATATAAGGATGACCCTATCTCTGGCCTTAGGCATGAAAATCATTATTCATCAGACTCGACTCTGATCAACAGCTAGAGCCATACCTCTCTAATTAGAAGAGCTGAGATCAAGTTGAGAGAGATAGTAGAAAGTAGAGAGATAGATCAAGGAACTTTATAAGAGTTCTAGATCTGTTCTTTAGAGATAAAGAGTAGAGTAGAGGAGAAGAAGAGGAAGTACCGGACCTGTCGGTGACTCCTCTACGCTTGTACCTCTGGGATCAAAGGCTTCATTGCACTTGATCTTGAGACTTCTTTGGTAGATCAACCTTATATTTGAGTAAGATCACTTGACTTTATTTCTTTCGGTTTACGACTCATTAGAGTACTTTGATTCTTGTCGCTCTTGAATTGAAGTTGTTATTCTTAGTGCAAACGTGGTGTTTGGGCTAGATAACTCGTAAATACACCCTACCTTCCGGAGTGTGGTAGTTCGTGGTAGTGACAGTACCATTGATTCCTTTGGATTCCATCTCCCATTGGATAGGACTAAGTAGGAACTAGTTGCTGGGAGAATAGTAAGTTTTGGCCTTACTTTCTCTTGAGTGCATCCCCATTAAGAAATATCTTCAAGCCTTACAAGGATATAAACTAGACAACCATAGAAATCTTCTTACATTTTATCTATACTCCCATTCCTTCCTAATATCTCAGGGATTTAGTTTTGTCTCATTACCCTCACACCATTCTCCCCCGTGGATTCGATATTTTAAAACCCTCTCGGGTGAAGTGCTCATCGTACTGTTCGCTATGAGGGCTATACAAATTATAAATAATTCTATAGGATAACTTTTTCCAACAAAGGGCGCCGATGCCCTTGTGTGTCCTACACCCCGGCACCTCCTCCGGCCGCCGGTAAACCCGTGGCCCTCGTTTCTGGCACCGCTGCGATCCCGTGGCGGCGGTGGCGGTTCCCTGGACGTCCTCATTTCTTTTTTTTTTGTTTGTTTGTTACGGTGATTCGGCTGCTCGTGTGCTCGCGGAGACGGAAGTCCCATGTCCGACGGCTCGGTGGGAGGTGAGGGAGTGTAAGATCTCTGGACAAACTTTTGATCTGAGGCCTCGGTTCTGAGATCCGTTGGTTGGTGGCCATCGGTCTAAAAATAGAAAGAAGTGGGACATTATAGTAGAGATGGGAGGTGAGGGAGTGTAAGATCTCTGGACAAACTTTTGATCTGAGCCCTCGGTTCTGAGATCCGTTGGTTGGTGGCCATCGGTCTAAAAATAGAAAGAAGTGGGACATTATAGTAGAGATTCATCGGCCACGACTATATAAGGATGACCCTACCTCTGGCCTTAGGCATGAAAATCATTATTCATCAGACTCGACTCTGATCAACAGCTAGAGCCATACCTCTCTAATTAGAAGAGCTGAGATCAAGTTGAGAGAGATAGTAGAAAGTAGAGAGATAGATCAAGGAACTTTATAAGAGTTCTAGATCTGTTCTTTAGAGATAAAGAGTAGAGGAGAGGAGAAGAAGAGGAAGTATCGGATCTGTCGGTGACTCCTCTACGCTTGTACCTCTGGGATCAAAGGCTTCATTGCACTTGATCTTGAGACTTCTTTGGTAGATCAACCTTATATTTGAGTAAGATCACTTGACTTTATTTCTTTCGGTTTACGACTCATTAGAGTACTTTGATTCTTGTCGCTCTTGAATTGAAGTTGTTATTCTTAGTGCAAACGTGGTGTTTGGGCTAGATAACTCGTAAATACATCCTACCTTCCGGAGTGTGGTAGTTCGTGGTAGTGACAGTACCATTGATTCCTTTGGATTCCATCTCCGTTGGATAGGACTAAGTAGGAACCGATTCTTTGGGAGAATAGTAAGTTTTGGCCTTACTTTCTCTTGAGTGCATCCCCATTAAGAAATATCTTCAAGCCTTACAAGGATATAAACTAGACAACCATAGAAATCTTCTTACATTTTATCTATACTCCCGTTCCTTCCTAATATCTCAGGGATTTAGTTTTGTCTCATTACCCTCACACCATTCTCCCTGTGGATTCGATATTTTAAAACCCTCTCCCGGGTGAAGTGCTCATCGTATCTGTTCGCTTGCAGACTATACAAATTATAAATAATTCTGTAGGATAACTTTTTCCAACAGTGGCGCCGATGCCCTTGTGTGTCCTACACCCGGCACCTCCTCCAGCCGCCGGTAAACCCGCGGCCCTTGTTTCTGGCACCGCTGCGATCCCGTGGCGGCGGTGGCGGTTCCCTGGACGTCCTCATTTCTTTTTTTTTTGTTTGTTTGTTACGGTGATTCGGCTGCTCGTGTGCTCGCGGAGACGGAAGTCCCATGTCCGACAGCTCGGTGGGAGGTGAGGGAGTGTAAGATCTCTGGACAAACTTTTGATCTGAGCCCTCGGTTCTGAGATCCGTTGGTTGGTGGCCATCGGTCTAAAAATAGAAAGAAGTGAGACATTATAGTAGAAGATGGGAGGTGAAGGAGTGTAAGATCTCTGGACAAACTTTTGATCTGAGCCCTCGGTTCTGAGATCCGTTGGTTGGTGGCCATCGGTCTAAAAATAGAAAGAAGTGGGACATTATAGTAGAGATTATAATAAGAGCAGTATTATTTATTCGTCTACAGTCAAACAACGGAAAAACATGTGCATTTTACCATGAAAAGCATGGTCAAATCTATATAGATTCAAGGATATTCGATAGAATACCCATTACTTTTGCCAAAACAATATAAATCGTAAATTCTAAAAAACAATATAATGTGTACTACATTTTTTTTTTAGATAAAGGAATTACATCCCAGCCTCTATGTATCCGCGGGAAGCCGACACATACACAGCCTACCTTATTACAAAAACTAAAAATGAAAGAGATAACTTAATTTAGTACACAAAATCGGTACAAAATTAAGGTCGCCTGCATCCAGTATCGGATCCATTGGAGGCACAAATCAAGCGACAACAAGCCCTCCAAACATACGGAAGGCGCTCCAGAGTGTATGCGACGTCGAAGGCGCCACCGACGTCCATCCATACAGGACATGGAAGGGACCAAGGGAGCGATCCATCTGCCGCCATCAAGTCTGCAGCCCATTGCGACCATGTTTCCAAGGTCTGTACACGGGTTGCACAAGTTGTACGATGAGCTTCCACAAATGACGAAGCGGTGGTACAGTCCGACCTAGTGGCGGTACTTGACGACGACGACATCCCAGCCGCATATTAATTAGCGGCAATATGACCTCTGGTGGCGGCACGATTCGGCGACGACCGGATGAGGATGAGCGGTGACGCCGCCACCCGCGATGGCAGATCGGAGGCGGGACGCTCCTCATCCACAAGGTCGCCGCCGCCGCCGTCAAAGATCCACCATCTTCGCCGACGGTCATCATAGCCACCGCCTGGATCCAACGGCGATATGGCGATCGGTGGCGACGCAGCGCGTAGACGCCCCGATAGCTCTCGATCTGCCAACGAGGCGTGCGAGGCCAGCGATGCGACCTTCGATGGCGGCGCTTGGATCGTCCGCACAAGGACGACGCCAGGCACTAGTCGACCCGGCGAGTTGGGCGCCGAGGTCGCCGGGATCCGGCGAGGTCGGCATGGGGATGTGGCCGTTGGCGCGATGAAGAGGATGCCGGGGACGCTGGATCGGAGGACGGCGCGCGTGGTTGAATGCGCGCGACGTCTCCCCTCGCACCCAGGCACGCTGCTGAAACCACAAGCCGGCCGGGCGGCGATCGCAGGGTCCCCAGCGCCCGCAGCCGCTGGGAGAGGAGGAGCGGCGAGCGAGGCGGCAGCGCGCTCCGCGACGGCGCGGTCGCCGGGGGTGGCGCCCCGGGAGGTGAATTCCTCCAAAACAATCGCCGCGACGACAGCGAGGGCCTCTTCCTCCTCCACCTCGTCCGCCCGGGAACGGCGACGGGACGGGGCCAGCATCAGGCCGGGCGGCGGCGCAGTCCGACCCGAGCGAAGCGCTCCACGGCGGTGCGGACCGTCTCCCCAGGCGAGCACTCCATCTCTACGCGAGTTGAGCAGCGCAGATCGTAGATCAAGCGACTAGGGCCGCGGATCTAGTGCCGGCGCGGAGGGAGGCTGACGGGCGGCGGAGATCAGGCTGGCGGTGGTGCTGGGGACGGGAGCGACGGGCACGGGCCCGACATCCCCTTCCAGCGATCCCAACCCAGAGAATTAGCCCCATCCAAACCCCTCAAAACGCATTCTATGCTAAATATGACTCTAGGGAAGATTAATAAAACATATGCTTGTATCACCCGTGGACAAGCGTATATGAGCAAGGAAGAACAAAAATTGGGAGAGTTTTTCCAAAGAGTGCGAGGCCGGCGTTGTAGGAATATCTCTCTTACACGTGGGGGTACAACATGACATTAACCGACGGTGTCATTAGCCCGAGAGGCGCCCTAAAGCAAGTGCCAAAACCCAGAGAATATTTGTCACGTCGCGAAGACTCCTATAAACAATTTTACACAGAATGCATAACCATATGACGTGTTTGGCATGCAACAATTTTACACAGAATGCAGTGCTAAGCTCTTCTTCCTAGGGATCCAAATCATGGTGATGTAGCGAGATCCAAAGCATGACGTGGACATCGATCCCAAATCATCGTGATGTGGTGAGATTCCAAATCATGTCGTGGACACGAGATGCAGGTGCAGTGCATCGATCAGATCACAAGGGGAACACCGGACAGGATTCCGAGTCACAAACAGCAGCTGAGTGACGCACGCGACAGCAACGTGTGTGTCCTAGCTATACGCGAGTTTCTCGTGATACTACGCCCAACGGTCACAATGCACGGTCGAAATCGAATCATACAGCACTTAATACCAGCACCTGCCAAATTAATATACCTGAAGAGTACTTATACTAGTATTAAATATGGGTACAGTACACTTATCAGTGTAATATAAACATGCGCGCGTGCAGAAGTCATCAACAGAGTCGATAGACGCTATGCATGCGTAGCCGAGCCGCCAACGGGTCGCGCGATATTGATTTCAAGGCCGTTGCGGCTGCGGCAGCGACGTGGGGAACTCGTGGCGGTTGCTCTGAGCATCCAAGCACATCTGGAGCTCCTCGTTCTTCTCGGAGGCGGCGTGCAGCTTCCCCTCCAGCTCCGCGATCAGCCGGTCCTTGGCGTCGGCGTCGCCGCCGGACTTGGAGAAGAAGTAGCCCGGGACTCGCGTGAGCCGCGCCAGCATCGAGGCCGGCTTCGACGCGTCCATCGCCTCCTCCCAGGCCGCCCTAGCCTTCCAGCCGCCACATAAGCCCAGCGTCGTCAGACCCAGGACCTTCGCCCTCCCGTACCACCGCGACATTACTGATCCAACGAGAGTCGTTCGCTGTCGGCCGGCTGGTGGATTGGATCCCCTTGTACGTCTCCGTTCTCCGGTCTCCTCTTGTTGCTTGGCGAGTCTCGATGATCTATGAATATCTTGTTGCTGTACGTACGTGTTTTGGGATTATATGGAGTTTATAGCTTTTGTATGTATGTAAAACGCACTGCACGCGTGGATTGCGTCGCAAGATGTAATTGGATCGAGTTTGTGTCGTGTGCGGTTGGCCGGGTCGCGTAGGTGGACGTGTCAGCCTGCCAAGGGTTCGGTTCGAACCTTTCCTCAATACGGTCTGCCCTGGAATCTAGTAATGGATCGGACTCGGAGCGGCTCGACTCTGAATAGAAGAGGTACAGCAAGGGGCGCGACGCGATCGACCCACTGAGCGACCCCCGGTTCCTTCCGCTCCTTTCGCTGCTTGCCTACCGCCGCAGGCCTACTGACCCCCGGCTAATCAGCAAGGCACGACGACGGTTCTTCACTGATGACACGGAGTAGGCCGACCCTTACCCTCATTTTTTTTATGGGTGTGTTTAGATCCCAAAATTTGGGTACAAAATTCCTGTAGCTGTCACATCATACACTGCAGCACGTTTTGTTTGTTAGTGGTAAATATTATCCTACCATGGCGTGCAGTAACTAGGCAGCTTAAAAAGAATCGTCTCATGATATACATCTAAACTGTGCAATAATTAGTTTTTTAATTACCTAAATTTTATAGTAGGCCGGGCAGCGTTTTTGGGTGCATTGAATGTTTCGATATGATAGGATGTGATGGGAATTTTGGGAACTTTTGGTTTTTTGGTTGATGTGACTAGGAACTAAACACACCATATGAAACGGCTCGACGGGTCAGGTAAAGGGCGCTCTGCTCCCCTCCGCCCCCTTTTGCTAGCCTATGGATGGACGTGCGTATCAAGATGGTTGTTGGCGGGTTTTTTTTTCAGACTAAGGACTTCTTTGGATGAGCGTGGGTCAGTGTGGAATGACGCATGATCCACGCCACCCGTGGATCAAGGCCCACGTCGGGGGCAGGTTTCACTCATGGTTGAAAAGCGCCCATAGGGGGATTACATCAGCCAGTAGATGATAGGTAAAGGTCAGGGCCTCATGCTACACGCCCAACCTGACCTCATTTGTGGCTTGCTTTGCTAAAATATACACTACTTGATTATAGGCTCTATTAGCATACATCAAAGGAGAATCAAGAAATCATGAGCTCTAATCTTGGATCTCCTTCAGAATTCACATATGGTAGGATCGCTGAAAGTCATCAGCCGTCCTTAGTTTAACAAGTTCCTACTTATCCGATTCCAGTTGTAGCTTGGCCGCCACAATGTTATTACGCCCAAAGACGTCTTTGCTTACTTACACAATGACAAGACTGATGAGAAGCAGCGGCGGGTCAGATTCCAATTTTGTGTGTGCCCCCCAAAAAATAGCCTTGACACCTTGACACCCCCGCCCTCCGCCTCAGCACGCCACCTCAATGTTGCCACATCCTACCACCGTTTGCGATCCCGGCACGCCACCACTGCCGACACAAACCTTTCTTCTCGATTACTTCTCTTGAGTCCCTTCTTCCCCTTCGGAGTCACAGGAAACAACCACAAGCAGCGCTAGCCTTTTTGCCCTCGCCGCCCTCAGCGAGGTGAGCTGCTCCATCATGAGACCAGTTCGCGAGCATGCCTCTACAGCTTTGTACCAACTATGGTAGGACTTGGCCATTGCTGAGTAGGCGCAGTTGTAGTCAAGTGGCGACCTCCTCCAAGACAGCCTCCTTAGACAGAGGTTCCGGTGCATTAGCCACGAGCCTACTCGACTTTGAGCAATTCATGCAACATAGCCTCCGTATGGCCCTCCAACCAGACATCTGTTGTTTCGCATCATGGAGCAGAGGGGAGGAGAGGGGGTTGACTTTGGGGAAGAATAAGAACAATAGAGAAGAAACAACAATCATCTAGACAATGGATAGATTTAGATGGGGGATAGATTGAGATGGGGGCATATGCCCCTAGCAAAGTTGTTTGTTGCTCAAGTTGTTTTGCCAAATAACAGCTTAGCTTCACCTAGAAACAATTTAAAGTTCAAAGTTGCTTTACCTCTCTCTATAGCTTTCCTTATTACATCCGGACGAATGTTTGCAGCAATACTCATGTCAGAGACGCTCCCAGAGTTAGAAACGGGACCTATGTATGGACTTCAATGCATCACGGAGCATCACCTAACTTAGGCCTTGTGTTTCTAAAAAAAATCTTAGGTCTCTTTGTTTCTTAAAAAAAACTAAGGACATATTTACAGCTCATATCCTAAAGTTTAGCTCACTTTGGTACACTTGTGATGATTTTTATGAGACTGGCCAAATTTTAAACAATATTTTGTGAGATTGGTCGTTTCCTTGTCTGACTGTTTCATTGTCTAATCCACGTACCTCGCAAAACGTTGTTGGCAAGATGGTTGTAATTAGATAGATTGTTAATATACTTTCATAATAATAAACTTATGTAGAGATATAAATGATGCGCTCATTTTTTACGAGCCTAGTCAAAGTTGCACAAATTTAACTTACACGCATTTCATCACGACTTCTATTTTAGGATTTGGATATTTACAGAGGTAGTCCAGCCATCTCTATCAAATACTAGTCACTATCATACATTTGATTGTATAAAAGATGGTCATCTAGCGTTTCCAAAAATGAAGAGGGCACTTAGGGAAAAGGCGGATATATTTTCGATTGTCAACTACTCCCTCCGTCCCCCATTTGAGTTTGTCACCTTGGATTCGCATCATCATCTTTTTCGATGCTTCGTCTTATTCAAATTTTTTATACAAATTTAATTTATTTTGTTATGGCTTATTTTATCAATAAAGATACTTGAATATTGATTAATTTATTTTATAATTTGCATAAATATTTTGAATAAGACGGATGGTAAAAACATAAAGTTCAAAAGTCAAAAAACGATTTAACTTCATGGGACAGAGGGAGTACCTCCGTTTATGGCTTAAGCACATCAACCGTCTCTATCAAATAGTCACAGTCACAAATTTGATTTTAGACGATCGACGTCTGGATTTATAAGCATTAATCCCACTACGCCTTTTCACATAATCACAACACACCTGTCTCGTAAAACAAAAACACACACACACATACACACACATCTTCTCACGTCTAACGCAACGACCTCTTGCGCCGCCCAACAGGCTTGGAAATCCCAAAGTGTCATGTGAGTCCAATTTCCGTCTACCCAGTAGAAGAATCCCTCCAGAGTCCAAACCAACAAGTCAAAAAGCCCAATCCAAAATGCTTTAGTTTTTATTTTATTTTCCAAGATAAACCAACATATAACATCTTATGAAATTGATGTCACCCACCAAAACTCTGTTTTACTGATTCTTCTCCAAAATATCCATCTTTGCATTCTAAATTACAAGACATTCTAGTTTTAATGTGTATGTATCTAAGCGCATGACAAAAATTATACATCTAGAAAATTCAAAACATCTATAATTTAAAACCAAAACACCTTATAATTAAAGTACATGGAGTACTGGACAAAAATAGAGTATATTTTCTCTCGTACACAGACACATTTGGTCTCTACTTGCAGTAGAAAATGTTCAAGGACAAATCTAATTTCGTTGTTTTTATTTTATTATTCAAGATAAAACCAATATATGACCTAACGAAATCAATATCGCCCACCAAAAGTCATTTTAGCACTGCTACAAAAAACAATTGCAATGATTTTTTTCTCTACTGGTAACATGTGGACATATTTGTTCCCTACTTGCTATATAAATAATAAATATTAGAATTGTTTTCGTCTCGTGACATATTTGGCAGACTTCTATATTGATAGATTGCTTACAGAAATTTGTAAACCAAACTTTGGTGAAGGCATGGCCGGCAAAAATTGGTGCTCGACCACGATAACCAAATCACAGGAACTTGCACAAACAATGACCAATCTGTACGAATTTTAATCAATCCAGTCCACCACACACAACACAACCTTAAGCCGTCAAAACAAATTTGATCCCTTGCAAGTCGGAATAATTCGACAAATTACGCTTTCCTCGAGGCATTGTTTAAAGAATGATATCAAAATCTGTCCTAAGAGTCTCCCATGAAGCACACGAGTAGTTGCCAGTTGGAGGAAGCATGCTACTAGCAAATCATGAAGAACCCACATTGCTGAAGATCCGAGCAATTGTATTTGTGTCTGTATACTCGGGCCTACTGTACGCCTACCCACCTGGCATAGTCGATCCACCTGCAGAGAAGCATAGTAAGTAGGTGAACTGATAAGCACAGACAGCAGTGTAATCCCCCAACTGATCAGCACAGACAGCAGTGTAATCCCTTGAGGGTACAGAATACTCACAGTAGAGAACCCAAAAACGTATTCCCTGTCCGAACTGCAAAACTTGCTGCACTCAATACTAGTTTATGTTGGTGCAGTAGTGGCTCGAGCATCCGCTGTTCAATCACTCCAGCCAAAATCTGGTATCTGTTCAAAGTTCAAGAACAAAACGATCGGAAACCATTAATTACATGCCATTGTTTTAGAAAACCACTGTATCAAGAAATGTAGTTTCGGAAACACAAGACATGCAAAACTTTGTTTTAGAAGGGGGAAAAAACAATTCTGCATGCCTGTATGGAGTTTATACAACTGCAAAAACATTGGCCTGTTTGGATAACAGTGCAAAACCATGGTATCTAGAAACCGAATTATTTACATAACTCTAGTATTTATCCAATACTTCAAAAAAAATACTTTGTGTCTGTTTGGATGTAGTTTTGATAAAATGCAGTATCAAGAAACTTTACTTAAGAAGAGATGTGCAAGACCATGGTTTAGAAAAAAAAAAAAGAACTAGGGTGGAGTTTCTAAAAAAGTATAATTTTAGCAATACCATGGTTTTCAAAACTACAAAGATCATTACATCTGAACACCTTGTGTGGATGTTATAGTATTAAGAAATCATAGTATAAAAAAAACTGCAGTTTTCGAACTCATTGACGTGCAAAACATGGTTTTAGAAAAAGAGGCCTAGAGTGGAGTTTTTAAAACTCCAAAAGGACTACAGTTTGTTTGGATGCAAAGTATTTTTGCAGTATTGGAGAAATACTATGAGAAATACTTTGGTTTTTAAAAACTACTGGGTGTTTGGATGCAACAAATCTTGTAGCCTCTAAAACCATGGTTTTGTCAAAACTGTAGTCTTTTTGGAGTTTTAGAAACTCCACTCATGACCTTTTTTTTAAACCACTGTTTTGTGCCTTCGTCTTATAAAACCTCAGTTTTGTGATACTACAGTTCTCCAATACTATGGTTTCAGAACTGCAATACCATGGTTCTGAAACCACAAGGTCTGTACAAATAAAAACCTTGTTTTTTCAAAACCAAAGTATTCTAAAAAAAAACATAGTATCTCTCCAATACTCTGAAAACACTTTGTATCCACTAAGCACCAAACAGACCAGCAATGAGTTAATGAAAGATAATATGCCATTAGCATTTGGTACTTCACAACAACAAGGCAACAAGGACTTTTAGACATACAATCAGAAATGTACAAGAATTGTAGTCATACTAAAGTTCAAAAACCATAGATCATATTATGAAATGAACTGCACAGTAGCTTGCATTGATATAACATAGAAAATAAAAATGAACAAAATATTTAACAAAGAATAAAGAGCAGTGATACATTTGCATTAGCTTGTTCCATCAAAATAGTAAAAATATATCCCAGATGATATCTGACTTGGATTTTCTGTCTTTGAGGATACTGCTCCCACAGTATCGGTTGGGGCATAACAAAAGTTTCAATAGACCAAGATATTACAACGAGATATATTATTCTTGCCATACATTCCAATTCAACTCATACAGGATCATCTTTGGGACAGGCATACTTTGGTCCCCTTGTCATTTATGTAACTAGCGGCACTTAAGTTTGCTGCATTCTCATCTAGGTATACGAACTCTCAAAATGCATATCTATGTCCCTATACTTGCTAATTGTGCCACTCATGGTCCAAATCAACCTAATGACCTAATATTTTGACCCCATGTATTATTAGGTTCCAAGTTATCGCACAGTCTGCATGCCATCTATGTTTTTTAAGGAAAAACACCAGGGGACGCCGCACTTTCAGTTTTAAAAATACAAAAACAAAGAAATTAAACAAGAGATCAAAGCCTACAGAGAGAAAAACGGCAAAGGAAACTAATCAAGCTCTCCCGGTGGGGGACAGAGAGAAGACAGGAATTAGGAAAGAAAGCCAATCCACTTTGGGAAGATAAACCTATTTTCATCATTAGTCTATGAAATTGAAGTCTTGCTCATCTATGAAGTCCTGCTTCCAAGAAGCAATCCTTGGATGTGTGTTCTAAAAAAATGCAAAAAATGCCATGTATGTGAGAAAGCACATGTACATGATTACATGGCCTTGAGTAGTGGAATTAGTAAATTTAGTAACGGTGCAAATGGTTCTCTCCACAAACAGATGAATCCCTACAAATGGAAACTGTTTCTAGAGAGAAATGATAGTCCCTAGATCATGTCTGATATTCAGAGCCAGAACCAGAAACATTTCTTCCAGAAAAACTTGTTTCACAGGAGAATCAAAATCGGTTTCTCTCTAGAAAAGATTCTTCGAGAAATTGAATCCCTGCAAGACAGCGCCATATATTTGCATTTTGAGATCAAGGACCTAGATGAGAATGCGTTTAAGGAGTGATGATGAGTTTCACTCTTGATGTATGTTCCACATGCTACCATTTCCATCCCCACAACTATACAAGTGTGCATGTCCTAGACTCCTAATGCATCATATATCCATATAGTCTCCTACCATGCAAACTGGAATAGTCACTCTGAATTAGAGGAATTCAACATAACATAATCACTGAGAGAGTTCATCAAAGGAAATAATTTATCAATTGACAAATTAGAATATCAGGGGACTTGTTTCAGAAGATGATCGTTACCTGAGGTTACTGGAGATTGCCATGTACACACCATATGCAACACTAGTTGATAAAATTGGAAGATTCTCAACTTCACCCTCTATTTCCTTATCCTTGCTGGCGGCATGCCTTGCTTTTATCAGTGCATTGGTTACACCAGTACCAACCTGGAAAAAAATGACCACACATTGTAAGCTCTTAAATGTTCTTGAAAACTTGGCTTCAATAGCAAAGATGGCATTGAGCAATTGACTAGAAAACTAATTGTTAGACACCAAATCTAAACAGTATCATCAATTTACTGCCTTGACCTGATTACTTATACAAGAACAAAGACACTCTGGAAGGTTGGTAATCTCTTTTACAAGTATCATCAATATATCTAACATTTAAACCACCTATACAAAAGAAAAAATCAATACATAATAGGTTTGCACGCTCCAGGGCTCATGGTTTTCCAATAACAATGGCCATCCATAGCAATAGCATATACAAAGACAAAAAAGCATTTCCTAAATATGTATGGCATTTTTTTGTTTACTTCCTGCTTAGCATGAAGTTCAGAAACGAAAATATGGTAGTGTTGCAGTTTAACCAGTAAGTCAAAACAGACTGAGTGTTCTCCAATGACATTACAATTGCATCATGACAATCTTACCAGAGAGGCACTAGTTCCAACAGCAAAAAGCTTTGCGCCATTCCTCTGCAAGAAGCCAAATTGTGAGTTCATAACAAAAGGCCATAAAGCTACTCAATGTCAATTGTTGATTGTGAGCAACACATCAGAGCATAGAAATTCAACTTTACCAATATGGCTCCTAATCTCTGCATAAGAGAGTATGATGTCCCAGACAAAGCAACCTGCAGAAGTTCCATATAAGTCCACAATTCCCAAAAAAAAAATTATGACTTTCCTTTCAGAATAAAAGAAAAAGTTCATTCTATTATCAGAAGAAAAGGGGGGATAAATCTAAGGGACTTGATCCAATCCGATGAATAGTCAAGATCATGCTACCTGGAAGGCATTATCTGGGCAGTTGTAGAAGAACTTAGCAATGGCTCCAGAATTCACTGCTAGTGGTGGCTGTAAAGACACAGTTGGAGCAGGAAGCCATACAAGCATAAAATCTGCAACTATTGCCATGACCTGGAAAGTATGAAGAACTAATAAAGATTAAAAGTTTTGCAAAGGAAAACCAGTGAATAAATAAATATAGTTAACAATAGAGATTTAGTTATTTTCTTAATTAGCACAGATGAAAGGTTAAACCATTTCCTACATTGCAATTAACTATAACTGTCAACACTGATTAACATTCAACAACTGTTAAGGCTGACTTGGGCAGATCTTGCAGTTGAAATACTGTTTGGGAAAGTGGTAGACAAAAATAAACTGGTCAGAGAAATTGTCGCAATTTGATAATCTGTTTACAGTTGAAGTAGCAAAACAATTAGTGGTAGTGTTTTTCGCTGCAAGTATGAAATGCCTAGGCAGACGATTGTCATTCATTAATGCAATTTCAGAATTTCCATAGGATACTCTTTTCTGCCATAATTCTTCTAGCGCACATACAGTGAATGCATCAAGAAAATCAAACACTTAGATAGTTAGATGCGAACATCTTCTGGTTATTTATTTAGTACCAAATGAATTATAGAACTTCTTATATTTCAATCATGTTTGTCTTTATATTTAATAGAAATAGTACATATTGCAGTAGTCTTTATATTTAATCATGTTCAAGTAGGTGGCATACTGATGGTGTTTCTGCCACCAGCTCACCTGAAATGTGAGGCTAAGGCTATCAGCTCAGCTGGGTTAAACAATTCATCAGGAATCCAACCAGCTCTTGGCATAGAATCCAAGCAGTCCTAAGCAAGCAGCTAAGCCACCCCTACAGGTTGCAACAGAGAATAGATTATTAAAACATTGCGGAGGCACCCACCCTGCGAGGTCACATACTCCGCCACCCCTTCCCATGCCAGCCACCATCTTCCTCCCATCCAGCAAGTACATGCCTACCATCATCTCCTACTTGTCAGTGCAGATCCAACGGCCACTGTCACCTCCCTTCAGCAAGATGCTGTGTCTGTCCATGTGAAGCCACTCTCCTCTGACCAGTAAGCTCATGTGTTCAGTCATCCTACTGGCATCTGCTGCCGCTCTATGCCCACTGGCTACCTCATGTTTGCCATTGTTTCTCCCTGTTGTGAGCAGGTGTGTCCTCCGCCACCCTGCTCCCCATGGCAAGAATGCACCCGACCACTATTTGCTCCCTGCCAGTAAGAACATGAACACAGGCCATCCTAGTCCCCACAGGCTAGCAAGCACTTCGCTGCCGCCTTCATCCTGCCAATTAGCAGCTGCATCAGCCTGCATACATCTGTGATGCACATCATCTCTGCTGCCGGGTACTCCTATTATATGCCTGAATTTTACTGGAAAATCTTGGAAAAATGCTACAAAGCCTCTCTTTTTTCATGTTTCGTTCATTAGGATTAACTCAGCTTGCTTGACAATTGAGATCAGAAGCAACAATACTCTCAATTTGGGTTATCCACTCATCCATTGTTCCAATCATCACTATTATTCTTTGTTATCACTACTGTACTAGCTATTAATGCTTCTCAGGTATAACTATGGATGCAGTTCTATAAAGCATCCATGAGGATTATAGGCTACCAAAACTAAGGTTATAGACTACCAAAGCTACAGCTGTCAGAGGAGGGGGGAGGCCCAATTTCGCCTCCGCCCCTGCTCAGAGCGTAGAGATGGAAAACGTGAAAAATGTGATATGTTGGACTTGTATTATCAAAAAAAAAAAAAAAAAAAAAAAAAAACGAGTGTGACATGGAAGCACCTCCAACTTCAGCAGAGTAACCATTCAAAATAAGATAAATTCTCTGGCCTGAACAATGATGACAAGACAACAAAAAAAAGGTTTCTGTAATATTAAAGTATATTGAAGGAAAATGCCAAGTTGATCACAATGAAAAAAAAAAAAGCAAAAGGATTTATAGAAGCATACCACATCTGCAATCACAAAGTCAAGCTCTTTGACAAAGTTCTCCCTCCTTTTCTCATACTCCGCAGCAGTCTAGCAAATTTAAGGAGTTATGTCAAACTAGCTGCAACAAATTATACATAACTTGCTAGCCAAGACACAAAATCATCTAACTGAAAAAGGGTCCAGAAAAGTGGTAAGTGCAAACGAAGCTTGGTCATACTACTAACAGAAAATGGATAAATAAGAGATCTATAAAGATGTAGCATATCGGCATGAAATAGGAATATAATAATGATGTTTTTCAACAGTAATGCTGTTAGACCAACCAGCATTGCACTGCAGTAGTGCAGTACTCTTTCTGCTTTGAACAGTTGATAAATGTTCTTCAACCATGCATATACAATAAATTTGTGTGTCCCAGGGTTCCCAGTAGCAACATGTTCTTCAACCATGCAGTAGTGCAGTACTCTCCCTCACACGCCCCGCCGCCACCCACACAAGCCTGTGCGGGCGCCCACTGCCACCCGCAGCTCCTCCTCCCCCACCGGCAACCTCCGCCGGATGCTCCTCCACCCCCATCGGCACCGCCGACGAGCTGCCAACGCCTATGGGTCCGCCTACCCCCACAGGCGAGGCGCTGACCCTTTGACTCGCGATTAGGGCCTAATCGCCGCCTAGTGGAACAGGGGTTTTCAACAGTAATGCTGTTAGACCAACCAGCATTGCACTGTGGTAGTGCAGTACTCTTTCTGCTTTGAACAGTTGATAAATGTTCTTCAACCATGCATATACGATAAATTTGTGTGTCCCAGGGTTCCCAGTAGCAACAGGTTTGTATTTGATAGCAACATGTATGTATTTGATAGGAAGACCACATATAAAGCCAACAGTGGGCCACTACTGCATATTGGCAATGGCAAGTGGTACCAAGTATAATATTGCTCCAAAGTAAGTGACTAATCACTTATATTATTGAGCAATATTATACTTTAGGTGCACAAAGGCTACTTTATTCCTGTTTGTCAACTGAATCTGCATCTGGTTTCACATTCATTATAAAAAAGTATCAAGATTCCAAGTAGGTTACCCTCCCTTTTGCGAATAGGTTGCTACAATTAACTGAGAACAAAAGGCAATGGGCTACGCCTAATAAACTCCAAAACCAACGTAATTACGCTGGTTTCGCCCAAGCAAGCTGCAAACATCATTTTGACTGAGACGAAGCAGTGCCAAAATCGGGACAACACGCATCTAGGTACCCCAGCCCCGACTCCCAAAACAAATCTGAGCCAGGAACGACTGGTATCTGAGCCGGGACTACAAAAGGCTTGACACCACAATCGTTCAAACCCCATCGAACAGACCACATCTGATGATCTGAATCAGATACCACAGAAAAGAAAATGATAGCCGGAAAGAGGGAAAAAAAGAATTACGAAATTCCCGCGCACCTTGGTGAAGATGCCAACGCCGCACTCTATGGCGACCTTGGTGAGGAAGAGGTCGTCGGCGAGGAGGCGCTCCTTGAAGCCACCGAACTGCAGAAGCCACCTGAAGACCGGCGAGGCCTCGAGGTCGACGAACCGCCGCACGATCTCGGCAGGGATGCGGCCGCCCTCCACGGCCGCGGCGAGGTCGGCCGGCAGGCTCTCGAGCTTCCGCCCGAGCTGCGCCAGAACGAACAGGGCCTCCCTCCTGTTGACCGAGGCGTCGTCGCTGCCCTCGCCCTCGCCATCTCCGCCACCTCCTCCGCCCGAGGGAGGAAGGTCGTCCTCGCCGCCGCCGCCGGCTCCGGTGATGCCGCTTCCGATGTCGGAAGAGGCGAGCGGGAGGGGAGGGAGGTGGGGTCGGTTGAGGCGGAGCGAGGGCAGGTGGAGCGGGACGGAGCGCAGGAAGGGGAGGCTAGTGGGGTGGAGCGGCGGGATGCTGGGGAGCGGCTGGAGGCGGAGGTGGATGAGGGCGGCGGGGGAGGAGAGGGAGAGAGAGGTGGGGCGAGGAGAGGCCATGGCGCGGCGGGTGGGGATGTGAGGTGGAGTGAAAGCGGCGGGCGCTGGGTTTTGGGAGGGAGCGCCGGAGCGGGCGGGCGGGCGCTGGGTTTTTGGGAGGGAGCGGGGGCCGTCGACCGGAAGAGGAAGAGGAGCGAGGAAGTAGGGAGCCAACGACCCAACAGCCTTTTCCCGTACAGCGAGTCCACCGGGGGTTGTTGGTAATGGTAGGTCGCTTGACTCGAACTCGACTCGTTACTCGTTAGGCGGCGCCCAAAGCTTCCCGCTGTCGTGCTCAAAAAAAAAAAATACTAGTACACACGCTGAGCTTCAACGTCTTCATCAAATGTCCAAATCAGCTTACACACATAATGTTTCGCAGTTGGTGAGAATAGCTTGCACAACCTACGGTAGCTTGCTCTGACAAAGGTAAAGCGAACGTCGGACGATAAAACTTACGTGCTGACATGTAGGTCTGGGTTGGACTTGAGAAATTGCGCCTCAACAACCCTTTAGAGCTATCAGCAGTGTATAGTAACGACATTGGTTCTATGCCTTAATATGATGGCATCTCTTAAAAATATAGCAATGTATAGAACTGGTCCATCAAACCTTAAGTGGAGCTCACGTCATTAAAAAAAAAAAAAAAAAAAAGGCAGCCCAACTACCTAGCTGGCTTCTCCTCCACCAAGACTACAACGTCGTGGTCGCTCTCCGCTCCTCCAGGCTCTGAATCGATCTACGATACCTTGTCCATGTTCGATGGACCACCACCACTCTTCATGCCACTGTGAGGATCTAGCAAAGGAGAAGCCACATCCACTTGCTGCTAGCGTCGCTCGTCCACCAGACTGTCTTGCGCGTCCATCTCCGGCGAATCAGGAGGATCTCGAGCCTCAGGGTGGATGGGGTCGCCGCCGTTCCTCCATGCTGCCCTCTCCCGCGCAGCGCTGTCGCTACACACGGCCACCACGCCTAGTGCCCGGTGCCTCAACAACCCCCCCCTCCAATCTTTTGCAAGGTCCGACACCGAATCCGCGGTCGGGGATAGCGACGATAGAGAACGGTGGATGGGAGCGGGTTCTACCCATCGGAGCGGCTTCTTCATCGAACCGAGGACACAATGTATCAACCTAGGTTAATAAAAGATAAGACCGGTATAGAACCACACACTGCGGACGCTCTTAAGATGGCAATGCTACATAGGCTTGGGCTGACAAATTGCAGAAGCTCTCATATGAGGCCTTTCTCAATGCACTTTTTTGCTTGTAGCTACAAGTACCATGTAGGATCAGATACAAAAAGTATGTGATCTACTCTTGTCAGGGCAGCCCCAGTGGAAGCAACGTCTAGAGATAGCCCTAGCATAAAGTTGTGCTCCACGTGAATGAGTTGGGTCAATACCCTATCATCGCAAGCAGCACCTCCCTCTGCTATGGTTCAACAACGGCTCAGTTTTTTGTCGGCTTTTTGCATGCTCTCCCATGCCACAATGCAAGATAGGGTGTTACTTCATCTTTTTGCCAGTGCAGGCCCCTACTTCTTCTACAGGAGAATCTGACACCATGTTGTGATGATTTGGACATCGAATCCATACCTATAAGTTGGGGGCATCACTCCAGGGTGGAGCATTGGGCATGGCCTCCCGTAGTGGCTTGCAGAGGCTATATATTCTTGGGAAGAGAGAAGGTGGTCCATGCTAACATAGAAGAGTGAGCGAAAATAGAGGTGATGCATGATGAAAGAAAAAAAGTGTGCGTGCAAACCTAGTGATAGCAATTTACGTTGTGTGAATAGTAGTCTCAATATTTCCTCATTTATGTGGATCACTTTATTTTATACTAGAACCACTAAGAGTATTAGCCTTCATTGTTGTTGCCCTGAGATCGTAGTCTACACAACTTTATAACAAGTTTGTTAGGGGTAAAGAAAATAAGGTGAAAGTGATGTTTGTGACAATAGGAAAGGCCTACTTGAGAGATTGTTAGCTTTGTTTCTTCATGGAATACATGGCGTGTAGCTTTTTATTCGAGGCATAACATTCTAGTACATGTGTTGTTGGGTCCCTCAACTACTCCTTGGTGCACATGGTATTACTTTTATGCTAAAACCGGCCAGTAGGAAGTGTGTGTTTGTACCGACAAGGTTCTCTATGGAGTCGACCTCTGCATGTATAGGTCTAAGCCTCTCCCACGATGAGCTGAAGGGTACGAGACAAGACGGTGTGGACTCCAAGCTATCAAAGACCGACCTAGTCGGAATAACGAAAGTTAGTTTCTGTATTAGAACTAGAACTCTTTAAATGTAACCGACTAGGCCTAGAATTGCATTAGCCTTCTCTGCCTATATAAAGATAGGCTAAGGGCACCCCTTGTGCACGGAATCATAACAATCAATCCAACGCAAAGGCTCATGTCGACTAGATGTAAAGGCTTTAATTCGATTATGAGGGTTGTTCTTTGTGTTACCATCGAGTTCCTGAGTTTGTTGAAGCCCGAACAATCATCCCGAGTAACCCCGCGATGAGTCTTCGTCATCAAACACCAACAGTGTTCGCCTGTGTTGCTCCTATCCTTAGTGGATCATTTATATTTTTGAATGAGCTGAAAAATATAGCTCCTTAAAGTTTTATTAGTTGTGTATGACTTGATGTCTAACAAGTCAAAGTTGTTAAACTTTTATTAGTTTTGTATGACTTGATGTCTTGCACTTTACAATTTGTTGATGAATGGACCTAGACCTTATAAACTTGGGATTACTATGACTCGGTCCTTTTATTTTAAATGGATGCATGGATAATCAATAACAGATTATGGCTGCATTATGTATGACTATGTGAAAGGGAGGTGGGGTACTATGATATATTTTTATAAATTTTGTTTATATGTCAACATATTTGATTTGTTTGATTTAAGGCTTATGAATGGACTACTTATGTTTTCTTAATTACTATTCTCAAGCTTTAGATAAATATACGGTAATATAATGCATATATTTTCTTTTTCATGTATTTTTATGCCTGGCCCATGAGCTAAACGACCCAGCTCAAGCTCGTAAATAAGCAGATATAGATTTGTATGAGTGTCCATGTATGCTAGTTAATAGACACATGTTGTTCCATATAGCTAGTATCATGACAATTTGAGGGATACATACTATTTAGCATGGACTGTTCTATGTGATTCTCGAATGCATAATTTGGATATCTAGAATCTAGAATAACAGCCTAAATAATCTCTAGTTGGTGCACTTTTTTCTCACAATATATGGATTAATTGCAACCACAATATTAGATTAGGAGTTTATATGTCACGTGTAGATTGTGAGTCCTTAACACTGAACTCTTTGCAACAACAACGATTGAATGGACCACCTACTCGTCTCTAGCAGTTGCCGAAGGAGTGTTGATGCACCGTCTATGAAAGCTGAACCACATAATTTTAGAAAGGCTGTGTTTAGAGCAACAACTTCTCTCCAAAATTTCTAAAATTTCCATCACATCGAAGCATTAAATGTACCAAAAAGACGCATGTCCGGAGTATGAAATATAAGTAAACAAAAACACTAGTAATTGCACGGTTTAGATGTACATTCTTGAGATCGACCTTTTTGAGGCTAGTTACATCATGGTAGGATAATATTTACCACAAATAAACGAAACGTGCTACAATGTTTTTTCAGTTTGGAACAATGTTTTTCAGGCCAAAATTGGTGCTCTAAACACACCCAAAATTGGATGATCCGGTCTCGCCGGAACAAATAAATAAATGCTCATCGGGAGAGACCCGTGGAGGCAAACACGCGTTGGGTTGCGCTTGCCTTTTTATTAGAAGAAACAAGAGCTTATATTACATCAACAATTGTCATTGTTACAAACTGGACGGATTGTTGGGAGAATACATTCTAGACTTTCATACATCCAAGTACGGTCTAAACGAGAAGAGAAGGCAATCTTAGCAAGACTATGAGCTTATGTATTGGCTTTTCTTTCTCATGCCATGAATATGAACGAAGAACAACACATATGGGTTGGAACTTGGAAGAAATTAGGGCAAATATGAAAGGGAAAATAGGTAAAATGGTAAAATAAAAATGTGTTTTTTTTTTGCGAAAGAAAATGTGTTTGAATCTGTATTGGTTGATTGTCAATGAGTTGTGGCCCTTTATATTTACAAGTAGGTCTATTATTCCCATGGTAGAATCCAGAGGCATCAAGGTTTTTTTTTTTTTCTCAAATAAGCAAATGGAAAAGGCATCAAGGATTATAATTAAACTGACTCAAACTTGATCTAAACTATCAAAACCAAGTCACCCTGTTTCATAAATCAAATCACTATATTTCTTGGGATAGGTTCTTCCAAAGTCCACAATTCTGTCATGTGAACTTTAAATTGGACGTATATGCATTTTGATCGACGAGAGATGCACAATCGTAAAGTCCATTCTATCACTGGTGGTCATATTCAAAACCAGATGACCCTTTTTTTTCTCAGATTGGTACTGCCAATTTTGGTCGCAAACAATTTGTTTTGATCTTTTAGAGAGAGAAGATTGAGCCAAAAGAGCCATTTAGAATCAAATTCCATTTGCTGTATTCCAACTTCCAAATACACTTTAATGTGAATCAAATCTGTGATCAGCAATTGAGATGCTCGCAAGGTATAGATATTCATAATCACGTGATCAATGTAAAAAGGCATTCTTGCTTTCTGCCAATGCACACGTGTTATCATATGATTTTTCGCTTTGTGATTCCTGTATCGTGCATGCGCTAGCATAATCTTCTAATAGTTTATCATCATGGTATGAACCGAATGTTTCGAAAGTGTTTTCGTTTACTGCAGGAAATGAATTCCTGTATCGTGCATGCGCTAGCATGATCTTCTAATAGTTTATCATCATGGTATGAACCGAATGTTTCGAAAGTGTTTTCGTTTACCGCAGGAAATGAACACCAATGGTGAGACTCAAAACTTGTACGCTAAGCGGGTGAAAATAAATTGCTGGCTTAAGCTCAAGGATGACTATTGACAGAATATGAAACATTACAACAAATGTCTCAGAGACAGACATCTATGAAACCATGCATAATTTGCTCATAAATACATGACCAACAATACCACCTCTTTGTCTATCTGGGCATACTTTATCTGCTCTGATGATGGGTGCCCGTAAAACTGAAAAAAAAAAAAACTGTACCTAAGCACCTCCTTGTCATACCCCACAACCATGTCTCTGCTCATTTGCCGCAAGGGGGCAGATAGTTAATTTGACTAAAGTGGTGCCTGTGGTCACATCTAGTCAGATGAGTCCAAACCATAGTCAAGCATTTCTTTTATGTTCAGCTTGATAGAAGGTCCCATGGATGAGCACAAGTAAGCCGTTTTCCAGTATATCCCTTTAGCACCAGATGGCTTGTTCCTTTCAACAGAGTGCTGTGAATGGATAGCAAGAAGTATATCAACACTATCCTCAGTAAAATGATGAACAGAGATCGATATTTTGTAGGAACATAGATCTTACAACAACAGCCATGAAGTTTGCAATGAGATCTTCCTCCGGAAAGTCAACCTTGCCAAAAGGAATATGGACAATTCCTGATTTATCAACTCTATATTCAACCTTCCCTTTCTTGAACTCTTCGATAGCCTGGAACCATTCGCAGAGTTAGCACAATCTATTTCATTGGTCTCCTAAGACAATTATCACTACAATTGGGTTGAACCGATTCAATTTTACAACCATTTCTCAAATATGTTCAAATATGAAGTATACTCCCTTAACTTATGGACAAAAGGAATTCTGGACCCTACTTTAACTGCCATCTCCATGGCAGATCTATTATTAAGATACCAATACCAATAACATTAGGCCAATGATGGTCACACCTTAACTGGCGCACAAGTCAGCATGACTTTATATCTAGGAGAGAGGGAGGGGTATGAGCATGCATCAGAAGTTTAGAACCATAATTTGTATCAAGGTCAAATGTCTTGTACCATGTCCTCATTAACGCAGCATTTAAAGTCTCAGCAAGGATGGACGCAGAAACACTTCACACACTCAATATAAAAGTGAAACTCAAACACATTCCAAATGAATAACAACATACATATCAGTAAGTAGTCCTTACTCCATTTTTTTTGAGTTTTTGGTACTTTCAGCTTTGCTTCTAAATAAAATAAACTGAACCGTGAAAACTGGACCGGATTTTTAAGTCATATCCCTCAATCAACGGCATCCCTACTTTTGCTAGTTATTATTGCCAATGCTTTATGTTGCACTATAAGTTTAACAGGGCTGCCTGAGCCTTGAATCTAGAAGTCAGCTAAATACTATAATGGGATGAAGTTTTTTAAATCTTATCACCGAGCCCAGACTAAGCAATGAAGACAAATGATTTAGAAGCAATATTGATGGAAAATCCGAGGCAAACAAAATCTGTATTGATTTCCTCAATACCTGAGTAATGTTTGGAGAAACAGTGCCAGCTTTGGGGTTAGGCATCAGCCCTCTTGGTCCTAGAATCTTACCCAAACCAGCAACCTGAAAAGTAAACAGAAATAACTCAGCCTGATAACCATTTAAAGGGGAGTCCATGTTGAAAGTTTGAATGAACATGGCGAAGCATGCATCAAATAAATACAGAATTTTGGACATTTAGTTTAGCATTAGCTATCAAAGAATGAAAGTCTCACACATGTATTCCTGTATTCTGAAATTAGATTGTTATATCCAATCTATTTTATCTATATAGAAAACAAAGTTTTTAACAGTTTACATGATAAGACACTTTAAGACCTATAGTAAGCACAACTAAATATTTCGTTTAATTTTTGTGGCAGTCTCAATAGTAAACTGAAATGAAGGCACAACTGTGTTAATAGCTCATACCTTCGGCATCATATCAGGTGGCGCAATCAATTTATCGAACTCCATAAATCCTCCTTTTATTTGTTCAATCAATTCTTCTCCACCTACGATATCAGCCCCTGCAGCTCTAGCTTCATCTATCTTCTCACCTGTAAGGTCAGAAAACAATTATTAATGCATAATAATGGTCATGATTATTTCAACTACTGATGCCTCCATCTTTATGATCATGACAAGAAAATCATGAGTATCTTTCATAAAGGACACAAAAGACAAGTTTCAGTCATTCAACAAGGGTTTGCTAAGTGGACAGCACAAAATTAGAACCATCCCAACTCCCAAGTGCCTTCTTGTGAAACAAAGAAGTAGAAACATCATGAACATAATAAATAAACTGATTGTAATATTCTTCTGGCAAGTTACCAAAGACGAACTAACTTTGACCAATCTAATATATGGAAAAAGTCTACATAACCCCTGACCTATGTATGGTGATACACATAATCCCCTGACCTATAAAACCGGGTTTTCTGCCCCTGAACTTCCAAAACCGGTCAAACCCCCTGGGGCGGTTTGGATGAGTGGTTTTGCACACGTGGCGCTTCATTAGCCTATGTGGCAGTCCAACTTGGCACACCATCTCTCTATACACCTGTATTGTCTCTACGGACCACCTGTCATCTTCCACCTCCAGCTCCATCTCGATTCATATGGGAATTAGCGCATCTCAATCAACGTGGGGTTGTGTAAGAGGATTGGTGTAACCAAATAGCATAGCCCATGATACTGTAAGAGGAAAAATACCAAACTAACCAATCGGATTGGTGTAACCAAATAGCATAGCCCATAATATCAGTACACAATGCATGCATAAAAACAAAGGCAAGCATGTTTCCAATTAAACCGAAACCGATAGTCACACACGAGGCAATAATGTCAAACAGAATAATCACACATACGACCCACTAGCACAGTGATCCAATTACTCCATGCATCATATACTGCAATTGACATGAATTCAGTATGTGTTTCAACCACCACCCACCTTGCGTGAGAACCGCAATCTTCACTGTCTGGCCTGTTCCCTTGGGCAAATTCACCTATGCTCACCACGCACGACCAACACAAATCAACGACCTCAATAAGACACACAAAGAAGCAACCAGAACAGAAAGACAGAAAATAATACCGTGGCCCGGAGCTGCTGGTCATTGTACTTGGGGTCAAGGTTCATGCGGAAATGCGCCTCCGCCGACTCGACAAACTTGGCGCTGGACATCCGCTTCATCAGCGAGATGGCGGTGGGCACGTCGTAGTCCTTCTTGCTCTCCCTCAGCTTCTGTATCTCGAGGAACCTCTTGGACCTCGTCTGCACACCGTCAAAACCAGCACAGCGTCACGGGCCATTGCCATACACAATCACGCACGCAGCAGGAACCACACACGAAAGGAAGGAAGAGAAGGGGAGGGGAGTATTGAATGGTATGCATGCGTACGCGGTCGCGCTTGAGCGGTAGCGCGGCCTTGCCGGTGCGCGGGCGCGTGGGGGCGGTGAACGCGGGGCCGCGCCCGCCCTCGTACCCATCGTCGTCATCATCGTACTGGCCCCTCGCTGGTCGGCCTCCGCCTCCTCTTCGAGCACGGCGCCCTGGGCGGCCGCGGCGGGGCGGCGGAACGCGAGGAGGAGCCGCGGGTAGGCGCGCAGCGACGGCACGGAGGAGGGGAAGAACAGCGCGTTCGGCGAGGACGCGGACACCGTGCTGCTGGCCGCCGGCGCGAGGAGGGAGGTCGAGGCGGCCGTGGCCGCAGCGGCTGTCGCCATGGTGATGGATGAAGGTGGGGGGGGAGGGAGGAGGGAGAGGAGCAGATAAGAGGGAGTGGAGGGATAGAAACAGGAGAGAGGCCCAAGTGGCCGAGCGCGGGTTATAGCCGATGATGATGGGTCTCGCTCGGTCTGGCCTCGGTGTTCATCATCAGAATTGGATTTTTTTTTTTTTTTTTTTTGAGAATCGCGGACCGGTTGCAGGGGATGACGGGCGCGGCAACACGCACTGGACCCTCACCCCAGTGAACACACGGCCGAATTGCCCTACCTGCCGGAGCCGGATCTTTGGGCTGGGGTGGGTTGTCGTGTCCGCGCGGGCGACGGGCGCGGAGTCACCACGGCGAGTTGGCTGCCGAAACGGGCCTACCACGCGCCGCATGGGGGCTCTCCGAAAATTTGGCTCGGCGAAAGAGCCGTGCGGAGGGATTTGAGCGCGGTGGGAGGCAGCCGGACAGGTGTGAGGTCGCGTTTCGTGTGTGGGGGTTTCGATTCGCATCATCAGCGATAGGGCTGGGCGGGCGTGAGTGGCTCGCGCGGACCGGTTGCAGGGATGACGGGCGCGGCGCCTGGAAGCTGGACCCTGATGATTCCAGTGATTTGGCTCGGCCGAATTGCCCGGTTACCTGCCGGAGCCGGATCTTTGGGCTGGGGTGGGTTGTCGTGTCCGCGCGGGCGACGGGCGCGGAGAAACACGGCGAGTTGGCTGGAAACAGGGCCGAGACGCGCGCCGGTGTTGGGGGCTCTCCGGATTTGGCTCGGCGCCGAGAGCCGTGCGGAGGGGAGGCGCGCGAGGCAGCCGGACAGGTGTGAGGTCGCGTTTCGTGTGTGGGGTTTCGAGCGGCAGCGACGAGGGACCCCGTGTGTGGCTGCGAGGTGTGTGAGGGACAGTGGGAGGACAAGCCAACAGCCAGCGCTGCTGCTTCTAGAGTTCTTGTTCCACGACGTGAACGAGTGCCCTTGCCTCCGGTAGTAGTAACCAAACCTAGTTTCAAAAAAAAAAAAAAAAGTAGTAACCAAACCTAGTCGTGACAGGTGGAGTTTTTCCACTTCCTAGCGAGATTTTTGTGCTTTGGATTGGGATAAGATGATCGACCAAATGTCGGAGTATCCGTGATCGTTTTCGTGATCGTTTTTCTGGGTGTCGGAGTACGTCCCTTGTTTCGTCCCTCATTTCTTGTGGATCCTATTACGATTGAGGCTAACTGCGCTTTCAAGAGAACGACCCTGGGAGGTGACTTATGATTTTTTTTTTTTTGACGATAAAAAGCAGCGTGGTGCACGTGAAAGCGTTGTTCGCTCCATCACCCGGGGATAGACAATAGACCAAGTGGCAGCTGCCGGAGGCTTTACATTTGTGACTGCAAGTCGCTCGATCATCCGCAAAGACTTTACACGCAAATTCTCACCAAATGGTAACACTCCACACAAATTTTCACTGAAAGCACGCTTTTGAGAACGGGGCTGAGGATGATGCTCGGTCACCACAATCTGACGCCTGCCAGCTGCTGCTTTTTATGTTACCGTATCTTTGGTTTGGAGGATAAGGCCATATTTGGTTTATTTGGGATTAAATTACGGAAGAAAAAAAATAGAGATTAATTTTTAGGATCATTTATTCCCTAATCCAATAGACTCTTGGAGAGAGTAGAGATTAATTTTTGAGTAAAGTCCATGGCGGTCCTTAAACTTGTCTAGGCGTGTGTCATGACCCAAAAAGAGATCGTCGGAATAGGGCCCAACAAGGGGGAACCGCCCGCCGCCTAGGGGCCCAAGGCCCCTGGCGCCTTGTAGCCCCCTGGCCGGCCGCCGCCATCGTCCGCCGTGAACGCGCCACGTCGGTTGCCGCAATTAAGTAAGGAATATTTAAGGAATAAAGATAGGAATAAAATAGGGAATAAATAGGTTGCTTATAAAGAGGAATTCCAATCTATAAGGAAACCTCTAGATCTATCTTAGCATGCAAGTCTCCCTCGGACTATAAATACAAGGGGCATGTAGTCGGTTGAATCTTAAGAAGAAATATAAATTAAAGGGGTAACTCCCAAACAGCTCTCAACCCTAGGCTCTCTCCTCCCTCCCCCCCGTGGCCGCCTCCACCACCGCCTCACGCACTCGCCACATGCGCCGCCGCCGCTGGCGCCGGCCCACGCCGCCGACGCGCCGTCCTGGCGCGGCGGCGCCGCTGCCCCACGCCCCCCTCCTCAAGCCACGCCGCCCCTTCCTTCCTCTCTCTCTCTCTACTACCTCACCTTCGTCATCAATCTACGTCACCTCGCGCCCATCGTCGTCATCACCACCGCCCACGTCACCTTCATCGCCCGATAAGATCGCCGCCCGGCGTGTCAAATCGCCGGAATCTAGCCGGGTCTCGGCGGTGGTATCCGGAGACCGGGGCGATTCCCACCACCGTGCCGCTTCCGACCACCACCAACGCCAAGATCGAATGGACGGCCACAAGATCGCCGAGCTCCGGATGGAGTTCCCCGCGAGCTTGCTTGTCTCATGAGGGGAGATGCAAGCCAACTTCACCGCCCTCACGGAGACGCCGACCGGCCGCTACGACGACCACCAAGGGCGACAACCCTACGGGCGACGCCAACATCGACGACACGCCGCGGCAACGCCGCGAATCCTGGCGGTATGTTTGGGCGACTCCCCCCGACGACGCTACTACCACGGGACGCCATCGACAACAATGGTGTCTCTCGGGCGCCGCCCGGCGTCGTCCCCCTCCACGGCGAGCACCAGCCACGCCAACCCCATGAGCGCCCCGCTGTTGCTCGCCAGATCGGTCGAGCGGGAGGCTACCACCGACGTCCACCGGTGTTCGACGAAAAGCCTACCCAACTAGGCCAACGTCCCACGGCTACTACAATGGCACGAGATAAGTTCCCGGTCACTACCAACATCATCTTTGACATTGGGAACATCCGAGTGCCAACAAGGGCGACTCAACGACGTCGCCGACGTCAAGACCGGCGTCGCCAATCTCAACCCCGGCGTCCACGACATCCTCGGACAACAACGGCGACATGAACAACAACGACAACAACTTCACCGACCCGGGACATCACACGCTCCACAGTCACCGGGCAAGTCCATCCCATTCAACAAGGAGCTTCTACCTCTATCACCCATGCTCCAACGTTGTCGCCGGCGTCGTCAACCAAGGCGTCTTCGACCCCGGCATCATCGACGAGAACAACAACACCCCCCACGGCGTCAGCGACATCCCCGACATCGCCATTAACGCCGCTAGCCACAATGCTTGCGACATCGACGACATCGATAATGACAAGGACGCTACCATGGGCGCCATGAGCGACAACGGCGTCCTCACGGATGCATCGCCAATGGCGTTCCCCACGATGTCGACTCACGTCTTCACCATGCCTACCATCGACAACAACTACAAGGGCATCAACCACGGCGACATCCTCGCTGGCCAACCTCGACATTGGCAACCCACGACGTTCCACACATGGGCACCCGCGGCCGATGAGAACACGAAGCCCCCGTGCGCCACCAAGGAGATGGTCGTTTTCGCCGACCTTTCGCCGATGATCTACTTCACCGCTGGACATTCGCCGACATCGACAATGGTGGAGAACACCATCAATCAAGCTGCGGCTCCAACAAAGGCGACATCATCGGTACCCGCAAGCGAGAACATGAGGTACCACGGTACGCCAACCGACAACAACGGCACTCCTCTTTCTTTGGCTCCTGCATCACCAAGGTGCCACGGGAGAAGCGGAGATAACATACCATGGTGCCCCCTCTCGGTTTTGGGACGTTCTTCAACGGCGACACCAACAACCATCGCGACGTCAACTACGCAACTTTGGCAGCAGGGATGACTCCAGAGCCATACCAGTTGGCTCCCTTGTTCCTGCTGCCAAAGTTGTCGTCGCCGTCGCGGGCCGGCGGCCCGCCCCACGCCGCCCCCTCCTCCAGCCACGCCGCCCCTTCCTTTCTCTCTCTCTCTCTACTACCTCACCTTCGTCATCAATCTACGTCACCTCGCCGCCCATCGCCGTCATCACCACCGCCCTACGTCACCTTCATCGCCGATAAGATCGTCGCCGGCGTGTCGATCGCCCGGCCCCGAACTCAAAAAGTGTATCATTGCAGTCCTTTAACTCTGTTTGGGTCCCAAATACATCCATACGGGTCTGAGTCTCATGTGTGAGCTCTATCTCACGTCGCCTCTCATCATCTCGTGGCCAGGACCGGCTCGTCGGCACACAACTGTTCGTCACTTCGCCCGTACGGCTGCGGCAGCAGCAGCTCTCCCTGAGCATCGGTGGCAGCGGCCGCGCGGCCACATGGGGTCTGTTTGCTGGTGCGTTATGCGCCGCCGCCGCCGCCGCTGACGGTGGCAGCTCGACAACGGTGACCGACCGGTGAGCATGTCATGCACTCATGCCGTCATGCGGCGCACACGGACTTGACCCATCGTGGCTGCTGCTACTCGCTGGCTAGCGCTAGTCTCCGATGACAACCTGACTTGCCGTGGCCTCTACCCATCAACGTCAAGTGTCTCGCACACAATTGTCCTTGTGCTCAAGCAACTTGCGCGCAGCTTGCAGAGTGTCTCGCTCTCGCTCACTCCCAGGTCCCAGCAACCAACAAATACCTCTCGCACAGACCAAGCCATAGTTGGGCTAAGAACAAAGTCGATGTGTGCGCATGCACCGCCCACGAGCCGCGGCCAAGGCGAGGAATCTGCTCCAGCCCACCAGGGCCAATCACGCTACCGCGTTCCACTTCTACACCAGAGCGCCGACGACTTCCCTGCTTTCCTACTCGTCGTGTCGCCACGGTCGTTGTGTCTATCTGCACCAGCGCCTTGTGCGCGGCCAAGCGGTCGTGCCGGCTCGCCCGCCTGCGCGGCCGCGCCGAGTGCTCGCATGCATGGCTATGTGGCGAGTCTGGCGACAGTGGCGAATTGCCCGTGCGCCTACGCGCCCACGGGGATGGCCCGTCGGCGGCTGCCCAGCAGCGGCCGCGGCGGTGACGCGCCCACGCGGCCTAGCAGCGACGGCATCACGATGCGAGGATAGCAAGATGACGACTATTTTTCCAAAACAACCCCCATAAAGTTTTATAATATTTTTGTTATTTTTTGTGTCGTGCAATTTTGTATATAAACCCCCATTAATCTTTCACTTCAAGCAAACTAGTTTTTTTCTTGCTATTTGGGTAGATCCATACCTGTTTGGATGAAAATGAGACCCAAACAGAGTTAAAGGACCTTGAATGGCACACTTTCTAAGTTCGGGGGACCAGGGATGACACACTCAACAAGTTCGAGGGACCGAACATGGACTTTACTCTTAATTTTTAGTCCTTATTAGTCTCTACCCTAGAACCAAACAACCCCTAAATGGGATAGGATGTATCGGTCCTATTTAGCTATTTGTACCGTGTGTTTGGCTTCGAGATGAACGGGACAAAGCCAAACGCTAGCTCTCGCGCATCAGCAGAGGAATAAATTTGGGTGGACACCACGTCCATGGTGTACCCCGGCCATAACCCCAACGCGATGTATAACACATGTACATCATATGTTCCACGCGAATCGGTGACCGCCTCAACACACCGGTGGGTTTTGGACGTCCTCGAGGTTGCACACAACCTACAAACGCAGCAAGAACCGCAACATAATCAGCCAAGACGAACTAGAGATCGAAAAGGCCGATGTAGAGCTCGGTTTCGCCTTCTGGAAAGATCCGTCGGGGAGGACGCATGTGAGGGATCTTCTAGGACCAGCAAGGCCGCCCTAGGATGTCGACGAAATTCGTGGAGAACAATGCCGAACAGCAGGTAGAGGGGTTGGAGAAAAGAAATTAGGGTTTGAGGAGTTTGTAGATTAATCTTGAGCGATTGGATGTAGAGGGGATCAAGTCGGCCATGAACCTCTTATTATATAGAGGGGGTGGTCTTATCCCCCTTAGGAAATCGCATCAGATACATTTCCAATCACCAAATCTTTCCAAAGACCGATAGGAAACAATAATTGGTTCGGACCGAAGTTGAGCCAGATTGATCGCGTACACGCGTCGGATAGTCCGCGGCTTCCGCGCGGACGCGCTCGGCTGAGTCGGCGTTCGGCGGCGTTTTTTTTTCCAGCGCTGCCTTCCTCGTCGAGCCTTTTTGATCTTTTTGGTCTTGTTGTTGAACTCGCGCATGTCTTATAACCTTTTTAACACGTTTAGGTTACAAAAAATTACGTAGGACATTTTTTTTTTGTCAAACAGTATGTCTGTTACGAACTGAGAGCTGCACGTGCACAACTGTGCTTATCCAAATTCTCGTGTTGTGGTGGAGGCGACTCTCCCGAGTGGCAGCATGACTTTTTTTTTTTACTACACAAAATACCCATCCAAGGTAGGGGCACACGGGAGGGGAGGGTCGACCCAATTTTACTTAACTTAAAGCACCTGCTGGGCAAAAGGCGTACCATGCGCAAAAAAACAAACCATAAACGTTGGAGTCGTCGAACAGTGGATGTCAGAACCATAAACGATAGGCGTGCTCGGGGGCTCGCGGTCGCAGACTCGCAGGATGACGTGATGGAAAACTTTCACTCCCCGGCCCTGGCCCTGGCCCTGATTTCGTCCCTCGTTTCTTGTGGATCCTATTAGGCTGGCAGCACCTGCTGTTAGCCCTACCCAAATGTAACTTACACGTAGGCTAAAAAAAAAAAAAATCAAAGCAGCTATCAGGGCTCCTACGGAGTACTTCCTCTCGGGATGGTATTAGAAGTCATTTTGAACAAGGTTTGGGTCAAACATGGCAAAGGTTATTGGTTGGGGGCTCCCACCCGGGGTTCAAATCGCGGGTGTGACACTTTATCCCTGGATTTATTTGAGGATTTTCGCGCTATGCATTAAGTGGTAGGCGACGCCCCCCGTCGATAGCGAGGCGCCGGTGGTGACGGAACTACAAGATTTACGGCTCGATCCTTCGAAGGTGCTCATAGGGGTAGGGTTTGCGTGCACGTGTGTTCATAGGGGTGAGTGTGCGTGCGTGTTGAGCGTCTGCGTTATCTTGTGTAATCTCAAAAAATAACTTTTAAATTGTTGAGTTTGTAAATGTAAAAATTATATGAGTAGATTTGTCTTAAAAAAATACTTTACACCTCCATAAATATTTTTATAATAATAAAAGGTCAAAGTTGTGTTTTGAAGACCGTGTCATTTGTCCCTAAACGACTTCTAAGGCCGTCTCAATGGAGGGGTTTCACCTCGGTTTTCAAGATGTGAAACTTTGGCATGAAATAGGCGTCTCCCCTCATGCACAATTTCATTGCATAGTTTTCATAGGCTTAAGCCCCACAACCTCTCTCTCATTGTATGGTTTAATTACATAGTTGCAGGTAAAAACTCTATTTGTGTCTCAATGGAGGTTTCACACAGTATTAGAAACCATGCTTGACCCAGGAAAAAAGCGGACCAATCATTCACCTCTCCTCACACCTGTTAGTCTAGATTCAATGTGGGCGGATGTCCATGGATCTTTTCTCTCATTTCATATACAATCATATTAGCAACAATAACATATAAATATATGTTCCATAAATATATAACCATATTAAATATATAACCATATTAGCTTAATGTGTGAATTACAATTATTAGAACTATCAGAACGAATTCAATTTCAAGGATCAAAGAGACCTTATTGAAATAAGACACTGCTCAGAGTTGGAGACACACGTGTAAAAAAACTGGGCTACCATATAGTTACATACTTGCATGCATCTGTTGAATTTTTGTTCTGGACTGCAGTGCATCACGCTTACTTCTGTAGGGGCCCCTGGCCCCTCCAGTTTCCTCAAAAAAAAAAAATGCATCACGCTTACATGCACCATACCGAACAGTTAGCCCTCTCGGCATCATACCGCTGTACAAACTTCAACGATCATGCTGATGGGCCATCGAACGATTGGCTTTTCCTCAGGTTCCAGTGGAGGCCCTCATGGATGCTTCGCAGGAAGTCGGTTGTCGAGTCCGCAAGGCACGCTGTGGGTACAGGCCAAGGGGAAATACTGCAGATGAGCGCATCACCTGGTCCTAGCTGAATCCTGCCCTTGCCATCAAAGGATGCCCAAGCCTGCCCCCTGCTATTGAATGGCACTTGCACGCGTAGAGTTACATATTCTGGTAGAATCAAGGGCCTGAATGACAGCGAGTGCGGACAGATTGGTGTGAAAAGGATCCCTGGTACCTGCATATACCAGCAAAACATATCATTAAAATGGCCGCATGGGTAACTTGCATCAACAAATCTAGAAAGAGGCAATAATGAAGGTCAACCAAAAAGGGCATGTACTTTGAAACAAACACTGGGGCAGCTAGCAAATGAAAACACTAGTTTTATACCTCTTTCAGAAAGGTGAATCTTAATCAAAAGGTTGGTTTCATTCTCCACAATTACATTTCATCAGATATCATGGGCCTTGCTACACTACACAACTCTTTACGTAACATTAATTAGCTAAGTTGCATTAAGTAGAAGACAACGATTCCTTATAAATAAAGTAGAATAATTAGGGTGGGGTTTCAATAAAGTAGAATAATTAGGGTGGTGTTTCTGGGTCCTTGTCTTTCAACTCATTTCAAAGCTTCGACACATTATATGTAGAAAATGAATAGACCACACACTTTTGGAGAAACTTAACACAAAATTCTCCAATGCTGAGCAAAATCTGCAGACAAAACCATATGCAGGACATAAGTCTACCTGTGGATGAACCATTGATCCTCCTGCTGCCAATGAATATGCAGTGCTTCCAGATGTTGTTGATATTATTAGCCCATCTCCTTGTACGCGTGTAACATAAGAACTGTCACAGTAGCATTCTAGGTAGGTAAGGTAAGATGACATTCCACGGTCAATTGTCACTTCATTTAGTACTAGAATTGGTTCCTCAGTCTCCACTTCCTCCTTAGCTGCATCACGGATCACATGACACTGCAGACGGTTCCTCAGTGTGATTTTAAATGGTTGTTTTAGCATATTGCCCAAACATTCACGGTATTGCTCGCTTGCTTAACATGAGTCAAGGACCAATATATTCTTAAGGTGGGTGAGCACGGAGCAGAAAGCTCGTTTGAGTAAATAAAATGTCATAATTCTACAGATTATGTACACCGGCACAAAAATTGTAAGCATCCTGCCACCCTAGGTACAAATATCAATGGAACTGCCATACTGACATATAAGTAAACTTGAATCAGTTCAAAATTCTGAAAGAAATACTGTCTGTACAGAGAGATCTGACCTATATGGCTATATATAAATTAAAAAGGACATATCAAGATTCCACACTTGAGAGACAGATTAAAATTACATCTGTGTCTGTTAGTGGCAGAAATCATATTTACTAATTGTTTACAAGGGCAGAGATTTCTGTGGTTTTGAAGAGAACATTCAGCACCTCTTTTTTGATTGCCGAGTGACAAAATTTGTTTCGAACATTCTATATATCACCTTTAATATTCATCAACCAAAAAGCACTTCTCGCATGTTCAGCTCTTGGTTAAGGAGCTTCGCTCCAGGGTTAAGAGGCCAAATAATTGTGGGAATGGCGGCCATGTGTTGGGTTCTATGGTTGAATAGAAATAATGTAGTGTTCCAAAGAATAGTTACTAACTCCTATTTGCAGGTGATCTTCACGAACTTACTGGATCAGGCAATGGTCATGGTCCCTGCTGTCTAAAGAGGAAGAGGGAAGAACGTTGAAAAAAGGCTGCAAACTTCTTGAAGGAATGGCACTTCAGCTATTTGATTCTAGCGGCTGGAAGAATCAGAAGAGATTGGGAGAATAAGACCCCCTGTGTTGTCTTTGAGGCTTTAGTTAACTTTCCGTGTTTTAAGAAGCAGTGATCTGGGTGTACTCCTAGTGTGTTGGTTGTTTTTATTGAGATATTGCTGCTGTTAGTATTGAGTTGCATGCACCAACCAGTTCAACCCAAAAGCTTAAGCCGATCGGAAGAGGTGGGCAATTCACTTATATTCCAACACCCCCTCACGTGGAGGCTCCCCGAGGCCTCAGACGTGGAATAGGAGCGAGCAGCAATTATTTTATTTAACTGCGCTAACCAAGATTCGAACTCGAGACCTCTGGCTTTGATACCATATTGAGTTGCATGCACCAACCAGTTCAACCCAAAAGGCTTAAGCTGATGGGGGAGAGGTGGGCAACTCACTTATATTCCAACAGTCGGTGTCCTTGGTTTGGCCAACTTTCTCGGTCAAGACGGACCCGACTTGGGCTTAGTCCCACTTTTGTATGTTTTAAGCTCTAAGTACTCACTCATTCGTGAGTACGAAGGCTTTCTGGTCAAGACAGACCCGACTTGGGCTTAGTCCCACTTTTTGTATGTTTTAAGCTCTAAGTACTCATTCGTGAGTACGAAGGCGGGATAATTATTCCCTTATCTAAAAAAAACAAGGGCAGATGTGAGAAAGGTAGGATGCTCATAATGCGATCGGTGTAGTCTCCAAATGCCGTGCGTGATACAAATAGAGGTGCTGAGGCACTCTGGCCATTGGTGCCCTGGTCACCATGCCTACAAGCAATGGGAGGCTCCCAAGCACCAAGACCGGTACTCACACACTAAACATAGGTAGTCTACACACTAAACATAGGTAGTCTACACACTAAACATAGGTAGTCTAACAGCAGAGATGGGTTGCATACTAAAGAGGACAATGGTGAAGCTAGAGCAAATTTGAGGGGGGTGCTTTTCTCTTATAGATGTCAAATTTTAGTCTAAAATCATGGTAATAATATGTTTCTAATAGTGGCTTTTCAAAATTTTGTGGGTGCCCAGGCACCCACAGCGATGTACCTGGCTTTGCCTGTGAAAGAGGATGCAAGAAATATGCCACCAAGAAAGATAAGCCTTATTTATGTATTTATTTTCTGGAATGTTTTATATGAACTGGTAGGGAGGCTAAAAATAGCTAAATTCATCATTAGTTCCCAACTGAAAAGAAACTGTCAACCTGTGCCTGTTTGGTTTCCTCCAGATTGAGGAGCCATCAGCCAAAAGCACTACAAATTACAGAAGATGCTGAAAAGGTTACCAAAGTTGTCTGAAGCTGCTTCAAGGAACTCAGGAATTGATACATGAGGTTCCCTGTGGATTCCTATACCATATCCATTGACATTAGCCCTAACTCTGCTACAAGTTAATGGCTGGATGTGATACAGAATGTCAACCGCATTGCCATGTTTATAACAGGTGTACTTTGTCAATTTAAAACTTACACTATGCTCAAGTGCTCAACCAGTAGAAGGAATGGCAACAAGGCCAATTCCCTCTGCGCTTGTTCAAGTAGTGCATAGAAAAATTGTGAATGATAGTACACATGGTTAGCAGATCAGATTCATGTGGGATGTCTACCTGTCTTCAATGTCCCATCCCAGTGTTTGAGATCAACGCCCCTCCGAGGAAGGGACTCATATCATCCCCCACCTCCCAATACATACTGTAATCAAGCATTCAACAGTGATAATTAAGGATACGGAATGGAGTCATGAATCCCAGTGATCCAAGAGAGAATGCAACAACAGGGGGAACTGGCCCTTTGAATAATGATGCAGCCTGTCAAGATATTTTAACAACTTGCCTAGATTAATAACATTATCATATGAGACATAAATACTTATATTTACATGAGAATAACAAAATAGGGAAACTATGCAACTTTATTGCTCGGTTTCAAATTATAAATTGTTTTCTAAGTACATAGCTTTTGCTATGCACCTAGATATATCGCTGTGTCCAGATACATAACACAAGTTATGTACCAAGAAAAGCCAAAACGACTTATAATTTGAAACAGGAGTATAATATTATAGGCCAACTCTTGCCAACTGATTATGTTAACCCACGGAGATATGAAACAAGGTCCAATCTATTTCTTCTAATCAATACAAGTATACAACATCATTCAAGAGTGCAGAGTAAAACTTATGAAATAGATTTCTATCGACATTGGAGTTAGGAACACTTACAGGACATTCAATATTACATGAATTTATTTTTATTTGAGTATAAGAAAAAGAATGTCACTTTTTTTTCTCGAGCACATAGAAGAGCTACATTCATTATATTAAAGAGAAGATAAGGGTATAAAACCCTTACAACATCACAAACACAGAATGCTAGGCAGTAACCAATGACTCTACTGTGTTTAACTAACCACAAAATATCCATACTCATAGTAAACTGTCACATAACTCATTTAAGCTTACCCACAAAACAGTTCCGTCACCACCAAGAGTTACAATCAGATCAATTTTCGTATGTAATGTCTTTACTTCCTGATCTGTCAAAAAATATATATTTTGACTAGTTGGATGCCAAAGGAAAGGTTTACATGTGGATAAAATAAGTACATAAAAAATATCTTAAACTATTGAAAAATAAGGATACCATGAAGAAAATAATTGCAAAAGAACTTTAACAGATAGAAGTCACCAATGGAAAAGAAATTGCTGGATAATAGATGACCCAATCAAGAATTATTAGCAAGTCAGAAACATCCCCAGCACACGGTAACAACTATTGAGTTGATATCTTTATGGTAAAGGAAATGGCTGCATTGCAAACTTGGTGAGTGATTAAAAATAAAAATTCCTTAAGGTAATCTGATCCCATACCCATTTCAACGTGCTACGGTAAAGAAAACACCAGAATGACAACTGAATATGAGATGACACCAAAATGTACACAGAAAACTCCAAGGCAAGATGTAGAAATTGATATCTCAATTACTTTTTTCATTCTTAATCAGGTCCATAATCAAAACATATTGGATTATCATTACTTATGTAATCACAATATATTTATTTTTGGCCATATACATTGTTTATACAGAAAATTATTGGTACTAAATGAACACACACTTGCTGGTGATATCTCTACAACATAAAAAGAACAAAAGGAAGACTTTCTTTTGGTGCGACAATCCTTGGTTTGTCCGCCTCCCTCCATGCGATCCCCACGCCCGTCCGCCAAAAAAAAAGGAAGCAAAAATCCCCTCCATCCTCTACGCACTAAAGAAAAGGAAAGAATTTAAAGGAAACAAAATTCCCTCCATGTGATCCACGCAACTACAAAAACGAACTACTATAATTAGCGCAATCAATCCCATCAATCATGCATGCAGTCAATAAGGAAAATGCTCCCTCTTTCGTTCTCACGCGTAACAACCGTGCATGCTATAAAAAAGAGAACTGTTATAATGAACACAATCAATCCCACCATTAGTGCCCTAGCTTAGGATCAATCACCGGAGATGTACACACGATCACCTCACCCCCTTTAACGGAGCTCGTCCATGCCGCTCGCTCCGGTGCCCTGCGACGCTGTTGCTGACTCTGCCTGGTTGGTGAGGAGCACTATACCTGAGCATTTTTCGGGCCGGGTCGGGTTCGGGCCGGGCCGAAAAAACCCAGTTATTTCGGGCCAAAAAAATCCTGCCCATGACGTCCCACTGGGCAAGTCGGGCCTAGCTTTTTCGGGCCGGGCTCGGGCTAGACCCGGGCTTGGGCGGGCTACCCGCACATTTTACACTACAAAATAGCTAAAAACGTATTTCGGGCCGAGTTCGGGCCAAGAAAAATTTTATCGGACTTCAAAATCTACGCCCGTGCCCCTGTCCAAGAAGGTCCATGGGCAGGCCAAAAACCCATCGGGCTCGGGCCGGGCCTGCGGGCCGAGTCAGGTCGGGCTAGTATGACTATATGTCACAAATCCATAAGGAGCGAATAAAAAGGATTTTTAGTTGACTTTCGAAAGGAAATGAAACCTGGTATGGACCTCACATATAAAATGTATAAGACACTTACCGTTATTACATGTCTGGGTAAAGCTGAAGTAAGAATCTTCAGCCAGTAGTTCCTTTCTAACTCGTGGCTCTACGAATACATTCATATTATTGTGCTCTTTAAGCCATCTGCAGAAAATGCATCAGAAGAGATACAAATATATCTATCTAAATACAGTTCCACATGGCAACTAAACTCGCAGAGAATCGACATTACAACAAAAAAATTGCAATATAATGCATAACTCCAGATAATTGATGTAAGTTCAGACAAGGCATGAAAGGAGCATACCTAACCATTTCAGCACAGAGAGCAAGCACAGAGTTGGAATTAGGTTTAGTAACAAAAAGAACTGTTTATGGAGGGGATTCCCATTTTAGCAAAATCTGAAAGCACAGTATTTGTTGAGATATAACGATGCAGCAGTAATTAGACTATCTCAATGATCATTTATTGGAAGCAAATAGGACATTGCGTTCAAATGAATTATGCCGAACATGAAGGAGTACCTGCTTATTGCTGCGCTCCGCTGTTTTTATGTCACCTTTTTCGAAGGACACAAAATCACGCTTTGTGCTGACCATTCTTATCCCCATCGCATCCCCATAAAAGTCGAAAAGGTGCCTAGATAAACAAGGAAAATATGTTTTAGTGTTCATGAAAAGTATTTGACTTAACTACAAACTCATTACAGTTTCTTCTAATTGCACCAGAACTTGAAATAGTGCAGGTAGCACTATCACAAACCAAGTGTTACAGTCAACAACTATTACTCATCATGGTAGGGCTTGATTCTACAATTGATTGAGCTATTTTAAGCTTTGTGTGCATAGAAGAAGTTGACGTTGGTCTTGCAACATGCAGAAAATAAATTTGGTTGCAACCTTAATGATGTGTAGTCACCAATGTGCAATTTCATTGTTGTCTAATTGGACGATATATCCAAGAAGTTGAAAAAAACTCATTAAAGTCAAGCCATTACAAGGGGCGTAGTTGATCCTTAATATGTTTATTAAGATGGCCTAGTTTTCAGTCATACAAAAATCATGGCAGTTTCTCGTAAGCATCATCCCACTAGGTCAGAATAAGCAGTGTTTGTCGGGGAACGCCAGCAATTCTTGCCCCAATAAAGGGTGTAACAATCGTGCATGATCCCCCACAAACGAGTCATGCTCAATCCAAACTAATTTGCAATCTAAACTAACTTCCAACTGAAACAAGAATAGAAAAAACCGGAATTTTTCAAGAAAAGGAAAACCCGGTGAGTTCCTAAACACTAAACATTAAATGGTCAATTAAATGGGCCAAACGACCAATTAAACAGAAACGGCATAGTGCAATGTAGCATCTACAAGGTGCTTAAATGGGCTAAATGACTATTATGCGAACAGTGTGAATAGGTGTCTCTTGAACATATGGATTGTATGTCATTATCAATTAGTCAGCAGGTATAAGTTGTGTGATCCCCTATACAAGTCGACAAAGTAACAACATTAATAACAATATTAAAAAAGAGGAAAATAGAACACAAATACTGGAACTATCAGCACATCAGCACAAAGATAGGCAGCTCTCCTGTGTGTTTGAGGGAAAAAAGAAGATAAGAATAATAACACCGTGACATAGCTTATATGTAGTTTTCTATGTTCTTTTTTTATTTGTTTCCTTTCAAGTTCATAGGTAACTTGAGGCAGTTCAGCAGCATTAAATGAGGATTTACAGAAAATGAGTTCACTGCATCAACGAATCACGCTACATGTCATATGCGCTATTGTTTGAACCGCCAGGAGAGCTGCCCGTCATTATGTTAAGAAGCGAAGATCAAATACAAGAAAATCTAGCCCAGCAGGGTTGAACATCCCCAGAAGCACACACCCCCCAAAGAAAAGAAGCAAAAAGGAAAAAGGAAAAAGGAAAAAGAAAATGAACACTTAGATGTCATATGCATTGGGCTGACTATAAATGTAAGGAAACTCTTGCCCTAAGGATACCTTTCTTCCAATAATCTTTTCATCTGGTTTTTGCTTAGGTCCAGGACATTCATCCTGAGTATTTGATGTGAACAGATCCCATGGTTTCCACAACAACTTGTTTGATCAATGGGGGCAGGCTCCAATGTCAATTGACTAGTCGGTTGCTCTAACTTGTCATTCCCTAAGTTACTGCAGCCTGCACATGTTACAGTTTGAGTGTAAGGTATCCTAACCCTTGTCAAGATTTCCATGTATTACAAGAGAATGAAATCAGTTTGTTAAAAAAGTTGAATACGGCAGGTATCATTATATTAAGGAAAGAAATATATACAAGTGAAATCAGTCTATTAACTGCTACCTCACATTCCTAATGTATCTCCACAAATGTGGTCATGTATTTGATATAGAAAGTTTGCCTGCATGGATCACTAAAGTATTTTATGTTATCTAAACTTTTCTTTGACAAATTAAATAAGGCAACATATGCTATGGAAACCAGCCCGTATGCAAACTATGGAAACTTCAATCAAGGCCATGTGGGTTTTTTCTTAACCCCCCCCCCCCACCCCCACCCCACCTGTTGGATTTAAATCTAACTCGTGCGTATCCAGTGGGAGGGTTTTAGTGAAAAAAAGCCCACCTGTCCCATGGACGCGTTGGATCCAAATCATGTGGCCTCGATTGGAGTTTCCATAGTTTGCATACTGGTTCTGGTTTCCATAGCATACATTCCCATTAAATAAACACCATGCACTGAAGGTATAACTTTTGGCAAACGACTGTTTGTGAGTTCTATTTTTAGCATACAAGGTTAATATGTTCTGGGATCAAAACTCAAGTGATCTAGTTATAAATAAAAGAGAACATGTGAAACTGCAGGAAAATATATCTATACTTCTTTCTGGATGACAAAAACTATTAAATAGTTGACTCCTTTCTAGACCACATGATGCAAAATAAATATAGGGAGAAAAATTCTGGGCTCAGTACTAGATTGCAATGCTAATAGCTACCATTGAATTCCAGGACCAAGGTTGAATGCTTGGCACGGATTAAGTTAGTTTAGCAACCTACCCAAACAATGAAACAAGACAAGCAAGCCGACAAGAGAGTAATAGAGTATGAAACACATGGTAATAGAATACAAAGGCATATGTCTGTAGCCCAAATTTATTCAATATAAAACTGATGCTCATTGTATTTTCTAGTACTGATATTAGAAAATGAAAATTCACTATAACACTGTCTTAATACTGTGATAAAGACTTAAATGTGACGGGAGTACTGAAAGCATAAGCATGGCATCCTACTTTTTTCAAACATGTTGACTAGTTTCACAGTCATCATAAAGAAACATGTATGGTGAACTCGGTATTTGTCCTTTTTCTTCTTTAATATAATGATACATAACTCTGCGAAAAAAAATCACAAACAAACCATTTCACAACATTTTGTGCCTTCCGATTGTGTTTTCTAAAGAAAAAGAGAGTGGAGGCTGAATCGCATTCGATAACTACTGCTAAGGAATAGTAGTGCACAAGCTCTAGTCCTGTAAAACAGACCTTTGATTACATTATGACGTTTGTGTTCCTTGGATGCCATCTCTAACTCATACTTCCGTTTCCATTCAGCTGCCTCTGCTTGAGCAGCAGCCTTCCCTTCGGCCACTCGTCGCAGCGTTTTTGCAACAGCTTCCATTGCAAATGGTAAGTCATTTTAAACACGTAAGTATAGTAACATATATATACACATATTAGGCAATCGAGTATGCAGTATTACTTCTCAAAGCTTCAGAGAACTCTTCAAGGTGTGCATCAGTTGATCTGATAGGAGTTTGAGGAATAAATGCATAGGCCGCCCTCTCTGACTCCACCAAACTAGCTGTGGTGATGTCTCCATTTTCAGTTTGATTTGAGGTAGCCACATTAAAGTTTATTTTTTCATCACGAACCTGCAATATAAGAAATGTCATTAAGGGCTTAGGGAGATACAGATAATACAAGGATGACAGACTTCATCAGCTAATGAAAGTCAACATACTTATTATATAAAAAGAAAGAGGAGTACAAGTCCAGTATTTACTGGTAAGAGGCTTGGAAATAATGGTCATCAACCGATAACTCCCAATATCACAGCATCATGCATTCTTCTACCAAATCCCCAATGAGCACTAGTTAACACAAACATTTCCCTTATTTCTACCATCAAGGTTTAGTGGTTTGTTGAACCGTTTCTGAAATAGTTCTCCAACATGTAAAGTTTTTTTTTTAAGAAGAAGAAGAAGAAGAAGAAGTCAGCTTCTCTGTTTCAAACGTAGCCATCCACCACAATTCCAGGCCAGGGCCCCTGGCTGGCTACATTGGAACAGCATCATACTGTGACACTTCAGAATGGCGCATTACCCAAGCCCCCAACTGAACCTGAATTCCCACAAAAAAAAAAAAAATCACCGGTCTGAAGCTACGGCCCCTCTCCACCGCGGCTCAAAAGGGCTAAAAATCATCACCGCAATTCCGCTCTCCATTAGAATCTGGAGAGCACGAATCTACTTTTACTACCAACACCGATCTGAACCAAATGCATGCGGCCAGAACTTTTCGGGGCCAATCGTCGCACGAATCCAGGAATAGAACGCGAAACGAATTCTGAGGGAATGTCGCAGCGGTGCGTACCTCATCATCCGCAGCGGCGAGCTCGTTGGCGGACATCGTCGCGCCGTTTTCATAAAATCTTCCTTCTCCTGCTGGAACCCGGAACGGAGCGGCGAAAAGAGGAAGCACTACAGCCCTGTTCGCCTGTTCGGAGGTGTTCGGTTATTAACGGGGCCACGTGGCGTTGCCTAGCTGTGTGTGACGGCCGCAGACGGTGTGACAGGTGGGGTCCAGCTTTCCAAGGATCTGCATCAGGTAACACAGGTTCTTCCGACTGATTTTGCTTTCCATTTGGCTCCGAACAAGTGCTTCAGTCAGTGGCGGAGGCAGGAATAAAAACTTAGATATTCCCATCGATAATTAAAGTCACTAAAAATAATTAAATAATACATTGTTCAGTTAATTAGCTCTAAAAAATATGCATGAAACAAAGTGTATTTGATAAACAAAACTTACAAAATATTATAATGTTCCTTTAATCCTGCGTCTCTTCATGGTTTGGAAGCGGTTGATGATATCCTTGTCATTGACTTTTAGAAAGAATTCTCGCTCAATAAATGTAACCAAGCAATCATTCAAGTATCGATCCCAAATCTTATTTCTCAATTTGTGAAAAAAAAAACTCTTTTAACACTAGCAGTTGCCACTGGAAGCACTAACACCAATTTTAGAAGCCTATAAGCAATTGCATGTCTTCCAATCTTGTTATGCTCAACAAGCTATGCAATTAAATTAAGTCGAGCAGGTAGGTGGAGCAACTCTAAGATTGTGAAATCATTAGGATAGAATCCAGTAAGCTTAACTAATTTTTCTTTATCAAAAGCAAACAAATGAGTTGAGGGGATTGAATGCAGCCATGCAATAAGCAACTCTGTGTTTACCTCATCAAACCTGTCATCAAGTTCTTGAAGTTGCCTATCAATGACACTTAAGGTTGTCTCCAACAGCATACAGATACCCATCCATGGTTTGGATCGTGTACAAAGATCCAACACCCAAAGTTCAGGCCTCTCCAACGGCTACCCTCCCGGCGGGATGCACATGACGAACACTTTTTTTATATAAGACCCGATCTTTTTCGAAATCAAAGAAGCTCATATCTAGAAACACCTTGTCTCTGCCGCTTACATCATAAACCCCGAGAGTGAAACAAAATTACATAGACGCCCTTCTTCTTCTGGATCGGACAGAGAACAACGCGTTCGAAGCCGCTACGGCTGCCTTGGCTGCCGTGACCTCGCCGTCGCCGCCACCGTCCGCTGAAGCCGCGCTGTAGCCGATGTCGACCGAAATGTTTTCCTTGCCGGCGGGGCGGGTGGCGGCGAGCCGTGCGCTTCGCCGGTGCACCGCCACCAGCGCTTTCGACGACGCTCCCGACGGCGCCGATCACGCCCGACAACGCTCCCGCCGCCGGCGCAAAGCTCGCCTCGCCCGCGGGCCTCGCCCGGAGCGGAGCTACCGCACCAGCTCGCTTCATAGCGAGAGCTCCGCCTCGCCCAAACGTCCCACCACTACAAAGCAGGCAGAGGATTGCCTCTAGGAGAGAGAGTGAGGCAAATATGCCCATCGGTTTGCCTTAGACACAAAATAGGTATGTTGTATATGTGTCTTTGTTGGAGGCGAATTTTCTCACCTAAAACACCTGCGGCGTGACCATATTTGGGTATTTGCATCACTTGTTGGAGACAACCTAAGAACATCTCAACACGGTAACGATGGAGATTCTTGATCTTGATAAAGAACCTCCTATCTCTTCCAACAGGCCTGTAGAATGTGTCCATATCATGAATTTTGATTTGATTCTTCACACAAAATGAGTCCACTTCTTTAAGGAAATCCTCCCACCCAGTATCATGCCGCAACGCATGCAGTTGCAGCTTGGTCAAAGAAATGAGTTCTACTGCATTGACAATATCTTATCCTTCTTCTGCAAGGCCTGATTCAAGTCTGCAGTGGAGTCTAGTACTGTTTGCATCAAATGTGCCATGAAAACAAACTCATATGAGTTGAATATTGTCAACATTGTTTGTGTGTGTGCACACTCAGTTCTTTGAGAGCGATCATTGCCAACCTTTACTAGAACTTTCTGAATTGATGGATACAAAGATATAACATGCATAACTGTTTTTTAATGAGATCCCCAACATGTGTCTCCAGGCCTTGCCATACCCATTTCTTGATTTAAACCTTTTCCAGTTTCAATGTCACCCAATTCTAGTGCTTCTAGTTAGAATGCTCTGAGCCTGTGCTACTCGAAGCATTTGTGTCTTCTTACAAGAATTCCCAATAAGGTTCAATAAAAATCTAACTTGATCAAAGAACCAATCACAACCTAGGTTTTCCTTGGCAACTTCCACAAGAGTTAACTGAAGCTGATGTGCAAAGCAATGAACATAGTAAGCAGATGGACACTCATCCATAATATGTTTCTTTAGACCATTAGCATGACCCTTCATGTTACTAGCTCCATCATAGCCTTGCCCACGTACCATAGACAAGCTCAATGAATGCTCCATCAATAAATTCTCAATTGCAGTTTGAAGTGTCAAAGCAGTAGTGTTTTCTACATGCACAACACCTAGGAACCTCTCAACTACGTTGCCCTTTTTGTCAACATATCACAAACAAAGAGCTAGTTGTTCATTTTGGTAAACAACACTAGATTCATTAGCAAAAAAATGCAAAATATTCACCACCAAGGTCTTCCATAAGAAGCTTAGTTGTTTCTTTGGCACAACAATTAGCTATGTCTCTGTGAATTTCAGGAGCAGTCAACTAACAATTCTTTGGGGCATTCTTCAAAACCACCTTTGCAACCTCTTCAAAGTTTTCAGCTAGCATATAAATCAACTCTAAGAAATTTCCCTTGTTAAGTGAGCTTTCACTTTCATCATGTCCACGAGAAGCTAAACCTTGGCGTAGAAGGTACTTCGCTACTTTAATAGAATAGGACAAACGGGACATGTACTCAGTCTTATCCCTATCAGTTATCATACTATACGTATCATCAATTGCTTTCTTAGGTGTAATGAAGGAAATATATCTCTAGAGCCATTTCATGGAAGCTAGTCTTGGAACCACAATGTCGACTAATCCTCTTTTTCATATGCCAATTTCTAAAGCCTGAATTCACAAAAGCATCTCCACCAGAACTATTGGTTTTATGCTTGAACAAATAACAGACAAAACAAAATGCTGTCAAGTTTACTTTTACAACTTGTACGATTGGATATTTGTGTTTATTTCTGAGAATCCCGATTGCACCTAAACTGTCCATGATCAAGAGAAACGTTTGGTGTTGTAGGCTAGAAAAGTTTGTGTGCTTTAGTTGAATCTTACCTTTTAATACCATTGTAAATTTGTAATACCTAGAGATTGCCTGAGTTTATGCTTCACAATCCTTGCTATCAAGTTTGATTAAGTGTTGCATTGTCCTACCCTAAACATGCCGGTCACGTGACAAAGTGCATCTCAGGTCTACAATTTTGTGTAGCAACTGGATAAATTTTTGCTAGAAACCACTGTTGTTCAAATTTATGGGGGCATCATAAGCTAGACACTCAATTCTTCTCACATAAGTTTGTACGGGGAAAGGTTCAGCCTAAAAGCGATGAGATCTAATGACATTGTATGAACCCCATTTTAATTAATAAATATCAAGCATAGAACATCTTAATTTAAGCAGTGGACCTGCTATGGTCATGACTCATGACCCAAAATGTTCTTGGGCAATTTGACACTTTTCAGCGATTATTAGTAAGGGGCAAACAGATAGGAAGTCGTGTTGACACACAAACAAACTTGATCCCTAAGTTTTCTACTTGCCTGCTTGAACCTTTGGAATTATCTATTGATGAAAAGTTAGCAACCTGCTATTGGTTTTCCTTCTGCCAAATGATTTCAACTAACCTTTTAAAATGTGCAATTTCAGGTCTCTTTCTTCTAGCAGTTGTCCGGCCAATCCTGGATTCATGGGAGACTGCGGAAGACTGCGGAAAAAGTTCCTCTGCCACCTCTGAATGATGTATGTGATTTCCCCCTTTTTGTGTTGTTTTATGTATGCTATTTTCAAGATCATATAAACGATAAACATTGCTTCCATTCAATTTCTCATCATTTATCAATTCAGAATGTTTATTTCCTTAGCTTAGTAAATTTCCGAGGGCATTTGTTGTTACTCCGTTTCATAATTGCATCCTTGCGTTGTCAACTTGAGGACCTGCCATTATGTTGATCTCCTTCTTTTGAACAATGAAGCCAGAGTACTTCCCTCTGGCGGTTAGATGCTGTTATCCTGTGATTGAAAATGGTCGAGACAAGGTTTAATCTTTTGCTACTTGTGCAGGTGGTTGCAGGTGTCACCGGCAAGAAAAAGTAGTGAACTTGCATTTTTAATGTTGCCCCAATTTCTTTCCCGGCTACCAGAGCGGAAGTATCTCCCAGAGTCATGGTCTTCAACTATACTGCAATGTGACAGTTTTGAAATCTTTTCCCCTCCTACAAAGGTTGGCAGAATGTCATCAATACCTTTTGAACTGTGTTTGTGATTGTGAGTTCGTCGTTACCAAATTTCTCGGTCGAGCCATCTAGATTTCCTTTCACGAACCAGAAGCGCTGTCGCGGCAGCACGCACTGCCTGTTTTCTGATCTTGTGCCGTCCGTGTCTACTCTCCTTGCAGGACCAGGCCGGCAGCCGGCAGGCCCTTTTTTTTTTTTTTTTGATAAAAACATATCTGTATTACTGGATAAGGAAAACGTACAGATACGCGTACGAATACAGATACATACTGGGAGGATACATGGACAGCTGTCCTAACCATCTTACACAGAGGCCCCTAGCAAAACCAAAAATTACAAAGAAGTCCTTGGAGCTTGTGTATCCCGAATCCGCCAGAAGGCTCCATCGGCCGCCGCCGTCGAACCACCGCCGACGACCACCGTCGAAGGAACCTCCATGGCCAACCACGAGCTGGAGAAGCCGCATCGCACACAGGCTTTTGTTGCAGTCGCAGTAGAAGAAAGCAACGGCGAACATCCATCGACCGGGGCCACGCCCCCACTTCACCAGCTCCTGGATCTGAGGTCGCCGGTGACGGCCACCGCCGCCACGGGGAAGAAGACCCAAATCCAGCCAGCCAACAACCACGAGAACTCCCGCAGCCGCCATAGTACCTTGAACGGACGCGGCACGAGCACCGCCGTTCCGCCACCGACGAAACGACGGCCGCCGCAAACTCCTATACACAAGCCGGTAAAAACCGACCCGACCTCCACGAGCTCGTCGACGGCGCCGGAGCGGAACACCACCGAGACGGGGACGAACTCGAGAGGACTTTATTCCTTGGCGCCGCCGCCGCCGCCGCCTCGACGCCGCCGCCGGAAACCTAACCCTAATACTACTAGGGAACCCACCGACCGGCAAAGGAGCAACGGTCTCCACCACCTCGCGAAGCCCCAAGGGCCATCGGAGGCGAGGAAGACCGCCGTCCCCGCCGGCGGCGACCAGAGCCCTCCCTGTCGCCTCTCTCAACTGTAGCTGCTCGGGAGAGTTCGAGAGAGGGAAGCTTGCATAGTCGTGTCAATGCCGTGTGGCTCCATGGTGCTTGCACACGGCACCGGTAACGGTTCGTACTTCGTTCTGTAGGAGGCAGGAACGGCGATGTACAGCGAGTGCGAGACCCGGCGTGTGTGGGCCATGTCCTGGGCTTTTTTTTTTTTTGAGCATTATGTGCCTGTGACCGAAACAACAATCGGGTTTCTTTTGGGCCGCTTCGACCCATTCAGCCCAAATAAGCCCATGAAGTGCTTGCTAGAAACTAGGGTTTACGAGCACGCCCAGGAGAGGCTCCGTCGCTCGGAGCTTCGCCTCAAAAACGGAAAAAGGAGAGGCTCCGAGCCGCTTGGCGAAGCCGCCACCCCAACCCCAGAACAGAACAGAGCGAGGCGAAGCCGAGGCACCTCATCACCGGTAAGTGAGATCGATCGCTTCTCTCGTGGTATGCAACGACGATTTGTTAGTTCCAGTAGCTTCTTCCCGGATTATCAAGTGTTAAGTTTGGGCGGTTCAAGTTGATGCTGATTTAGAGGTCATCACCGTGCTTAGAACACAACTAATCGAACTGTTTGTATGATTCTGCTGTGGTTTTGTGGGGCTTAGTGTACATGTTTCGTCGCTGGTTAGGTAGCTGTAGCCACCTCGCATCGTATTTTGCGTATGATTATTCTTCGTTCAATTAGATCTAGGTAGCGACATAGTGTGTAGGGCTATCGGTGTCAATCGTCCATTAGGTACGTCGCCCTTTTTCTTTCTTCCTTTGCTGTTTGCAACTGACCAACCCAAGCTATATTGCATCCAGAAATGACCAAGAAATGACCCAGTAACTAGTATTGTTAGTATATATACAATGTTTTTTTTAACGCAATAGCAGGAGACCCTCTTTCCAATTAAGAGGAGAAAGTGGTTTTATGTACAAGGGATATTTAAATTTTTACCATTATCACGGTTGGCAACTCTTCAAATAGCACTCTTACGAACGACCATACGTTTTTACCACTTTTGCTGACGTGGCTCAACTTCTCAGCTGGTCAGCGTGGCAGACAAAGGTAAATTGACCGCCCCTGCCCCTTTTTTCCCTCCCCACGCGCGGCTCGGCAGTGCGCGGCGTTCGGCAACGACCCGCAACGGGGCGGCGTCGCAGCGGCGGGCTCTAGTGCGGTGCTGTGGCCTTGCCCAGTCGCGAGCCACAGCTGCAGCTCGCTTGTGGCACCTCGAGGTGCTCCTCGTCCGGTGGCCTCCGGTTGCCGGCTGGCGGCGTCGTGATTCGGGGGAGGAGCAGAGCAGCAAAAGGCAGCGGCAGGCTGGCGGAGCACGGCGTGGCAATCAACGAAGCAGGGCAGGACGGCGGGATGCGACGACGAGCATGGGGCGGCGGTCGGAGCTCGGTAGCGGCGGCTTGGAGTGGCGTGGGCTTCGTGTTTAGCCTCGGCGGAGGCAATGACAGCTCCACGCCGCGCATGGTCGGAGCTCGCAGGGCGCAGGCATGGCGACGGGCGGAGCTCGCAGCGCCGACTATGGCGGCTCGCGGCGCGGCGGCGGCCGGGGTCGGAGCTTGTAGGCGCGCGACCATGGCAGCCTGCTCCTTGTCGGCGACAGCCGGACCAGTGTACGCGTGGGAGAGAGCGGGGTGGCTACAAAGCTGTGTTACTCCATGGCCTTGGCGAGCGCAACGGCAGTGGAAAGCGACAAGGAGCAGCGACGAGGATCGCCATGGCTGGAGGTAGGGGGATGACCCGACGGGTGGGGTCCACGGGTCGGTGGGAGGATGGGCTAGAAGGACAGGTGAAAGGTGGGGTATGCCTGTCTGTGTATAAAGATGCCAGGGGCAGGGGCTGTCATTTGCATCCCCGTGCTGACTCGGATCTGAGCCACGTCAGCAAAAGTGGTAAAAACGTATGGTCGTTCGTAAGAGTGCTATTTGAAGAGTTGCCAACCGTAATAATGGTATAAGGTTAAATATCCCTATGTACAAGAGGCACTGAGGCCAAAGAAGCACTATATACATGGTTCATGCACACTAACTTAGATTTTTGTTTGGCAAAATTCATCACACCTATATCCTGTATCGAGCCCATCTGTGTCTGTGAGCGCCACTGAGAATTCGAGGGCACAAGTTTCTACTAGGAAGGAAGGAGTGCAGTGAGTAAATTAAAAAAAAATATGCTATGTCTGTTTGGTCTTCTTGCATGTAAAAATGGTGAATTGGGGAACTGAAGGGAAAAAATGGCTTCCAAAAACCTTTGTTTTGGAAGAAGAGAATTGAAAGGGAAATGGGCAGCATGGTTCCAAAAGTCTCTTTTCATTGAGTCTGCATATATTTTGTAAATGAATATGATGGATGTTTTATATAAGCTTGGAACTGAACAGAAAATCCATTCAAAATTTCATAGATTGATATGAGCTGATCATCCCTGGCTGTGTAGTTCCTTCTGCAATGGTTTACTGCACTCATTGCGCTGATTACTGCCCCTCCATAAAGGACCCTGACAAAGGATATATGTGAGATCTCCTGATCTTTCTATATTATTTCTAATCGGATACCTTGCAAAACCAGTCAACATGATTGTTATGAAAATGTACTTTATATGCAACTCTGTTAATGGTTGTCCATCAGATTTTCATAAAGCAATTGAAGCTCTTGTGGTTGTTTGTTGATATGAAAATGACATGTTTGATGATCAGATGTTGTGGTACATGTGGGAAGGTTCTTGATCAGGAGGTATACACTGATGAACCTACTTTTTTGTTAAGGATAACACAGGGCAGGTTGGTTTTATCTCCATGCTTTGTAATCCTTGGGTTTTTCTTTTTCGTTTACCAGTTGCTGAGATTTGATATATTTTTGGGACTACACAGAGTCGCTTAGCTGGAAGTATTCTTGCAAGCATTGAGTCTGGATATTCGATTTCTCATCAAAGAACTTTAGACAAAGGTATGGTTTTTAGGGCACTTATTTATTTTACCTTTTCGTGGTACTCTGTAAACTATGTTTTTGGCTTTTATTTTACCAGGGGAGGGATGAAATTAGGCAGATTGTCAATAACTTACGTGTCAGTGGTGGAGAAACTATCGTTAGCAAGGCTTATCATTTCTATCAGGTATGTATTTCTGTTATCAGTCAGTAGTAAGGTTGTTTAAATGGAATGCAGCATCATGATATTGATGGTTCTCCATTCTGAAGCACAGCTAGCTGTCGACCGTAATTTTACAAGGGGACGTAGAACAACGCATGTTGCAGCTGCTTGCCTTTACATTGCCTGCAGGTATGCTACAATGTAATTGTAGGTTCACTACTTTCTTTGTTGGAACTTCAGAAGCATTTAACCTATTCTACTAACTTCAGTTCGAATATGTCCATTCGAAGTGTGCCTTGCCCCCTCCCTGGCCACTTTTGATGGGACTGCTACTAGTTAATGTTATATATATATTACCTTCCTCCCCTCTCTCTCTCTCTCTCTCTCTCTTCCCTACAAATTACTATCTATTGTAACCTTCTTTAAACTTGCAAAAGGTTTCTTAGATACTCAGATTGAAAAGGTTTGTTTTGTCAGATACTCACATCGAAAATCAAAATTAATTTACTGCAGGTATACTAAGTCCAGTTTAACTTTATGGCCTGTGTTTCTTGCCTCCAATTAGAAAAGTAAATACTTAACCATGATAAGGTCCCTCTCAGTGGTCCAAGGATCAGGACGTTTTAAATGCCTAAATTATAACACAACTACACAAGTAAGCTTTTCCATACCATATAAACGCATGTCAAACCCATTCGAGAGGCTTTGTTATATTGGCTGCATTCCACCAAGTAAACAAAACATATTCTCTGCACATTTAGTATACTTTCTAAAGAACATCGCACCATTGTAACCTGTGGTTACTGAATTTTCTTTTGCAAACTTATTAGCAGCCAGGATGTATTAGACCTGTTCCTTTTTATTTCTTTTGCCTAATACACCATGAAGCATGAGTAACATTTATACCATCATCTATTTCTTTGAAAACTCCTATTTTTCATTAATTGTTCCTGAACTCACAATTTAGTTTATTTTATCTTACTTAATGCTCAAAATACTGCTTTTCGCCTTCATGCCTTTGTTGGTATCTGTTGCAAAGTTTATTTTTTTTTTTTTCAGCAAGGTATATTGTAGTACTAATGTTTGGTTTCACCCAACTTTTCTTGCCAGGCAAAGTAAGAAACCTTATCTTCTTATCGATTTCTCTGACCATCTCCAAATAAGCGTGTGAGTATACCAACTCTTTGGCCTTCTATATGACTCAATGAAGGGGCTCATTTGGATTTTCTTTCAGTTATGTCCTAGGTGCTGTTTTCCTCCAGCTCTGCCAAGTTTTGCTGCTCGCAGATCATCCTGTTGTTCAGAAACTTGTAGATCCCAGCCTTTTCATCCATCGTTTTACTCACCGTAAGCTGATAACATATATGTTACATTGTATATTTCATTCTTTGGATCTGCTGTATGTAGTGCGTATGTGCTATTGTTCGAAGGGTTGAGGTATCCACAAAAATGTTTATATGTTGCATTGTATATGGCGACCAGATTGGCACAGGGGTGGTTATCTGCAGGTTTTGATTAATGGCATTGCGTGTTCGGCAAATCTGTTTAGTGCAATCTGAGACTCATCTTCATCTAATCTCACCTCATGGCTAATTGAAAATTGTGCCACTGCACAATCTGTAGACTGGTCATGTTTTTTGTGCAAATGTTGTGATTTATACGTTTATCAGAACATTCTATGTGTGACCAGAATTAGTTCCCCTATTTATGTATGTGGGTCTGATTGTTTGAGTGTTTTATAATTTATAGTATATATTGGTTTTGTTTTTAGGTTTGCTGGGAGAAAGAAATAATGCTATCTCAGACACAGCTTTACGCATTGTAGCTAGCATGAAGAGAGATTGGATGCAGGCAGGCGTTTCTTCTTTTGTTTTGCTTCCATAATTTTTGTTTCACAAGGCCGTGACTGGATTACTTCCTTGCTCTATGTTGCAGACTGGGAGGAAGCCAAGTGGATTATGTGGCGCAGCATTATACATAGCTGCACTCTCTCATGGGAAAAATTGCACCAAGGCAGATATTGTAAGTTCAGATGCTCGTGAGATATCTTGAACTAATTCAACAATCTATATTATGTATATTTTGTTTTACGTTTTAGTGATGACATCAATTACTACTTTTGCAGGTCTCTGTTGTGCATGTGTGTGAGGCCACTCTACTAAGCGATTGATAGAGTTCGAAAATACAGATTCTGGCAGTTTAACGGTATGTTTCTTCCACACAATTTCCAAATTTGTTGAACCTGCGATGTATAGTATTTAATTAAAATTCCTTGTGATATTCTGCAATTTATTCTTGGGACACTGACTGCTAAGTGTTAACTCACGCAGTGTTGTTCTCATTGGAATAGAGTCATTTGTTGGTTAGCTGCTATTGTGCAGCACAATGAATTTGTTAGAGGAGTCAAGAGTCTATTGGGCCTTAGCCCATTAGGGTTAATTAGTGGGTTGCTTAGGGGTCAAGTCAAACCTCTATATAATGAGAGGGGATGCATCAATCTATAAACAAGCAAGAGATTAGAAGGAAACCCCTTCCCTCTTGCCGGCCGTGGGCAGAGCCCCGCGGCCGGCGTTCCAGCGCTCCTACAACCTCTAACCCTAGCCGCCAGCCTCCCGTGAACAGTACCGCGGGCACTGTAGCAACCGCCCAGCCAACTCTTCTCCCTCAATTCCAGCCACGATCTCAGCCCCAATTGCGACCATAACAATCTGGTACCGAAGCCATGGATCGATCCTCCGCCGCCGTTCCCATTTGGGCCATCTCCACACCGTCGCTCGAAGATCGGGCTGTGACGGTGGCAGCGTTCAACAATCTCCTGGCTGCCACGTACAGCCTTCAGCATCAGATGGCTGATTTGGACCGTCGGATTACCCGGCTGGAGAACCAGCCGCCACCGCCGGCGATCTGCCAACCTTTGCCCCCGGCCGGTCTGAGTGCCATCAGGATCGTGCCAGCAGCCACGGCGGTGACCAGCAACGTCACCACCACACCCTCCGCGCAGCCGCCTGGCCTGCCATGTGACGGGGGCATCTCGGCCCTTCCGGCGGCGGGTCCAGTAACGGTGCAGTTTCAGGCAGCACCTCGCTGCCTCATGGTGCGCCGGCAGGGGCACCGCCCCATCTTCAGCGGCGGCGTATAGTCGTCCCTGCAGCAGCAGCCTTGTCGCTGCTCATGGAGAAGAAGTTTGTGCGGGAGGATGCCGCCATGTGTCTTGGCGGGTGCGGCTGCAGGCTGCAGCACGCGGGCCTCCTAGCGCGGCGTCGGCTGCAGGAGATGTGCCGAGGAAGATGCACGAGGTGGCTTTGATGGCGGCGACCTTGGCAAAGGGGCGCGCGCCCTCACCTGTCGGACGGCCACCGAAAGAACCGCGTCGATTCACGATGTTTCCAAAAGCGTGAGCATGGTGCTTTTTTTCGTGGCGGCACACTCCCGGTCTCGTGAGTTACGTGAGAGAGCGGTCTCCTCTTCGTCACCGGTGGGGGCGACCGCCAAGCGCTGCCATGTTTCGTTGTCGGCCACCGCGAGGTCGTCTCCGTTGGTCGCTATTGCGACTAGCTCTAGGCAGCCATACCCGTGCAACCCTCTCGTTCCGATGGTCTCCATGGGATCCAGGCGGCTACACACGTGTAGGTCTAGCACGCGGAGGGTGTCCGCTGTTTCTTCAAGAGTCAACAATAAAGAGTCCCAATTTATTTAAAATAAGCCGAGATGTAAAAGGCTTGTTCTTAGGTGTTAGGTTTGTGTCTAGAGTCATTGTTCGTGTCATCGTTAGGTTGCAGCTCGAGGACGAGCTGCAAGTCCTGGGTGGGGAGTAGTGTTAGAGGAGTCAAGAGTCTATTGGGCCTTAGCCCATTAGGGTTAATTAGTGGGTTGCTTAAGGGTCAAGTCAAACCTCTCTATATAATGAGAGGGGATGCATCAATCTATAATCAAGCAAGAGATTAGAAGGAAACCCCTTCCCTCTTGCCGGCCGTGGGCAGAGCCCCGCGGCCGGCGTTCCAGCGCTCCTACAACCTCTAACCCTAGCCGCCAGCCTCCTGTGAACAGTACCGCGGGTACTGTAGCAACCGCCCAGCCAACTCTTCTCCCTCAATTCCAGCCACGATCTCAGCCCCAATTGCGACCATAAGAGAATTGCTCCGCAAAACATGAGTTCTATTGTTTATGGCTGGGATTAGATCTCATGATAGCAGTTTGACATTCCAATTTTCAGGAAGAAGCTCAGATCCATGGCCATACTGGTCCTTTCTAAGTAACTGAGGGACCGGTATTTTGTCCGTGGATTCACAATTTTAGGCTGGCCATTTATAGGCCTGTTCCCACATAATTGCCAGTATCTAGCGTTCCCTTTCACAAACATGTTTCATCAATTTGAATTTTTAATGCTTATGGATTCTTATTAGTTGTCCTGCTACCTTTTATAGAACATAGGTCGCTTGTGGATTTGCAACTCTGATCATGTATAATACACTAATAAACAAGTACAGACCTTAAGGAGTTAGGAGGCAATAATAATGTGTCCCTTATGAAGAACATATTGCTTCTGTTGTCATTCTTAATGTATGTTATCACCATTGCATTTTTTAAACAGTTCTCTTAAGATGTGAGCATGCCTATATCTTCATGCCCCTTTGTTAGATTGGAGAATTTCTGCAAACAGCTGATGAATATAATGAAGAGACTATTACAAAACATTCGCCCAAGCCTGGAGAAATCCTTTGCAAACACAAGGATAAAAAGGGTTTGAACATTTTGCCCATGGACTTTGTGAAAAATGCTACAATAAGGTAGATCTTATCTACAATGCACACAACACATTGACTTGCAGACTAGACTACATTTGCTTTTTACAGTTTGTCTGATTGCCAGTTCACGAAACTGTCGGGTGGACTAGAAGGTGGTGCTGACCCTCCAGCATTCCAACAAGCTGAAAAGAAAAGACTTGAAGCTGCTAAAGGGCTGAAGAAGCTGCTGCAGTTAAGGAGGCAGCGCTGGAAGAATCAGTTTGCGACACACAGAATTCTGAGGTTGAGAGTACCATAACTCCTAGAAAGGTAGTTGATTAAGACACGAACAATTCTTTCCCTGTGTGGAACATTTTCTCGTCTAGGAGCAGCTAAATGTTCTAGCAGAAAGAAAAGAAATGTTGTAGTGCTTGGCGTTGGCACAGCCGTCAGTAGTGGCCAGGGGTTGGGCTGTATCTATTCCATTCAAGCCATGTCTGCCAATTGCTGTCAGCAACATAAACAAATTTTACTGTTAAAAAATATCTTTTCATTCCTTTTTTGTAGAATGTTTTTTTTTATTCTTTGAAAGCGTTGTTAGGTGGGTACATGAAAGCCACCCCATGAAACATATGTAGAAGTTTAGAACAATTTCCTAAAATAAAGTTACCATATGCTGGCTGAAAAGCTGATGTTCTACAGTTATACAAATTGTCAAGAGGGACATGTTATCTCTTCGATTAGCTTTTTATGTTACAACTCGTGCTTATTTCACCACCTTTTTCTGTTCTCTGGGAACACACTTTGAACAGGGTTTAAGCAGAGATAAATCTTCAACAATTGGATCTGGGGAACTCATAAATGACTCTCTGCCGCCCAAGGATCCTGAAGAGGGAGGTTTGTTACTTCCTGAACCATCATACGCTGCAGTAATTTCAGCTGTCCTGTTTTGAATTCTTGTTTGAAAGCTGAATGCTATCTTACATGCTTAGGTGAAAATTGTGAAGGCAATGCTGATTCAGACAGCCTTTCTAATATCGATGATGGAGAGGTGCTTTCTCAATGAGTCCTTTTTATCATATTTTCCAGGATTGTTTGATTGCATAACTAGTGATAACCAAACAAGTCTTTGCAATTTTTTGTGATGCTATTTTATGAATTTTTTAGATTGATGTGTACATTCACAATGATGAAGAAACACAATATAAAAAGATTATCTGGGAGGAAATGAACAAAGAATACCTTGAGGTAAGTAACTCCATCTATGGTGGCATTTTATCATCTTGACTAGAGAATGCTACTACCTGCTTTTTTATTTTTACAGGAACAAGCAGCCAAGGAAGCTTTGGCGGCTGAATTGGCAGCTAGAGGGATTGTTGTGGAAGAGGGAAAGAAGAAAGTACGAAACGTTTTTGGGCAATCAAACTTCCTGTTTACCATTTTAAGTTGAATCATGTGATTATCCATGGCTGTTTTCAAAACATAGAAACGAAGGCGTAATGAAGACACCAAGAGCTCGACACCTGCTGAAACACCGGCAGAAGCCACATACAATATGCTGAAGCGGAAGGTATTCACTTGTGCTGTCACATACAATCCAAAAATAAACCAGTCCTTTCGACACTGCATGTACATTCTGAACCTGATGTGCAAACAAAATGAAGGCCTGAAATTCTATATTTAACGTCCCTTCTCACAGGGACTTGGTTCAGGATCAATGAGGGAGCTGTTGGCGAACTGTACAAGGTATGCCTGTTTGTTTATGCTTGAAGTGTAGAATCCACAAATTGTATCCTGCCATCTGCCGTATTTTTTTTGAAAGAGTTTTGTTGTGTAGCTGATTTTATTTTGAAAAACTAAATGAACAACACTGTAATCGTCTATTTATGCTACATTGTGACCCGGTGGTGATTGATTCTTTTCGAGCAGACTAACGATGAAGTTGGCAGTGCAAGTAAGGAAGAAGAGATGGAATTCGACGCACTGTTTGGGCCAGACAATGCTGATGGTGAAACAGTCGATGATGGGTACAACTATGGGCGCTATGATGACGACGGCGCAGAAGCCTACAATGGCATTGATGATGATTTTAATTTCTAGGATGTAGCCGAACGGCAAAGCTGACCAGCACGTGCAAGATTCTTCATCTGTACATTATATAGTTTCTTTTGTTTTGGTAAAATGTCACCATTATTATGGAGCTATTGGATAGCCAACATAGTATGCTTGTATGTATAATGATGTTTAAAACTAGGTTCTGCCTGGTTGTTGTAACTGACTGTAAGTCCTGTGTGCTCAGCGCCTGAAGTGCCTTGTACATCCACATCCACCCCAAAAGATTGCAAGTGGTGATGTAACATTTCTATGAATAAAATAGAGGAAAAATTTTACACAAAAATGCGTTCATTTGATCATTTGAGCAAAATGGCCCAGCCTGGGCTTCCTATGGAAATGGGACCCCGTGCTGAAGCGGTGTCCAAGTTGAAGCTCTCCGGCCAAATCGATTAGTGAGGCCATGGGATGGAACCTGCCTTTGAGGCTGAACCTGTGACGGTGCCCGTCGTGTGCTGACATGCTGGAAAGCGTCATGCCCATGCAGTCGAGCAAGTTTTCCATATGGTGATCATGGTGATATGAACGAGAGCACCTAGCTAGTCAGTGGTTCTACCGTCTGCATCATGGCATTGCGTATTGTATTGTATGACATACAGCAGCACATCTTTGGATTTTTCTACTTTGCGTTATTTTCGTCCTAAATCCTATGCTAGGCACGCGTTTGGCCAGGCTAGCTAACCCATCCGGCAACCATCGCCTTACTTTTTTTAGATAATGGATAGTTCATACCCTTCGTCTATCGACTGATAGAATGAGACCAATTATTACATAGTTTTGTCCGAGGGCACACACGTGGACAGCAAAACAAACATGTTTACAGCCCGCCGAAACAGATAACGGAAACAAAATAAGGTTCCGGCTAAGCATGACCAATATGTCTTGTAGACGACCATCCATTTGAGCTAAAAAAACTACAGAGCTGACATCTCTAGGTCGGCTAAGCATGACCAATATATCTTGTAGACAACCATCCATTTTTTTTGCGATAAGGAAAAAATCCATTGATACTAAAGCAAGTTACATCCTCTTATTATAAAAGTAAACCAAACTACTCCACCTCCATTGATGGGAGACAAGAAACCTTGAAAAAGTCATAAATTCCACCATCCAGGATCACCATCCCAAACGGATATGCCACGGACGTAAGCTCCGTCTGAGCGAACAGGGGCCATCTCACCATCCACCGCCGTCATCCTCATACCCATCACTTTTGCAAAAGAGGAATAAAGCCGCTAAAACTCCACATGCAAATATAATGAAATTGGCGCCGCCGATTCGTCGTCGAACTCATCGTCGTTGCCTTCACTAGATTCGTCATGAGAGAACACAAGTCCAACCGACATCGGATAGATATCGTTGGAAAACTAAATCTCACTAGCCCATCGCCATGGCTGCATAGAACCACAAATGAGACAAAGGAAGGGGGGAGTACCTTATTCTCCATCAATGGTGATGTCTTCATCTTGCCATCACCGGCCGAGGAACGACATACTCCATTGCTCCATCGGCGATCTTGACGACGCCTTACGCCGCGGGCCAATTTCTTCGATTGGATCTCCGGAGAAACCTTGAACTGCCGTGGTCGGATATGGCGGATATACCACGGACACGGTAAAATCGGTCGAATGGCTCGTGTGGGACTTCGATGGCCTAGCTCAAGGGACACAAGACACGGGGTTTATCTTGGTTCGGGGCAATCGGGCCCCTAGTCCGATCTCCAGTTGGAGTCACTATGTGGCCGAGCTCAAACGCTCGCATCGGGCGAATACAAGCATGTCGAGAGAGGGAGGCCGGCTCCCAAGTCTCGTGAGTGGTGTGTGTTCGAAAGAGAAGGCGATGGGAAGAAGATCCCCCTCTCTCCCGGTGGCCAAGACTCTCCTTTTATAGTCGTAAGGGGGAGGATACATGGGTGCCACGGGGAGAAGGACTAAAGATGCGAAAGAATACAAAATAGAGGGGGGGTAAAGTGTAAAATTCGCCGGGATGTCGAGCACGCTCGGTTATCGGGCACGTGTGCGCATAGTCGTCCGTCTATTTGCGTAGGGTGCGGCGCGGGAATCTCGTAAGCTAGCGGCTGTCCGTCGAGGCACGCTCCTTTTGTCTCAGCGGGACCGCGGCACGAGCGAGAGGAAAATATGTGGACGAGAGAGCTCGTAGGGGGAGCTCGGTGGTCGAGCACAATGGCCTTTTTGTCGCAGCGCTTGGCGGGAGGTGGAGTCGGCATCGAGGTTGGTACATCGTGTCGCGACGGCGATCAGCGCGCGGCGACGGGCGGCGTCGCGCGCCTACGGTACTTTCGAAAGTACCCTTGGGTAGGGTGCCAGATTGGACTTCCTCCGATTCTTCGTTGGGATGTGCGATCTATCGTGTATGTGGTCCCGGAGGCTTGCGAGCTCGGTCGGGGAGACTTGCGAGCTCGAGACCTTCGGCGTCGCTCCGAGCTCAGAGGTCGGCGGGATTTGTTCGGATGGGAGTGCGAGCTCCGAGGCTCGTGAATCCCAGGTACTCCGAGGTCCGAGGGTCGTGGCGGCCGGACATAGGTCGCGGCGGCCTCGGGGGCGCGCGATTCGTCCGGATGGGAGCGCGAGCTCCCAGGCTCGTGAGTTTCCCATACTCCCGATGTCCGAGGTCATGCGGTCGGAGATAGATAGGTCGCGCGGTTTGTCTTGGCGCGTGGCGAGCTCGGGTGATCTCGTGAGCTCGTGTTTTGACGAGCTCGGGCGTGGCTTAGAGCTCGTCCGGGGACGGAGATTGGTATACGGTCTCACGAGCTCATGCGAGGCGGAGTTCGGGCTCCGACCTATGAGCTCGTCGAGGCGGAGTTCGGCTCCGACCTTGAGCTCGTGGCGGAAGTATCCCGTGGGTCGAGCTTGCGTTGAGTCCGATCCGGGCGCGCTTGCCCAGGTTTTGCCCACGATTTGTCGTGTGTTTGGGTACCTCTAATATTGGTACCCGACATGAACCTTACGAGAAAAAAAACTTATTAAAACGATGGATCCCCACTCCTTTCAACCCCGTGCGTGATGCCGGAGGAGAAGGGAGGGGACCGGGTGGTGGAGTTTCGGAGCCGGCGGCAGCCTAGGGTTTGGGCGGCGGCGCAAAAGCCTCCCGCACGGAAGGTGCGAGGAGCCTTTGCTCTTTGAGGATTGTAGACAACCATCCATTTGAGATAAAAGCCGCAGAGGTGACATCTCTAGGTGTTGTCCAACTAGTATCGCCGGCCTCCGATCATGTCATTTTGCAATCTTGCCTATTGTAGAAGTCGGTCGTTCCCTTAAAAAGAACACGCAAGGTCCGCATTTGTCAAAAAACCACCTTGTTCCTTGTTACCAAATTGGCCAACAAAGCGCGAAGGCTGCCGTTAATAACTAGTGTTGAAAACGGACGGAATTTTTCCCGTTTTTCTCCGTTCCGTTTTCTACATTTTACCGTTCCGTTTCCGCATTTTCGGAAAATCCGGGAACCGGTCGGAATCGGGGCGGAGGTCGTCGAATGCGGACGGGAAGTAGAAACAATGTTTTTCCGTCCGTATTTCCGGAATCCCGTATTTGGTCGGAATTTTTCCGTATTTTACCGCATTTTTTCCGTATTACGGCCAAACCATAACTTCCTCGTCCAAACTCCGTTTTCAGCAAACCACACCTTTACGGAAAGCTAATGGCGAGATCTACGCATTTAATATGGTGTTGTTGTATGCCCTGTACATGTACCGATCATCAATTAATATATGTCTTGTCTTTTTTATATTGTAATTGCATTCTATCCAAAGTGGTTGATTTGAAACCCGAAGACACCACAGAATGATGTCCACCTAGATGATGATAGTGAAAGTGATCCCCGATGAGATGGATGATCTTTGGAGAGCTGTGATGGCATGACTAGGCTAGAAGAGATGGATGGTTGCGGCACCATGTTATTAGGCTTAAGTTCCTCGGCTTCCGATCGTTTCCGTTCAATTTCCGCCCGTATTGGTTAGTTTAGGTGTACCCGCATATCCCGACTCCGTTTTCCGAACCATATTTTCCGAACCGGATCCCGTTTCCGCCAACAAATATAGAAATGGAAATAGAAATGAGGTATTTCCGTCCGTTTTCATCGCTATTAATAACAATGCATTATACTTTTTGCTTGGTATTTTTGACCACCTAGTGAAAAGGTCATTCATATCTCGGGGGAGGATTTCAAAAATATATATGTACAACGCGCCCACGGGAATTTGGCATAGGCACAATCTAAAAAGAGGTGTTGTATGGTTTTAGGACGGTGGCGAAGCAACATTGCTGTCACCATTCCAGTTATGCCTAACTAAGTTATTCTTAGTTAAGATCACACCTTTCTTTAGGTACCACAAAAAACTTTTACTTTCACAAGTACTTTAATTTGTCATAAATCTTGTGACACTCTAACCCCATTGTTAATTAACGTAGCATACATGGACTTGCAAAAGCTTACCGATGTATTCGGACCCCAAGCAAAGACATCCCTTTCCTCCAGTAAGTTAATATCCTTAAAAGAAGCAACAATTATGTGCCAATCCCTTAAGTCCACACCCACTAAGTCGTCGAAAAGAAATATTTAGTGGAGATGAACTAAGCACTTGTGCCCGTAGTATTGTTTTTCTTCTTACAATATTAAACAACGAGGGAAATTTGTATTTAAGAGGTTTATTTCCCAACAAAGTATCTATCCAAAACCTAGTTTGAGACCCATCTTTAACTTTAAACGTGCCAAAGTCCATAAAGTAGTATTTGATATTCATTAGGCTTTTCCAAAAATGAGAATCATTTGTTTTTTAACACGACTCCCTAAAGTCTTATCTTTTATATATTTATTTCTTAAAAGTTCCTGCCACATGCCATCCTCATTCAATAACTTTCGTAAGCCATTTGCTTAACAAACATTTATTTTGTATATCTAAGTTTTGTATGTCTAAACCACCACGATCTTTGGGTTGACATAATATCTCCCATTTGGCCAATCTATATTTCCGTTTGTCTTTGGTCATTTTGCCAATAAAATCTTGATCCGAAGTAGTCTAATTTTTCTAATACGCCTCGACAGTTTGAAAAGACATTATGAACATTGGTAAACTAGACAACACCGAGTCTCTTTTTCGATTCTATTCTCAATTGCCTTTGGTCTTTATTGTTTAGTTTCCTAGTATTCATGGGTAAACCAAGGTAACAAAAGGGATATTTTCCAAACACGCAACCGAACCGCTACAAATAGAACTCTTCATGATCTTTTGCTTTGCCAAAAACAAAAAGATCTCACTTTTGTGAAAGTTTATCTTGAGCCCCGATAGTTGTTCAAAGGTGCCGAGCAATAGTTTCATATTTACTGCCATTTCAACATTGTGGCTCATAAAAATCACCGTGTCACCCGCATCTTGAAGGATAGACAACCCATCTCGGATTAAATTAGGGATAGCCCCTTCGACCTACCCTACTTCCTTTACTCTAGCAATGTTATGCCCAAAGATGTCAACCACTATATTGAATAGTATGGGCGACATTGGATCACCTTGCCTCAAGCCTTTTCTTGTTTGGAAGTAGGAGCCTAATTCATCATTAACCTTAATAATATTAATATTGCCCCCTTGTGTGAATTTTTCCACCCATTCACACCATTTTTTGTGAAAAACCCTTTCATTCTTAACGTTTGTTGTAAAAACTCCATAACTTTATCATATGCCTTTTCAAAGTCTATTTTAGAAATGACTCCATCCTTTTTTTTTGAGTGAAGTTTGTGTAACGTTTCATGAAGTATTACAGACACCCTCCATGATATTTCTTCCGAGACGAAAGGCTATCTAAGAAGGTCTAATTATTTTTTCGGGCTATGGTAGATAGTCTATTGGTTGCGACTTTGGTGAAAATTTTGAAAGACACATTCGCAAACAAATAGGCTTGTATTGTGAATCACTTTCACATTTTTTTTTTAGGTAATAGAATTATAGTTCCAAAATTAAGGCAATTTAGAGGTAGGAATCCTCGATGAAAACCCCGTGAAACGAGCCATCGATCGTCTTTTATTACATTCGTAAGACCCGATAAAACTCTAGACGGAAGCCATTCGGTCGTGTGCCTTATTATGTTCCATTTGAAAAATCGCAGACCCTTACCTCCTCTTGTGAGAAGGGAATGTCAAGTAATCATTTTCGGTTGTGAGACCCGAGGAATGTTATCGGTTTGTGACTCATCCAACATGATCGGAGAGTTTTTTCGATGGACCAAACAAGTTGTTATAATAGTTAGTAATATGCCCTTTTAATTGAGCATCACCACTTATTATATTGTTGCCATCCTCCAACCGAAAAATACGAGTTTTCCCATGTTTACCATTAGCTAATAGATGATAGTATTTTTGTATTTGCATCACCTTCTAAAAAGATGTTTAACTTTAGCCCTTTGGTACCATTTGAGTTCCTCCTCCCGGCAACTCTCGCAATCCTCTCGTTTAGTATATGTTTTAGATCCAATTCAAAGTCACTAAGTATGGTAGATTCCGCCTTTTTATCTAATTCATCCAAATTTTATTCAAGATAGTTGTCTTTTCTTTCTTGTAAGCACCACTCACATTTTTTGCCCATCCTCTGAGGTATTGGCGAAGCCTTCGATCTTGGCTTGATACCTCTCTATAGGTGAGCCATTAGCTAGTGTATTGTGCCACACAACACTAACCATCTCACAAAATCCATCTCAAAGAACCAAACCCAACTCAAATTTGACTTGTGGTTGGTAAGATGAGGATGAGTTATTTGTGGAAAAAAAAAAAAAGTAGAGGTCGGTGATCGAAATTCCTCTAGTTAAAGCATGTACAGTGGTGGTATGCGGATGTTTAGTCTCAAAATCTATGCAAACTAGGACTCTGTCTAGTTTTTCAAAAGTTTGATTCTATAGGTGATTAGCCCAAGTGTACTTTCTTCCTAACATATCTATTTCTTTAAGATTTAAAGAATCGATCACAACATTAAACATAAAAGGCCACCTATCATTATAGTTGTTATTATTTTTCTCATCCAGGTGTTTGGATAATGTTAAAATCGCCACCTATAACAATAGGTAAAGCATCTTTCAAACATACTTGGACAATTTCAGATAAGAATTGTGATTTTTGATCCAACTATGCTGGTCCATAAACCGAAATCAAATTAAATTTAAAACCATCTTCTGCATGTCTGACTTTAAACCACATAAAAACACCCCTTCCTCAATTTCCCCTATGTCAAAATGTAACAAATGAATACCTAGAATCATACCACGGACCTACCACCACTGAGCCATGCAATGCCAAATGAAATCTCTTCCTATGCATATATTATTCAAAGTGGATTGCGAAAATTGGCTCTACCAAATTCCGATAAGGCAATAAAATCTAAGTTTTCTTTTTCTTTTGTTAGATCAAATGTAAAACCTCGTATTCTTACAATCAGCGAATCCGTTGCAATTCCAAAATATGCCTTTCATCTAGGATAATTCTTGGTTGTTTTTTTCTTCCGACTAGGGCGATAACCTCTTCGTGAACCTTTCTTTTTGTGATCTGAGTTTGTAGACACTTAGGGTCACAACCCCCTTCACCTAGCACTTCCGAGATTTCGTAACATATTAGATTTAAAGCTTCTAAGTCTATGGAATCATAATTAGAACAAATTTTCGCTACTCCTTTGTTTTGATCCACTATTTTTTTTTGCTTTCCAACATTCTATAACCTTCTATATCTCTTAAGGATTTTAAAGAATTGAAGGTATCTTGTTCATTATTGCCTAGAACAATCCCTAAAGATTTAGTGTTTTTTGCAAATAAGAATGTAAGTGCAATCAACCTCTAATGTGGGTTTTGGCGTTGATGACAATCTAACTAGAGGACTAATGAGATTTATCGAAGTTGACAAGCGAGCAACAAGTCAAGAGGACATTGCAAAACCTAAAGGAGGAGTACCCCAATTCGATTTTTATATTTGGTACTTCAAGAAAGGAGGTTTATATTCATTTTACATTTTGAATTTGAGTATGGGACACGCCGTACTATTAAGAGGGATTAGAATCAGCGTGCCAAAGCATGCAACCAAGTGCTCATTTTCACACCACATAACCTCTCCGGCTCCACACTTAGTCAAGAATCAAATTCTTTCCACACTTCACCGACTAAGTTTGAGCGGGCGGCCGCTCGTGGAAGCGGGCGGTGCCGCTCGAACATTAGCGGCACCGCCGCCGTGTTCCCGACCGTTGGAAGTGGGAGTATTTATACATTCCTTTTCTACCCCGACGGTTACCTTTCTTCTCCCCGCTCACTTTTGACGTAAAGGCTCTCAAGTGCTCGCCTCTCTCTCTCCATTGAAGCTCCTCACTCCCTCAAGCAAATCCTTCCGATTCCACCATCGATTCTTGAGTGTGAGGGTCGCAAACTTCGATTGGAAGAGAGCTCCCCCGATCTTCACTGTTCTAGAAGCACTTGGTTCGCACTTTGGCCTGGGCGGGGTTGTGGTCTTTTGCTCTTGGAGCTTGCTCCTAGCCCGGCTAGTGCGTCGCCCTTGAGCTTGCCAACTTGTGTGGCAGCCTAGGGAGGTTTGTAACACCCTCTTGCATCTAATACATTACCCCACATCTCTAGGATTCGGTTCCTAGACTTGTGAACGAGGCAAAGAGGCAAACCTTTGTGGTGAGCTCATTCCTTTGTGGAACCTCAACAACGTGGACTTAGGCAAGCCTTGGTGGCGAGCTGAACCACGGATAAATCAATGTGTCACCGGTGCTTGATTTACTTTACATTGCTTACATATTGTTGTTGTTGAGAGGATTTAGGGTTTGAGGTCGATCTCTTTGTATAGACTCGATCTACTCGTTTCAGCTCTCGATCTATAATCTATACCTGTCCAGGAACCAAGCCAAGTCACCAGATCCATTTTTCTTTGGACAGATTTTGAACTGTGAGCTAACCTTTCCTGCAGGAGCGGCGGTGCCGCAAGGTTCAAGCGGCGGTGCCGCTCGGTGATCTGACAGAGTTTCAAGTTGATTTTTGAAACAGGCCTATTCACCCCCCCCTCTAGGCGTCCAGGGATCCTACAAAGAATCATCGCGAGAAATAAAGAGCATGTCCGTGGTTCAGTACCTTTGTCCGCACGGACTCCAAGTTCTTTTCGAGCCTTCAATTTTCTTTGCCTTCTCCATGAATCTTGATCGCCAGCTTGATGCATTCCTCTTGCTTGATCTCGCGGTGACACCGTCCCAACATTTTGCACTTTCATTTTATTATTAAGAATCCTGCAGTCATTTTGTGAAGCCATTAAATTAGCCTTCCATAGGCCATTACCATTAGGGGACACACCATTCTCGAGAGAGCACTATTACTGGTTTGTTACTTGCTTGAATCGATTTATTTTGATGGTTCATAGTGCCAACAACTGCATTCTCCTATTGGGTAGCGTCACTGTGCTGACCAGAGGGAGGTTTACCAGCATCATTGCTAGGCGCCTGATCCTCCTCTTTTTTCCCATCAACATCCATTTCCTCATTGGATTTTTCAAAGATTAGGGTCTCCCTCCTCTAGGTTTTCATCCTCCTTGGTAGAGTCCATGTCAATAACCTCTCGCTCGCCATTAGGTATACCTTGTTCAACCCTGAACTGTAGCTCGTAAGCAAAATCCCCAATGACAACATCCACTAAATATGGGATGAGACCAGGATCTAGCACTGCTACTTTCATTCTTGATCTACCATGCCCCTTTGTGAATTTGGTGTCCACAGCTCGGGGGACACCTAGGATGGAGCCAATTGCCCAAATAATGGGGAATTCTCTGAACTCCTTAGGTAGCCCCCGAAACTACACCCAAACCTTATCAAACTCATATTTATAGACCTCATGTTCAAGTCCTTTTTCAAAGCGGATTTTCCCCTTTACTGATTTAGTGTCCATAGTACCCCAATTAACCATAGTCTCTAGCAGGTCCGAAGATGGGAAATTAGTGGTGAAGGCATCTTTGCCCTTATCCTCAATCACCCAACTAGTTTTGCTTGGCAGTACTTTTTCCAATTCCAATGCTAATTGCTCAGCAGTAAAAGAACCTTCTAAAACACGTACCACTGTAGATTTTTCTTCTACCTTTTCTTTGGGGTTCTCAGCAAAGACATGAATAAAGCTTAGTTTTTCGAACCGGACCGGTGGTTTGTATCGCTAAAAGACCAACTGTGGGGCCTCTCGCCGGCTTGGTTCACTTAAAAGATCATCCATGCAATCGAACCGAAAAAAACCGGCCGCTTTTTTGTCGAACCGGGCGAACCATGGGGTTCGTAGTGAACCGGTCGGTTTTTTAACTTATCCAAAAATACCCTCTATGGTCTTAGGACAAGGTGTAAGTGCAATCAACCTCTAATGTGGGTTTTGGCATTGATGACAATCTAAATAGAGGACTAATGAGATTTATCGAGTTGACAAGCAGGCAACAAGCCAAGAGGACTTTGCAAACCTAAAAGGAGGAGTACCCCAATTCGATTTCTTTGTTGGTACTTCAAGAAAGGAGGTTTATATTCATTTTATATTTTGAATTTGAGTATAGGACACGCCTGTACTATTAAGAGGGATTAGAATCACGTGCCAAAGCGTGCAACAAGTGCTCATTTTCACACCACATAACCTCCGGCTCCAAACTTAGTCAAACATTCAAATTCTTTCTACACCTACATTGACTAAGTCTGAGCGGCGGTGCCGCTCGAACATTAGCGGCACTGCCGCTCGTGTTCTGACCGTTGGAAGGGGAAGTATTTATACTTTCCTTTTCTACCCCCAACGGTCACCTTTCTTCTCTCTCGCTCATTCTCGACAGAAAGGACCCAAGTGCTCAGCTCTCTCTCCTCCATTGAAGCTCCTCAACCCCTCAAGCTAATCCATCGATTCCACCATCGATTCTTGAGTGTGAGGGTCGCAAACTTCGATTGGAAGAGAGCTCCACCGATCTTCATCGTTCTAGAGGCACTTGGTTCGCACTTTGGCGGCGGTTTTGGTTCTTTACTCTTGGAGCTTGCTCTAGCCGGCTAGTGCATCGCCCTTGAGCTTGCCAACTTGTGTGGCGGCCTAGGGAGGTTTGTAACACCCTCTTGAAACTAATACATCACCCCACATCTCTAGGATTCGGTTCCTAGACTTGTGAATCCAGGCAAAGAGGCAAACCTTTGTGGTGAGCTCATTCCTTTGTGGAACCTCAACAACGTGGACTTAGGCAAGCCTTGGTGGCTAGCTGAACCACGGGATAAATCACCGTGTCACCGTGTGCTTGTTTTACCTTACATTGCATATATATTGTTGTTGTTGAGAGGATTTAGGGTTTGAGATCGATGTATCTCTATACCCTCGATCCGCTTGTTCTGGTCTCGTCTGCGTACTTATACCGTCCAGAACCAAGGAAATTTACTCGATCTACTTTTCATTGGACGATTTTGAACCGCGTGAGCTAACTTCAGGCGGGAGCGGCGGTGCCGCCAGAGTAGCTGATGGTGCGCTTGAGCGGCGGTGCCGCTCGAGTTCTTGGACAATAATTTGAAGTGATTTTTGAACAAAGCCTATTCACCCCCTCTAGGCGCCCAGCGATCCTACACAAGGTTATCTGTTCAGGGGCATTATTGGAAAAATGTGTCAAAGTTACCTGTTTAGGGTTACTGTCGAGTGTGGGAGGAAAAAAATCCCCATTTTCTTTCCCTGGCCGCTGTTTTCGTTCATGGCAGCAGCACCGCATTGGTAGGATTGCGGGCTTGCGGCGGGCGGCGGCGCATCGAGCTATGGGCGAGCACGCGGGCATGCGTGAGCATGTAGTGGCTGCTTCGGACCTGCGATGACGGGCCGGCGAAAGGCGGCGACTGCTGTGGCGCTGGTAGAAGGGCGACAGGCGGATGGCTGATGCAGTCCCGTGGGCGTGTGCGGGCGTGCCGCGGGCGGTGGCCACTGCGGTGATGGGCCGGCGTGCAAGACGGGCGATGGCTGCTGCAGTGCCGTGGTGCAGGCAAAATCGATCTGCTCATTGTCGCGCTCGCCGTCGCGTGTGGAGGAGGCCGAGATGGACGCGAGGTTTCCGCACTCGCCGGACGAGGTCTCCAAGGTGTCGCTCATGCAGTTTGGCATCCTCGGGCCCGACGAGATCATAATGCCCTGCCCTTCCCTCGTCCGCTCGTCCGTCCCCTCTTCTTGAATTGATTTTCCGATTTCGATTGCTCGCGACTAAGGAATGTCTAGATGTGGTTAATTTGTGACTGTGACTAAGTTCAACATTTTCATTATTTTTTCATGTGAAAATTGATAGCTGTGACTAAATTCAATGTCAATAATTAATTAAATCATGTATGTATACACTGGTTCGAAGTATTTGTGGCCGTTTCGATAAAAACGGTCCATTCTAATGAAATGCGGCGGTTCAACCAGTTCTAAACAAGGTCTCACCGGTTCGATCTCCGGTCCGGTTCGAAAAACTAGGGAATAAAGTAGAAGCTCAAACCTTCTACAGCATAACCACATGGTATTGCAGAGATATTGTTCTTTTTTTCATATTTGGACAAACCTTAGCAACAGGTCACCACAACAAATGTCACAGCATAGCACCGCAGTACATTCATGTAATAAACGTAATTCTTTGATTTTTTAACTTTTATAAATTATATGTTTTAACCATTCATTTTATTTAAAATTTATATATATTATAAATAAATAAAATACTATTATTATATCTTTAGTGATATAATAAGTTATAATAAATATGATAATATTTTTTAAAAAAATAGGACAAGAGGTCAAACACAGTTTCTACGGATCAAAAATTGCATTTATTTTGGGACGAGGGCTTCATATGTAGGTCCAACTGCTATTTACCATTGTTGCTAAAAATGTTTTTTAAGATCACACAAAAAAAAAAAAAAAAACTGACAACTGGAGTAAAGCGGCCCAACAACTAGATTAGTGGGCTTTGGGCTATATGAACTTTCAACTTGAGTCCAGCTTCGAGCCCGGCAGTCTGGCACTCTGCCGCATAGGTCCACGCTTCCACCAGTCACTCCCCGTCGCCGACCTCACCCGCCTCTCGATGGACGGCGGCCGAGCCGCAGCCGTCGGCGGTGACCCCTCTCCCATCGCTGCTCCTACCAATCACCCGGCGCTGAGCAGCATGCCCGTCGATGCCTCCTCGTTCACCCACACCCCGTGCTACTGGTAACCAACCCCTTTGCCCATTTTCTTGATACATAGTTTTTCGCAGTAGATTCAAGTCACATGGTTAACCACTAGGAATTATTTCCCTTCTTCTGAAACCTTGTTTCCCGTTCCACCTCTTCTGATCATGGAAGACCTTCGAGTTGGAGGTGAATATTTGCTGTATAAAGAGTTATTTTATTTGCCAGCACTCAGAAGGGACAGGGCACTAGGGCAGTCGTCCCTGCCCACGTTTTCACCTATGGGAGCTGTACTGGGTAGACCGCTAGAGGTTAGTCTAGTTGAAAGTCCATCGGCCCATGATATGTTTAGTGGGAGTGGGAATTAGTCTAATGCAATCACTATCATTTGCAGCCTATTGATCATCAGTCTTTGCGTTTGTAGCTTACCCAACTCAGAGCATTACGCTAACCGCATATTCTGAAAGATATCACTTGTGATTATAGAATTAGTGGCATGATAGGAGCAAGAAAACCAATACATGTATACTTGTAATTGCCCACTGACTCTGTTATTTAAACAAACCTAGGCTATTAAGAAAGGAAGTTACTTTTTCCCATAGTAGGCTTAACTCGAATTTTCATTACTAAATCACAACTAATTACAAGAACCCAATAGTTTGAATTTTAACCAATACCATCAGCACAATTTATTAGAAGAATGCCAGGTTCATGCAACCTTTTCTTGCTACTGCATGTATCACTCTAAATTAGCCATGATCATAGAGTTTTTTTCGAGGAAAGTAATACATGGCTGCCCCTGCCCCACAGCTGACAGCGCTATTGTATAAGTTCCTGCTCCTCTATCATAATTTATTGATTTACGACTCTCATACGTTTTTGAAAAAAAATATTGATTTATACAAGTTCCTAGTCCTACTGACTAACTTTAAACTATGATGCTTTAGTTTTGTTATGATTCAAGTAGCACATCAAATGACTCTGCGATGTATGTCCAGACTCTTTAGTCATGTGTAGCACATGAATTGTAGAAACAAATCTGACTTCTAGCCTTCTGCCTTGATTTAATGATAGTAATTCATTTCAAAACAAGGAAAAAGAGAAAAATGTTAGTAGTCAATCAGCCACACCTGATTGAAAACTGTAACTGCATAATTATCAGTGATGCCACTTCAGTGGATTACCATCAACTTAGAAGTATTTGTATATATAATAACTTTATTTCATAAATCTGTCCAAGTTATGCAGACAGTATGGTTTAGTTGGTTTCTTACTTTCTTTTCATAAGTTCCAAGATTATTCCAAAAGTTTAGCCTTTATCTCCAGATATGCTTTTAAAGACGGCTTTACATATTCTGGCGGATTCCTCCAGTCAAAATTATCATTTTTGTATTATATACAAACCTAAGACAAACCATCATATGAAGGTGCAATGCATATACTTGCGTTTTCTTTATGTTTATTTCATTCATTTACATTTGGTTCTTGATGTTCCTTTGTCTATTTTTATAGTTTACATTATTTTTTCCCCTCATGTGATATTCAATAACCCACATAAAAGAGTATATTTGCTATGTAGGGATATTGTAATCCCATATTTCCATGTGTATCGGTGAGGTGTTTTTCACCCCATCCCCACTACAAACCCTTAGGGTTTTGATCCTGAGCCAATTCTTCCTTTGCTGTTGCCACCACACTGCCCCTGGGGAGATCAATCTCCTCCGGGCCAGCGGTCTCATAGGAAGGTTTTTGCCGCAGATCTAATTGATGGGCAGTGCTCATAGGGAGATCGAGTAGCAACAGATTGTTGGGCTGCCACGCCATGGGCATCAATGGGCTGCTGAGCTACTCCTTGTCATTGATCCTCCGCGCCGCCCCATTGAGTTGCTGTCCTTGAGAACCATTGCCCCCTCCGTAGCCGCACCTGATCCACGTTCCCTCCCTCCTCGTTGGACGCTGCTGCCACCCTTGAGCACGAGCACATGGCTACTGATGGACCTCCTCATCACATTGGCTCTTGATTTGAGTCAAGCCTATTGCTTCCACCTCCGGGGACTTGGTCACTGATGTTGCTGACGGATGACATGTGAGTGCTCGTTGATACGTCCGAGTACCTTGGTCTAACCGCCATCCGGCCATCTCTTTGATATGCTACGGTTGTCGGCAGAACACTAGTGACAGTGTGCCTCTGTTAATGCTTTGAACTTGCCTCCCTCCATGGCTTCGACCACGTCCACCTCAACCCCGGCTACTTTGGTGACAAAAAGGGCTATCATTACCATGAGCTACTTGTTGGTTTCTACTTCAGTCTCAGATCTACATTGAGACGTCGCTAAGACTGGAGGGGCATGTTAATCTTAGCTTATTCTCTAGTCTGACCATCTGTGATGTTCCTGCTATGACTGTTTGGATGTTATAGGTATATCTGGTACTGGTAGTTACGGATACATTGTAATCCTATATTGTCATGTGTAACGTGGAGACATCTTGCCCCCAAGTCTTGTAGTCTATTTATATCGCCTGAGGGCTCAGTGCAATATATCCACAAATGTCATTGCTTTTATATTTGCTATTAACAGATGAATTTCATTTCCTCCATGTAGTGAAGAAAATGTTTACATGTTATGTAAGGAGCTTATTAGAACTGGAGTGGCTGATCCTGCGGGCACTGATCTTTATGTTGTTTTTATATCAAACGAGGAAAAGAAGGTGATTTGTTGCATATTTTTCTATTGTTGGAGATCTTATTTTCCTTTAGTTGGATCCTGCCCTTGCATTCATATCTGACATGATACGGTTTTTTGGCATCAGGTTCCTCTCTGGCATCAGAAAGCAGGCCATTCTGATGATGGATTTATTTGCTGGGATTATCATGTGATCTGCATCCAGGTAAAGCTAACTAAATTGTCATGGTATTTTTCTTTAGTTTAGTATGTACTGCTGACATAAAAGCAGTGCATTTTGTACCATGTAGTGTTTCACAGTACTTCTTGATGTGCATATGGAAGTCTAGGCGAAGCGAAGGACAAGTTCTTGATTTTGTTTGGGATCTGGACTCCAATCTTCCTTTCCCTTCCTCATTCATTCAATATGTTTCTGATGCAATTCAACCACTATCATTCGGCAAGTCCAGATATGCAAGGTAAATGATGTTACTTTTATTCTTACCAATATAATTGTTTATTTATTTTGTAATACAGTTTATGATGCACTTCTACATGTAGCAACTAAATGGGAAGACTTCTTGCAGATTTGCAATCTGCTTCTACAAACTTTGTTTGAAATTTTGGAATTTAGGAATCAGATGATTTTTGTTGCAGCATTTAAGAACTCAGCAAGAAATAGATCTATCCTATCCATGTTTAGAATTATATTAATTGTATCGGGTTATATTTTTTTGGGGGTCATGTCACAGTGTGCATGCAAGATTGCAATATCAGAATGACAATAGGTGGGGAGGCTTTCTACAGCATGGGTTGAGTATTTTTTTTTTTTTTTTTTCTCTTATGAAGATCATGTTTTTCTTGATTCTTGGTTGAAAGTGGGTAGCATAGTGTATACTTAGATTAGATGTGGAACAATGTGGCTAAAGGATACTCATCTTCTTCTGCAAGGCAAACCAACCATTTTGTCTCTACATCTAAATTGGGGAGTGGGACTGTTTATAAGGCTGTATCTGTGCCTGAATATACAAGTGCATACATGATTATGTTTTTTTTTTTCTGGTACAACTTACTATAGTTCTCTCTCATATATTGTTTTCAGACTCTTCCGTGTGATTCATGCTCCTGTGTTCCTTCGATCGTTTTGCCTCAGATAGAAGCCATATGAAGGATCCTGAGGGGAACTGGATTCAGTTACCCCCAAAATATGAACCAATTGTGGCTGAAGGTAGTGAACTATATGTCGGTCATCCTTTTTTTGTTCCAAATTCATTGCACGCTCTATTTTTTTCTTATTTTGGAAATGAACTCCTTGCATCATCTTAGTCCCCTGGTTATCTCAACTGTATAAAAACTAAGCCAACATTATGCATAGAATTTCATCCAATTTGATAACCTGATGGATTTATATTGAACCCTTATGTCTACACTACATTTGAATGTGAGAAGTTCTGTTTTCTTGCTTGTATCTGAACTTGATACTCATCCACGATAGATGGTTCACTCTTTTGTGCTTCCTTCATGCTTGTTTCAGATGGAACCACCAATAACCTCAATGAGTACATCATGATGTCTGTGGAGGATGTGGCAGACATAGAAAGTATGGCTAACGATGTTTACTACAACAAGCATGGTGTGGTGCTAAATGAAACGATCTTGCCTAAATTCTTTGCTCAGCTGCCTGGTCCACATACTTAGCAAGCACTCTTCCTGTTTCTCAAAGCATCATCAGGATTTTCTATTGTGGTGGATTACTCTATACAGCTCCATAGTGCATGACTGCATGCACAAGATTATGAATTAAAATATATGGTTTCTCCAAGTACTGTTTCAGAGAGATCCTGGCCGCGTTTTGGAATGCGGAATGTGGGAATCTCATAGTTCCGTTAGCCTAGACATCTGAAAGCTTTATCTTGCTCCAAATAGGGCATAGCTGATGTTTAACGGTGATTAGGCCGTGTTTAATGGCTTTAGCTTTCTTTGGTTATAATTGTTTGTTGAAACTAGTGAACATGATACTTCTATGCGGTCGTTGTTACTGCAAGTAAATATGCAACCCATAAACCTGCAGGTATCGCACCTTTGTGCCCTTATAGTTTCTGAAAACTCCTTTGTATCAGGAATGAGAGCAGGATCCTTGTCCACACACATCGACAAAGCTTGTGCTCTCTGTGGCAGGCAGGAGAATGATTCACACATCTTCTTTCATTGTGATTTTGCAAGGGCAGTGTGGTTTTCCTCTAACCCTGCTTTCAGGTCATCTTGTCTGCCAGATGAACAGGAAGGAGTACAAGAAGCCATCCAACAACTCCTACCTCCTGCCTCTTCAGAAAAACAGATGATGAAAATTTTACAACTCTCTGGTATCTCTGTAGAGCGAGGAATGAATTAAGATTCAAAGAGGTAGTTGGTCAGTATTGCAGGTTCACCATTATGTGGATGCAGATATCAAGGTGTCTGCCATGGCCCTGGTGCAGCAAGGGGCTGTCTGTAATTCACAACAAACCCAAAGAAATACGACCAAAGCGTCACCAGAATTACAAGAGGCCCAAGATGATGTACAGACTACTTGTCATGCATTAGGCATGATGCTTCAAGAACAAAACAACTTTTCCTTTTGCAGGAACCTGGAGACACGGACTCAAGCTTGCATCTATATTGATGCATCTACGCACCCTGACAGTAATTTTGCAGGTACAAAAAAAGCAGGACTAGGAGTGCACATTCTCGAGCCAAGGAGGCATCTCAGAATTCTTATTGCAGCAGCAATGGATAACTGCACTTCAGTCATTATGGCTGAAGCTGCAGCCTTGATGGTTGGTGCTTGGTTTGTCTCACTTCTCCATGTTGAAGACACTGTCTTCTTCACAGATAACAAGCTATTGGCGGATTATTACAATAGCCAGGATCTCGATAATCCTCCACACTGGTTGATCAAGCCATATACCCAAAGGTTTATCAACTTTATGTCTGATAGGAGGACCCAAGTATTGAAAGTACACAGGGATCAAAATAGCACTGCCCACAATTTGGCATCTCAAGCTTTCAGGCATATTCAGAGCTCCTGTAGTACGTGCCTGTTACTTGCACCAATGTATTTCACCAAAGCATTTGTCCTTTATCTATGGCAATGCAAAATGGGGATGTATTTCCATTATTGCAGCTTCATGCTGCTAGTGCTAGTAATGAAATTTGTGTTGTTGTCAAAAAAAAAGGCTGCCAACCTGATCAGATGTCTTTTTCTAGATGCATTGCTTTTAGACAGTGTATATCTAAATGCATAGCAAAGCTACGTACTTGAAAGAGCTTAATTGCCTTATAATTTAGAAAAGGAGTAAAACACCACTAGAATTCCATCAGAAGTTGAGAGGGTGCTATTAACTGATAATTTTACAATGGATAGATCAGTCAGGTAGAAACCACAATATGGTTAACAGTCTTATTCCATTGTAAGTTGAAAGGAACTGTTTCATTGACTAGTTAGATCAGTTATAGGTAGAAGAAATATTCAATGTCGTTAGAAATGGTAGATTTATCTGCTCACCTATATCTGAATTCTTCAGTGGGAATTTCCATCACAAGGTCCTGAAGTTATAACACGGAATACAAATCTGTGAGAATTTTTATTATTAAATGGATTCAGCTCAAGATGGTAAATACAAAACTCAGCAGCTCTGACGAGAAAACGAGTACAAATGTTAAAAACATACACGTAGTACAAATGTCAAAAGCCTTGATAATAACGGCTAATAAGAGGCCCAAATTGGCTAAGTATATAATGCATAAATTAAAGAGGAATATGACAATGGTAGGCTGTTGGCACATTGTCTGACCGGGTAAATTAAAGCTACGTCTTGTCAAGTAGGCATGTCGACACCTACTTTCTTGGTAGAAAGATGAGGATGAAATAGCACACTGATATCATTGTCCTTGTATAAATTATCGAGGAAGCTAATTTACTAGAGTGATCAATTATTGATGCTGCTCAGGCAATGCCACATACAATACGACAACTAATGATATCCATGCATGGCTTCCAACATTTTCCTCTGCCATATCATTTTTTTTCCTCTACCATATCATTTTTTAAAAAAACATCCGGTTACCTGGCTTTGATTAATAAAAGGAGTTAGTATACAACAACGGTTAAATGCGCGAGAGGCGCTCCATACCACAGCCTAGGTTGTGGAGGGTTTAGAATTTTAGAAACTGATTACTCGCTACTGATTTGGACAACTATTGGGATTTGGGGGCTTTAGAGTTACCGCACCCCTTGTTTCAGCTGATATATAGAATTGCCGCTGAAATGCCATAGAACGATGGATCAATGATGCTGCCCAGGTGCTGCCATACAGCATACGACGGCCAGGCGCCCAGACCAATGTCATCGTAGTATTTCTGCCCATCGTATCGAGGTGCGTTCCCCAACAAACACGGTTTCATGCAGCCAGTCACATAGAACCAACTGCAACAAGGGCTCACGCCCTGGGATGCTTACATTTGCAACCACACAAGGTTCAGGCCTACCATACTATGCAAACAGTCAAGTTTCCCCAAGTCCGAATGCAGATATATGGAAGGCATCATTTTTTTCCCCTATCGAAGACAAGTGAAAATCGTCACATTCTAGGGTTATCTGGGAGGGAAATTGTCGTTTATTACAACGGGGCACAAAATGAACCAGTGACACTGTTCTGATAGGTATTATTGGGAGTACTGAAGCTTGCTGACAAGCAAGAAGTTTAGAATCTTTGACGCAGAAGGAAGGGTAGGCATATATGAATATTGAAGCTTGTTGGCTAGCAGATGTCTTGAACTGGCAAGGGAATTGAAGGATCGATGTTATCGATTTTTTTTCGAAAGGACGGGAAAAGTTTTCGTGATTTTTTATTTCTGCCCACCGAAAACCGGGTCAAAAAACAGCAATTGAGAAAGCCTCTAATGCACAGCTACCTGGTCAACTTAACTCACCTCCACCACGGGACTCAACTCCACTAAATCCGGGTCGGATTGGGTCATCGACCCACACCGCCACCACTCCCCACCCCTGAGGAGAGCCCCACTCATCCTCCACAACCCAAACGCGGATGCAGCAAGATATACAAAGAAGCACCACTTTCGGTTGGATTGGATCATCAACACGATGCTCCAACACCGCCGCTCGGTCCGGATTGGGACATCGAATCACCACACAAAAGGCACCAAGAAAAAAAAAGAAAGCAAACACACACAACACTACACCGCCACCACCGGGAGAGAGCAAAAGCAAGCCATCTTTCGTTTTCACCAACGTTTTTTTTAACTGTTTTGTTTTTTTACGGAACTCCTCCACCACGGGACTATCATCCTCAAGTTGCACACCCAGTTTTCGATTTTGGAACTGTTCAATCCATTAAAATCCCGTCGCATACATTGAAACCACTAATGCACTTTTGCGTGGGGGCCTCGCTTCACCCATCTCCTAACTCCACTAAGGACTCAGCAAAATCAATTTTACTTTTCGTTTTTACTAGTTTTTTTTTTTTTTGAACTGTTTTGTTTTTACTAATCAATTTTACTTTTCGTTTTTTTTACTAGTTTTTTTTTTTTGAACTGTTCTGTTTTTACTAGTAGATACATTGCATCAGAATGCACAAGTTACATAATCTTTTCTAATATATCTTATAATCGGACGCTAGTAAAAAAACCAGGCATGACTTATGCTCGAGTGAATAGATGGATAGACAAACTCGGGAGAGAGGGAAGGAAATTTAGGGAGGATTTTTTTGTTTTTTTTTAATATTAGGTATTAATATTAGCACTTTTCCTATTTCTCAACCATCTGATTTTTGTGGCTGACTTCAGCCAATGGTTGTGTCGAGGGCTTCATGAAGCGATGGTTCTGTCCATCTGGCGGTGCACATCCAAGGGATGAACTCATTTCTTGAAATATTCTTGGATTTCAGTCATCTGCATTATAGCAACTCCCTAATATTAGTATCGATATAGATTGTGCCTATGGTCAAAGGGAGATGCATCATTGCATAACAATTTGCTTGTTTTTTCCCTGACAATTAACCATAGGAAAATGTGAACTGAGTATAGCTCAGCTAGTTAGGTTTGTCATGGTGGAACAGTCTTTAGGCTCTTAAGGATACATTCGTAGAGATGAATGTGCACAGAGCATCTACGTCAGTGTTTCGGAAGAAAATGTATCATAATATACATGTGGTAAACGATGACTTAAAGAAACGTGGTGGTTAATATGGCAATTTAAAAGATATGCTTATGAAATTTGGGCTCCCAACGCGACATGACAAGATAATTATATGTACTAGTATTTTATTATTTTTGGAATGGTAGCTACACACTCTTTTTCAGGCTGATGTGGAAGAGATAGCCAGCTACCCGTCTTATTATCAAAAGAGATGTGGTTCACTGTAGACACTATTTTGAATCAATTACTCCCAAAATAGAAGTCATTCTGGTTTAGAAGTCAACATTTAAAAACTTTGACTAATTATATATAAATATCAATAATTAGTGTCATTAGATAGATCATTGAATATATTTTTATAATAAATTTATTAGAGATATAAATATTGTATACACATTAAAGTTGAGAAAAGTTTAAACTTACTTGCTTCCTCGTAACGTCGTTTTTTTGGACGGAGGGAGTAGATTGCTATGTCCAAAGTTGAATTTTGCCTCATCAAATTGTGTGGAAGGCTGAGTAAGATGCAGGGTAATCTGTCTTATCATAAAAAATGTGCTTTATTTCTTCAAGTGTATTAATTGATTGTATCAGTAGCTTTCAGGTACTCTGCTCGTCTCCCATCATACAACAACGCCTGGTCCCGCAATTGTCGTTGACGCTGGTGGTTGTTCATGCATGATCCGGACTCCGGCATTCACCGATGCTTCTTCAAGCCAGTTCATACTAGAAGTTCATTACTGATGCTGACTTGGCTAATGGCCAAGAATATTATAGGCGTGATTTTGGCTAAAATAGGGAGCCTGATTTTGGCTTTTGGGTACTCTTTGGAGATGCTTAGGTTCGATCCTGTTTGTTTGTACTCTGGCAACTATTTCTCAGGCATATTATCAAGTATGATTGATTGCAAGAAGGAAAATGGATCATTTCTATGCAGGATCGTGATCCTACACCCCATGTTCAGTCTCACCTACTACTGTACCATACTCCTAACTATGATTCCTGCCTGCACACTCCTTAGCAAAAGACGCCGTGAATTTGGCCACAATATGTGATGTTGAGGTGTACAATGACAAATCAAACTAAGGAAAAGTAGCTAGTACCATGTGCTTGAAATTACTGTTCTTCGTGTCAGCATCATCTGGAGCATATGAATCGCCAACAAAACTCAAACCAACAATGATTTTTCGCTTCCTCTTTCTGTAATCAGCAAATGAATATGGAGCGATAATCACCACCCCCTGCTGTTTTTTATATAATTTTTCTCAGAAATTTCCGTTTAGTGACCACTTGTCCTTTTTTTCCCCTTTCAAATCTTCAGATTTAAACCTCGGAGGGGCATATTAAAGGAAGCATTAAACTCACAGGACGTACTAGCAGGCAGTTGGGCGATCCAATCAGACGATGCGCTTGCTCTCAGTTGCTCTGCACAGTTCATGTGACGAACATGTTAAGTAATGAATGCACCCCAGTGATTAGTGCTGCACGAGAATGATGTACAATTCCTGACGCCCTATGCCCCTGTAGAAATTTATGCAAGAAAAGGATAAGACTGCAGCTGCACCTTGTGACCTTAACACGTCAATGCCTTTTCAAGTACTAACAAAGCATTGCACCAAAAACGATAGTGCCAATGCAATCAACAAGTACCAGCTTCCCAAAGTAGCTCTTTTTTTTTATCTATTTCATTAGGAACCAAAATCGATCACATTCGGACGATTATCATATCCTTAATTTATGCAGGATTTGTCCAACACAAATAGAATGAAGCAGTCATATCTGGGCTAGCAGTCTAGAACACAAGTACATGGTTACTGCATCAGAACATCTCCACTATATGTACCTTCCCAAGGTGGAAATGCAAAAATATTTTTCCTCAACAAGTTAACATCCACTACAGCTACCACCATGCCTACATACTACATACAAAACAATTCCACACTTGTGCTTCTTGTTGTATGCAGGCAGGTAAAATAATCAACAAAAGAATACTACAACAATGAACAATCTAGTTCAACTAGTGGTCATTTTGAAGCTCCACTTGATTCAGTTTGCAGCAGCGAAATGATCACCAGTTGCTTAAATTGAATCTGATGATCTACAGCTCTTTGTTGTTTCGATCTCAGAGCAACACTACAAGCAAGCCATTGCATTGGCTATAACCCGAGAACCAAGATTCAAGCTGTTGTCATGCTGGCATTCCAAATGGCAGATCACATGGCTTGAATCTAAATTCAAATCTGTATCAGCCAATCATCAATAGCAGGGAATATTTCTGGTACAATCCCAATTACCATGATGATACCTGGGGAATGAGATTTGTATCTCATGAGCTCAAGGTAAAGCTGCCATGGGATAGTTGATTTAAGCCAACTTCAAGAACATTGTATGAATTTAACTCCCCTCACTCTTCAAAATGAACTTTTTCTACTTTGTCCCGGGTTCCTCCTTCACTTTTCTGGACTTTCTCTGCCGTGCATTGGATTTTCCCTTCATTCTCTTGAACATTTTCCAGTTTTTCAAGGTTTTGCTCTTCCTTTACTTGAATCTTCTCTTCTTTGTCGAGGTTTGGCTCCATTGCCTCTAACATTTTGCCTGTTTTTCCTAATGTTTCCTTGGAACTTTCTTGAACCCCACTTGCATTATCTTGGATTTTTCTCTGCTTTTCCTTGGACTTTCCTGCCTTCTCTTGCTCTTCACCCTCTTTGTGTTTGATCTTCACATCATAACGAGAAATCCTTTCAGACTTTAGCAGTGCCTCAGATCCAACAACTCTTACCGTTTGGTTCCTCCTTAGGAGCAACACTGCATCCTTTTCAATAAGGTCACCAGTAGCACGCACTGTTCTTGCTCTGCTAATGCCGAATCTTTGGCCGGCAACACCATCGATCCGAGCCATCAGGTCCAAGAGATTTCTCCTCTCCCGAGCCCCTGCCTCAGATAACACTATCCCGTTCTTCAGTGGCCGGGGTGACTTCTTGGCCGGTACCAATGGCACCTGATCCTCCTCCAAGGCCCCTGCCGCATCTGCGTCCTCCTTTTCATCGTCGTCAAACGCCAATGCTGAGGTCGACTCCCTCTCCGATTCAGCTCTGTTGCTGGCAGCAGCTCGCTTGGAGATGGTCCTCTGGACATCAACAACCGCACAAGGGTTCCCTACCACGGCAAGCCCATCGGCGAGCCCGTTCCACACCTTGGCCGACACCGCTTTGCTGAGAATCACGAGACGCTGGACGATGTCGGCCATGGACGGGCGGCGCTCCTGCACGAGCGCACGCAGCTAGCGGCGAGCGCGGCAAGGTCCTTGCGGATGGCCGGGTCGCGCGGCGGCGGCACACGCGGGTCGAAGAGCGAGGCCACCTTGCCCTTCCTTAGGAGCGGGACGGCCCACTCGACGACGACGGACGGCGGCGAGTGCTGGACGTCGATGGCCCTGCGTCCGCTGATGATCTCGAGCAGCAGGATCCCGAAGCTGAAGACGTCCGTCTTGGTGCTGAGGCTCTCGGGCGTGACGTAGGCCGGGTCGAGGTAGCCGAGCGTGCCCGCGGGCGCGGGCGTGTTGGCGGCAGCAGCAGCATTCGCCTTGGGCACGCGGAGGGCGAGGCCAAAGTCGCCGAGCCGCGCGTCGAGGTTGGCGTCGAGCAGGACGTTGGCGGACTTGACGTCGCGGTGGATGACGGGCGGTTCGGCGTCGTGGAGCGCGCGCAGCGCCCTGGCGGTCTGGAGCGCGAGGCGGAGGCGGCGCGGCCACCCGGGCGGTCGCGGGTTGGAGTGGAGCAGTTCGTAGAGCGTGCCGTTGGGCATGTACTCGACGACGAGCAGGCGCGCCGCGGGTGCGGGGCTACTGGGTCCCCGGGCCCGGGGCCGGGGTCGGAGAAGCCGAGGAGGTTGACGAGGCGCGGGCCGCGGACGGAGGAGAGGATGCGGATCTCGTTGTCCACCTCGGGGCGGCGCGGCGACGGGCGCTTGACGGCGACGGCGCGGCCCGAGGGAGCACGGCCTTGTAGACGGCCCCGTGGCTGCCCCTGCCCAGCAGCGCGGCGTCCGCGAAGTGGGACGTGGCCGCCTCCAGCTCCGCGTAGTCGAAGCGCTCGATGGCCGGCGGCGGCGCGGTCGGCCTCGCCCTGCTGGAGGAGCCGCTGCTGGCGGACCCCGAGCGGCGCGAGATTGGGAGCGGCGAGATGGCCGTGATGGAGCGGCACGTCGCCACGGACGAGTCCGCGCGGCAGGAGAGGTACCCCATTTGGCTCCCCGCTCCTTCCCCACTACGAGGAGTGCTTGCTTGCTTGGGTGGGTTGCGGCCGGGGCTGGGGCTGAGCCGTCGCGGCCTGGTGGTGGTGGTGGGTTGGAGAAGTGGTGGGAATGGAAGGAAGGGGAAGAGAGGAAGGAAGGAAGGGGATCCCAAGTGGAGTGATGGATGTGCCTGCTTCTCTTCTCGTCTCGGCTGCGTGTTTTTTGTGGTTTTTTTGTGGGTGTTTTCGTTTGGTGCGGGGCCCTGTCAGGCCGCAGCTGTTTCCGCGCGTGGGTGTCTGGAGGGAGCGGGGCGCGCCCAGGCCGGTGAATTTTTGCGTGGTTTCGAAGCGGGACGGCGGCGATGCGGGGTAGAAACGAAACTGCGCCGCGAGGATTTAATCGATTTTTGCCGACGGGCACTGGATAATCGTCGCGTCGTGCTCGGTGCCGGTGGCGCTTTTTGCCCTTGCCCTTGCCCTTGCTAGGTGGTGGTGTTGACGTCGGCGGAGGAGGAAACGGGTCATGGTCGTGCGTGTTTCCCGGCCAAGTCCGCGTCTCCAGATGGAGCCTGTTCGGTAGCACTCGGAACAGATGGGCGGCATCGCGTCAGTCCTAGTCTCCCGAGTGAGGGACCGACACGCAGCGCCGAGCGGGCAGCCATCCGATCTCCTATTTGTGTTGTCTGTGTGTGTGGTTTCCCCTTGTTTCCCCTTTTCTCCTTTTCTGGACGCTGTTCCTTTTTCCCGGCTTGCGTTGACCGATCTCCCTACCAGCGTGTTGCGTTGCTATCGCTACGGTATTCGTACATGCCTGCCTCGTCTCGTCTGCTGAAACGAGGTGGGACGATCATCATCAACAACATCTCGAGATGTGCAAATTGTAGTGAGCACGGGACAGACACGTTGCCTGTGCTGACATTTTGTACACCCAACAAATCAGAGCCCTTTCGTGTCCATGTCGATGCAGCAATGCATTTTTAAGACCGGGAGCGGCCGGGAGCCGAACGGATTAGAGAGAGCTGAAGCAGCAGCACTGTTTTGTTTTGTCTTGTAGAAGTGGACAGCACTATATTTTTTTTTTTCTTTCGAAGGAAGGAATAGACAGCACTATATTTTTGTTGTTAATCCGATCGTGATCTCAGTCAGTGCCGAGACGCATGTGGTAGGAACAGGAGGCCTGGAGCAATCCAGATTTATCTCCCAAAAAAAAAATATATATTCCAGCTACCCATCAGATAGATGATCAGAAGAAAGGTAAGGCATCAGTTCATGCTCCTCCTTGTGTGGGGAAGGGAAGTGATTACCTTGCCCGGCATGAAAGGAATCTCTGTACTACTTGGTTTACTAACCCGGGGGTCATATCCATGGCACGTGCGTGCCCCACCGCATACAGCTAATCTGATCTGTGAACCCTTCATTATAGTAGTGGTACTTATTTTTATGTGTGATTAAATCATTGTACTGTCTTTGGCCGCAGAGGAACAGATGGTGACATCAGCATCAGCTGACGAGTCCTTTTCAAGTTTTCAGATCTTACCTGAGAGCAAATTTTCTCAAGTGGCTGACGTCTTACCTTGAAATAGAAAAAAACAAGCAACCGCGGCCTGCAGCTTCAGCTTCTTCTCTATTGATAAATCCAAAGGCTTCCATGATGCACCATATGTTGACCCGAGGAGATTAAAACAATACGATTCGTACTATTTTCTCAAAAAACACGTTTCGTACTGGCCGGTTTAGTCAAACTGTTGTGTATTTTACGTTCTCTTCTCTGAAATCTGAATTGAGTTTGGCCGATCCTACGCAACGTTTTTCGTCACTAACAAAATTAATTAATAAAATAAAAGTCAAGATATTCGATGGAAGCTTCAAACGTACTACGTGTAGCCTCACAACAATTAACTCATATCTGTAGGGTATCCAAACTCGTAGCATCACAAAATACTATACAGCTAAATGCAATTGCAATTCACATGATCAAAGTTCTACGTGGCTTGGAGACATTGCTCAAAATTTTTTGAGTTCGTATATATACGTATCAGATAGTAATATTTGCACCCCGGGGCCCGGTGGTTGCGCGGCCTTACATACCTCCAAGGTTTTAGTGGAAAATGCAGCTTAGCCTCAATCAAACATACACATACTCGAGATTTATTATTGCTATAGTAAACAAACATCTTGATTGGTTGTCCGTAGTGACTTGATCACTACTAATCTCAGAGCACCACTTGGGCATCGGTTGGACGTCCTCCCAGCTCCAGATCCATTTTATCTACTCCCCATTTTATCTACTCCTCTAATGATAGTCGATAAGATGTACTCCTTCCGTCTCATAAAAAAAATCGTTCTCGCCTTCGTGAGAAATAAGTGCCGACAATTATATATTAAAAATATATAAATATTTATGTTAAGTAATTAGTACCATAAACGAAAAAAAATTAAGTTTTGTTTCTTAATAAATTTATTTATAAATATTGTAAGTATTTTGTATAAAACAAGTCAAACTTACTATACGAACATCCAAAATGACTCTTTTTATGAGATGGAGGGAGTATGTTGCGATAAGATCCATTTTATCTACTAGGCCTAACCTGACGATAGTCGATAAGATGTCTGTTGCGGCCGGCCTAGCGTCACTAGAGCCAAAGAAAAGTGTGAGAAAAAACCGAAGGAGAGTTCGACCAGTCCAAATCAGGGCTCCATCCAGCTGCTCAACGTCATCAGGGTCTTAATAGTGACACTTTTTTTTTTTACTAAAAGATTGGTGCGGTGAAGAGAAGCCAAGAGTATTTTTTTTTATTGGCTGGTCATATTGGCTTCACCTAGGACTGAGATGCTGAGGTGATCAATGATCAAGCACCGCCGGCCAATTAACGCACGCGCTCACATTAACTCTGTCTAACATCCACCAAAATGTGTTCGTGCTGTTGTCTACAGCTACTACATGCCGTACGTAGGCAAGCAAACAACGCATTACAGCTAGTGTACATGCTCATGCCCGGATGCGCGCTCTCGCTCGCCCCTCAACGGAAAAAGTCAACGTTATGATCGGACACGTCAACGTTATGATCGGACACGTTTGTTCTCCCTACTACTCCTCCTACCAGTCCACTACGCCATCATGACTACTCCTCCCAAGTCCCGACAGAAATGCCAAAACCTGGAAAGTCCCTCGCGTCACATTGCCGGGGGTCTAGTGTTGTTCAAAGTTCAAAAGGGAGTGTAGTAGGAGCACTCAAGTTGAAGCTCTCACTTCATCACAGACGCTTTTCAGCTCGAAAAAAAGCTCGCCTGGCAGTTCCTGCTTCTGCTTTGTCGAGTGCGTGGCTTTTGAGACGGAGGAGGTGCGGGTCTCGTCCCTCAAAAGCAGCAGCCGTAGACGGCGCGGCGCCGGCGCGCACTAGCCGAAAAGCACGCACGGGGTCGGGTCGAACCGCCGAAGCGCGCGCGCGTGGCGTGAGCATCGCTGCGGCGCCGGTGTCGGGCGCGTGCTGGCCGGCAACCGCGCATGGGCTCGGCCGGCCGTGAGGACTGCGGAGCCAGGCCAAGCTGTACGAATGTGCGGTGCGCGAGATGCCACTGCCGGGTGCTCAGCAGTCATCACATCTGCACGTAGGAGTACGTAGGTCGGCGGCGGCCTTGGTCTATCTGCGCCGAGCCATCCGGTGATGGTTCAGTTCAAGTGCTCAGCAGCTTCGCGTGAAGCGTGGTATGGTAACGCGAATTCATCTTGGTCCAGCACGTACTAAAAACCGTGGGTACGCATTGCTACAGGAGTAGTAAGCCCTTATACACGTCGTGGTACTCGGCCACCGTGCGTAATAAAGATCTAAGCATGCATGAATGGCCGATGAGCTTGCCACTGCCGTGCCCATGCATCGATCATTCATTGTGTTCTCGTTCCATTGCATGTTCACGCTCCGAGATATTTGCTGCTGCACTTGAACTGTACCCATCCCGTACATACTGCTCTCCAAACTAAAGACAGCGTGTTCAGCCAGACACTTGTCTCGTGTAGTAGTACTCGTTTCCAAGTAAATTTGATACCCATCAAAATCCGCATTGAAACCTTTACACACGAAGAGCAGGGATTATAGTTTCGCCCGCTCGTCGACGACAAGGGAGGTCCAGCTCACACATGAGTTGTTGAACTGTGCTCACTGCCCCACCATCATTAATGCATGCAGAATGCAGATGCTCAGCAGAGGACGTGGCAGAGTTTGAGTGGGGCAGTGCTCTTCGCCCACGATGCGCCCGGCGAGTAGCGAAACGCCCGTTCTGCCTTTTCTCGCTCCTCCACCGGGACGGAAGCTGACGTGGTGGTGTACTTGCCGGGCCGAGTAGGCTTATTATACTTGCTCTAATAGATGTAAACAAATAGTACGTCATTCTACTAAAGTGGGTTGGAATGCATGTATGCTTAATCTATATAGGGTACGCGCTCTGTTTCAACAATACATGATATCTTCACATAACTTCTTGAGTATTTCACATATACATGGGTTTCTTTTCTCAAAATTTCCTTTTATTAATCTTGACATTTACGTTTCATGATTAAATCACAAAGTACAATAGCTGAAAAAGCTTTATTACCTTCGTTACATTATCTTATCTTGAAGAAAAGAAAAAAAAAGAAGAGCTCGTTTTATTTTTGAACACCAGATAGGCAAAGACCGGATCGTGATGGACCGATGGTTGGCTGCAAGTCTTGGTCGGGCTCCTTGGGCTGGTGATAGCAGTAAAGCCCATTAACATTCTTAGGCTTCGTAAATGTCTTTTTTTTTTTTTACGAAAGTAAATGTCTTTCGTATATGTTTGTACGTGGGTCATGATGTTTGTATAGCACCGTTACCTCGCTACGCTCCATAATTCTTTACATTATACCAAACTTAATTTAATCTAATACTTCCCATTATAAATCACTTTTACTTTTTTTTTCATCCATCTCCTCGGTTGTAAATTATAGTTCGTTTTGAATTTTGTGTCCTCAAGTTTAACCACTCATCTTATTTAATTTTTTTTTTTGCGAACATAGTCAAATTTAACTCATTTTTAACGACCTTTTGTTAATAAAGCATGCCACAATAAAAGAAGTGTCATTTTGCAAAAAAAAAAAAAAAAAAAAAAAATGGATAAAACGAGTGGTCAAACTTGGGGTTTAAAAAGTAAAACAAAATATAATTTAGAATGGATTTAGTAGATACTCCCTCCGGCCCCCATCAGTTTGTCACCCCGATTCCGTGCCATCTTATTCGATACTGTCTTATTCAAATTTTTTGCACAAATATTATTTATTTTGTTACGACTTATTTTATTTATTGAATATTGATTAATTTATTTTATAATTTGCAAAAATATTTTGAATAAGACGGATGGTCAAACATGAAATTCAAAAGTCAAAAAATGTCGAACCGCATGGGACGGAGGGAGTATAATAATATGTCTAGATACATGACTAAATAGATGAACCCAAAAAGTCAAAACAACTTATAATGTGGAACGGAGGGAAGTAGTTTATAACTAAAATAAAAATATATATTAAAAGTGTTATTTGACTTTCTCATCTTTCATTTAATTAAAAAAGGAAGGGGACCCAGATTCGGTAAACAAAAAATCCCCTTTGACACAACTGAGTGTTGACATTTCTTAACGCAATCACTAAAAAGGCAATCACGCTTAGAAATGTACATTTGGTATTTTGCAACGTTCTGAGAACAAGTCCTCAAAGCGCACGGAAATACCGTTGTAGCATTTCACCCTAAGTATTCAGGGGCATCGTTATTTATATTTTCCCAAAGAAAGGAATGGTGTAAAAGTCTCTAATTCGGACATGGTCAAGATAACAAGAATGCATAATAGACCAATGTTCATAATAGGGATAAAACAGGATAAGTAATATGATAACTTGGCACACACACTCAAGCCAAACTTAAGGATAAAAGTAAAAGAAAGAATAAAAGAATAAGTCTAATATGGAGTAGGCATATCCTAGATAGTCATGTCAAGATAGCAGATACACACATGTTTTACTGTTAAAGATTCTAAGTCAAGATAGCCAAGGTCTCTGCTGACTTACTTCGGGCACCGACAATCGCCCAAACTGGGATGAAGACCGGCAATTGCACCGCGCCACAGCCGAACGTGGGGGATTACAAGGGACGGATAAGGCTGTCACGACCCAACCGCCTACCCCTCAACCGTAGGGTGCGCCACAAAAGATAAGAAACCCCTAGCTAGACACCACGTCTACACTAGTGATTATCACTCTAGTGTGTTAACAAGGCTTACCCGCCCCCGGGTCCTTCTACTAGAGCACCGCCCCGAAGGAACGACTATCAATCTCGCAACCCAACATTAACCAAGTCTAACTTTAGATAGAATTCATTATAACAATCTAGCTCTTGGTCTAAACATGTATGCATGAAAGATTAAGCACAATGTTCTATATGACAAGATCATGATATAGAAACTATATACTAGTTCATCAATCAAGATTATATCAAAAGAATTTTGCTCTAATTCAAGAACATGACTATATTGATAAAATGAGAGCAAGAACAAAATGGAACTCTTAATATTATTTATACCGAAAGACACAAGATGCCCAAACTCTCCGAGATAACTCATTGCCTTTCTCCTTTATTATTCTACTACTACTAACTTACAAAAAGAAAAAAATAAGAAGAAGAAGAAGTAGAGTGGCTCTCTTGTGTGGTGTGTCTACAATGAGGGGAGAGGCCATCTATTTATAGGAGGAGGGTGGAGGAATAAACCATGGAATATTCTTCTTCTAATGGCATAAACCGCCTCTACACTCGTCCAGGTTCGTTATACCGCGCGACGCAACCCCGAACCGATGTTTTGGAGACTTAATGAACCGCCACGCCAAGTTTGGGCCGGATCGGCGCCAAAGTGGGTGCCGACGCACCTTAGGGTGCGGCCGCACCCATCTGGGCCCCGCTGGTCCTGAGCTATGGCTGGTGGGTCGTGTCAGGCCTGAAAAGTTGTAGGGCGGCGTTGGCTCGGCCCATTTCTGCGTGTTTGGTCCGTTTCTCCATTGGGCTTGATGTTCTTCAAGAATGCGCTTTCCCAGATGACGCCTTTTGATACATTTTCCACTTGTTTCTTATAAAAATCCTGCAAAACATTATTTCTGCACTACAAGTGGAATTATGTCAATAATAAATATATATATGTGTAGTAAGGTATAGTTCCAACCCCTTATTGGTAGAATGTTGATGTTAAAAATACGTCGTTAGTGATCGTCAACACTGAGCTTTTTCACAAGTAAATTTGATGAGCTTTCTCGATAAAGATGATATGTTTCAAAAAATAAATTATTTGGCAAAATAACTCACCCAACAGCTCCATGCAAAGCCAAGAGATGGAAATGAGGGAAAGACATGTGAAATGCTACCTTTTTTTTTTGCTTCACCTCTCTCCAATCCTTTGTAAGAGCACAAAAAGGAGCTTTACCCTATAAGCTGTTTTGAAAAAGGATGTTTGGAAAAAACAACTCAACAACTTATAATGTTGGAGAAGCTTGGAAAAGGATGTGTGGGCTCTAGCCACCCGTACGTCCCCTAAATAGTAGTATTATTAATCAGCCCAAAAGGAGTATATAAGAGAATTATTAACCGAGAACTGCCATCCATAGCCTAAAGCTCAATCGAGCGAGAACCTGCAAGCCACGGCTGGCTCTCACGCCTCTTGCCTCCACTAGATAGATACCCGACGTGAATGCATCAACAAGACAACAACAGCACAAGGAGCCACACGGCGAACCCACTGATTCCCTTTCCCCTCGCGCGGTTTGATTTCCTTTCCTGGTACGGGGACATACTACTCATAGTACTAGTACTACACTAGGAAAAAGAATGCGTTCTCCCCGGTCCATTGAACCTGAACCAACCTGAACCAGTGATCCCTTCCAGTTCCAGGTTTCATAACCACAGGCGCGCCAAACCACGGGCTGAGAATGCAAATTTATATACGGTCTAGTGGGGTACCCAGCGACGATCGGATGCTGAACATCTGGTCATTTGCTATATCTGAGGCCCCTGCGCGTGCCTTGATCAGGTGTCATGCGGGCGATGCCGGAAGAAGTCGTGGTGGTGACGCCGACGCCGACCATGGACGGTGGCAAGGTGGCGGCGCTGCTGGCCACGGCGGCCGCGCTGCTGCTGCTCCTCCCGCTTGCGCTGCCCCCGCTTCCGCCGCCGCCCACGCAGCTGCTGTTCGTCCCCGTCGTCCTGCTGCTGCTCGTGGCGTCCCTCGCCTTCTGCCCCACCGCAGCAAGCAGCAAGCTCGCCCGACGCCGACCACGGGTCGTCGTTTGGGGCTACTGGATCATCACCGCAGCACCTGTGCTGACGATCGATCGACTCGCAAGTCGCAATGGCGCGTCGGAATCGTCTAGCAGGTGTTGGCACTCATGCATGCGTGCGTCGTGCATTACATGGATGATCAGTCGGATCAGAGAGCAAGGACAAGGAGAAGAATGTACAGGGTACACTAAAACTAGTGGAGTACGTACGTCAGGGCAGGTAGCTTAGCTCTTTAGGCTTGTAAGTTGTAGCATGAGCGTGTGTAACAATGCTTTGGTTCCTTGTTTCAATTCTCATCAGCTGATTGATGATTCTTTTCTTCACCCGGCTGGCCGGTTACTATCGGATGATTCGGATCACATTGCGTTTTGGGGATTTCCCGATTTATATTCCCAGAGATGATCTTTGCTTAACGTTGGAGCAATTTGTCATTGAAAAAAAAAACGGGACGCAATGCCAGATCGCATCTCAGACAATCTGCTCTCACCCACTGCTGCCTTCCGTTCTATGTGGGCGACCGCTGACAACCGGCCCAGCGCACAAAATTCTGCCGCGTCGTTAAACGCAACATGGGCCGGATTGTCTTTGTCTTGTTGGAGTATCTTGTACTTTTGAACAGGTGAAGAAGTTATTCATTTATTCTTTAAAATTCTATGAATTTCATTAGTCTCTTGGTACACGTGATTTCTGAAGAAATGTCTCTTGAAGAACAACACCTCTGTAGTATACCATTTATATCCCACTGACCTACTGCTCAGTGCTCCCTCGGTCCTAAAATATAAGCGATCCGGTTTTGTTCTATAAGTCAAATTATAGTAACTTTGACCAAATTTAAAGAGATGAAAATATTTCTCATATTGTATCCACATAATGTATCCAATTGAGCTGGTTTGAAGTCTTTTTTTTCTTCTATAAATATAAATTTGGTCAAAGTTATTATAATTTGACTTATGACAAGATCGGATCCCTTATATTTCACCTAACGACTTGAATATGTTAAAATACTTCCTTGGTCCTGAAATATAAGGTGTTCAAACGATTTTCAGACAAGATAAGAAGCATGGAAAAAGATCACTTCTCCCTCACTAATTAGGATGATGAATGTAATTGAGTTGTTATTTTCTCATTACTGGCCGGCTGTTTTGGGTGTCAAGTTTAAATATCAATTCAGCCTCTGTTCGGCTGATGGTGTCGGCTAATGCTGTTTTATTGTGAGATAAAGCATTGTACCATGGTTGATAATAAGTTGAAATAAACAGGGTTACTTTAGTACAAAATTTAAACTTTGGATCCATTATATTTCAGGACGAAAAGGAGTACGTAGAGTAGACAACATTCTAAAGGGTACTATACATCAGGATTAATGAAATAATGAAAAGTTGCAATTCTCGCATACAGAACATAATAGCTTGATCTACTGAACTCTTTTTAAAATCTTTTTAAATTCTGGACGTAAAGCCAAGCAGGTCACAACACATCGACATTTATTAAAATACATGTACCACACCCTGTTGCTTCCTGTAAGGTGATGAACACAGTTATACACAATTTCCTTGGGTCGATCCGCCGGTCGCGTTACATCAGAGCTTGTTGGACTTGGCGAGGTAGACGACGGCGCCGGAGGTGGCCGCGGGGATGACGATGTCGTCGGATATGGCCTTGAGGCCCGGGACGACCCTCTTGGCGAGGAGCGCGCACACGGGCACGCCGAAGAGGACGACGAGGATGTCGACGGCGGCCTTGCCGAAGGTGAAGCTGTCTATCTTGAGGATCGCCTTGGCGATGCTCTCGAATTCCTGCGCGGTCACGTTCCCCTTTACTTTGTGGAACTTCTGCGCTTGGGAGAAAACACGGAGGAAATGAATGTGAGAAGTGAGCTCTACGGTACGTCGCTGCTGTTTAATTTGCTTTGAACAAAAAACAAAATTATGCTGACTACTCTGCTCTAAATTAGAAGTCGCTTTGACTGTTTTAAGAAGCAACTTCTAACTTGGAGAGGCCACTGGTAATCTGGTAATATTGGACCAGTCGAAAAAGAGATGCTTGTAATTATACAAAAGAATCAGCCCTCACATTGAACTTTTCCTTGAGTTCTTCTTTTGATGGTATCCTGTACTGCAGTTGCCCACGTTCCTCGCAAAATTTTCTGAAGAGGAGTGCAAGAGAAAGAGAATGCACAATTAACAATTTTCTGTCGAGTAAGAGTCCAGGACGTTATATATATATATATATAATATATATACATAAAAATAAATAAAACTTACTCTATAAGCTCGTAAATGGCGTGGTAGAACTCATCGAACTCCTTCACATCCTTCACTTTGGCGTCGTAGTTCTTCCTCATGAATTCGATGAGTTCGCTTGCATCGCTGGATTTGTGCGCTTTCTTCGCGTCCTTCTTCTCGGGGGTCTTCTGCACTGCCTCCTCACCCCCCTGCCATTACCCACCAGGGCGACAAGTTTTTCATTCGCATGCGTGCAGCATCATTGAAGTTCAGCATAAAAATGGAGCCGCAGCATTGGATTTCCAGAGTGGATTGGTGTGTTTTGTTGCCATACCTGGCTTGGCCTTGGCAGCTCCTTGGCCCATGGAGTCCCGAATTCTTTCTTGTTACCACAATTCACAGTTGAGAAGAAGTAGCTTGCCGTGCGTGCACATGCAGGCACGGCCGCAAGGATGTATATATGTGTGTATAGAGGGGCTGCAGTGATGTGCCTTGTGTGAGACAAAGGCAACGGCATCGCTCCGGCTCAACGCAAAGTCAGGTACGCACGCATCAACCAAGGAAAGGGCACAACACAAGAACGCAAGTGACTCTGGCCTAACGCAAGCTTAGATTCCCTACTTAGCTAGCACATGCCATACGTACACCGTCAGCAAACACTTCTGGGATTGGCAAGGAAACTAGATTTCCCTCCAAATCCTGCGAAGAGGTCTAAAAATACATCAATGTGGGTTTCACGTCCTAGTTTTCAAAGGTCACATAGTATAGTAGTATTATAATGGAAACAGTGTGAACTAGTTTCGTCTCCTTAAAACTCATTTTATACTCCAATAAAACTCTAGTCATCTCTTCATCAATATTACGTCATGCCAACATATTGACTAAATTCATTGCTTTAAAAACATTCATCCAATCCCTACAGACCCAAAAGGTATGACTTACTTTCAGCAATCGATACAGACTAACAAACTCTATGCTATACAACAAGTGAATCAGCCAATGTACTAACCAAGGGTCTGTTCTACCACACCCTAACATCTTACTGCTTTCAACACACCATTTTCAGGAAGAACAAATACAATCGAAAAAATCATCATCACGGCCTCATGGTAAAGGATACCTCTACAAGCGCTTGACATACAGCCAAAAAAAGATGTTGGCAATTGGCTATAATATCTTCTGCATATGGATTTGATCTTTGACTGCTGCATCTTGTGTGGTGAGCCAAACATTTGGTGAGGTAGATACTGGCTTCAAGAGTCAAATACCAGTTACAAAATTGAGCAAGAAGAGCTGTGCTTCAGTCTCGATACCATGCTTAGATTCTGCCAAGCGGCGACTCATTACTGTGCTTATCTACCAACCACAGCCCATGATCACGGAATCGTTTTATCTTCTTCTCAAACCCTGTGATGTAGTTATTATGTATAATGACATGCTTGCCCTTTGTCTGCTTGACCCATGTTTTATTCTTGAAATATAGGCCTCCGGTTGGAAATGCAGACTGAGGCAGGAGGTAAACATCAACCTGCAAGCATATCTTCTGTTAATAGTTTTATAAAGGACACTATTGTTGAAGGAAAGATCCTAAACACATGAAAAAAGAAACAGAAAGGAACCATGAGCTATATGTCAGATTGTTATGTACTATCCTTTTCAGTTTTCCGTGTCCAAAGGACATCCATTAATGTACTTTCAGAAACAGAAACTAATCTAAAAACGAAAAATCTAGAATGTGGCAAGGTTGCTGCCAGAAGATATACATCATTTTACTGTCAGAAATATATGGCCAGACATTATGAAATACCTTTAGAAGCTATTCCCAATGTTGAAAGATTTAGTCCAATAATCTTTAATAAATCTTGTAGCTTGTTAAACATTAATTTTCCATATGCATGTACATAATATAAAAATATTAAGCTGAAACACTTTTAACTGTATATCCACTGTTCAAATTTCCATGTGAAACCTTTTTTTGGCATATATTAGTAGTCAAAGTTTTAGATACTTGACTACATAAGTTCTGAAAAACATAACAGAAGAAGTAGAAGGCTAAAACTATTGTCATGAGGATCCAGTTACTCCGATGTAGCATTAAGGGTTATCTAATTGTATTTAAATACAATATATCTACTTGATACTGAGATATGGGACAGACGAACATAGATGCAACAGGCCTCACCGAAGCCTAAAAATTATTTTTGACCTAAGGAAATATCATCCAGTTGCAAAAAGAAAAGTCTACAATTAGGGGAAATGTACAGGTGTTATTAAGAATCACAAATAAAAGGCCGATGCATATACTGCAAAAATCTAGATATTTTCATACTATTTACAGGCACAAATGTAATGCAACAAGTCATAAGTCCACTTTGTCCATTACATATAATAGCACGAGGACATGTGGAGCCACCCAGAAAATACAGACACATAGAAACAAAAAATGAATGTCCATGTTGTAGAGGGAGATCTATATCCACAAATGCGCTTACAATTACATACAGAAACTTTGAAAATCATACACTCATGTACCAAATTGTCAAAATGTAATTGCTTTTAGAAGAAAAACAATTATGTGCGCTTTGTAAGAATATTCTGGGAAATTTGGCAAGTAGTTTGTATTGTTTAAAAATTGAGCTCAACAAGTTTTTCGTATTAGTTAAAAGGTGGTTTCAAGGCCATATGCATTTAAAACTAGATTGGATGAATTAAGCCCATATTATCCACTCATCCTGCCCAACGCCACAACCTAACATCAGAGTAGGCTGGTTATGCTAGATTATAAATTGAAAACACAAACGTGCGATGGGTTACGCGTTTTGCGCACTCGTGCGACCCCTCCACGCACCACTGCTGGAGAAGAAGGGTCCAGGTTTAGGGTTCCCAATCACCAGCAACACTAGAAGGGAGTCTGGAGAGGCGTCCACGATGGGCTGCGGCCTGGTGGTGTGAAGAGATCGCCGCTGGAGCTGTGGCGACAGGAGGGAGGTGGGCAGGGCTGGAGGCGAGGATTCGCAGCGCAAGTCTGCTGGTGGACCTGTGATTAGGGGAGGGCGGGGTCAAGGAGGCGAGAGGCGGGAAGAGTGGTGAGGTAGCTGGAGCAGCCAACCGCCGGTGGTGGAACAAAGGAGTGGTGGTGGCAGAGGAGAGGCACATGAGGGGGGGAAGAGGAAGATGATGCGGAGGCGGGTCGCACGCTGCCCGAAGTTGCAATGGGTCATGCGTTAACCTCCCCACCCTAAATCGGCTCCAAAGTGCAAACAGTGAAGTTCACAGATTGTTTTAAAAAAAAAAAAAAAAAACTCAAGCTGCAGGAAAAGACCGCTCCCCAGCATTGGATTAACTTCTCGTGTGCAGGCCAAGAAACACCCTGAAGGCAAGCTACCCTGGACATGCCACCGAATGCCCAGGACACATGCTTGCAGCCATGTGGTTACATGTACAGCTTAGGAGCACAGCTGATGAGGGGTGCTCCAATGAGGAGTCAGACTCAGGACCTGAGGTGCAAGTGCAACTAAGACTCCTATGACCATTAAGCCATAGACAAGTTCACAGAGAAGCCCTGCCCTGACACCTCAATGATGGCACAGGCCCAATGGGCTGAAACATGCCCTATCACAGGCAAGGCGTATTTTGCTCTTCCGTTTAACATTATGAATGTAAAAAACCCAAGCAACTAAAGCAAACCATTAATCTGTTCAAGCAAAAGTTGATAACTAAGATCAATTACCCTAAGGTATGCATATTACTCATTCAACCAACCGCTCACACAGTCTATGGTGCTAGGATGTTCTTTGGCATGTCTCCTTGCATTGTAAGAGAAAAAATGTAGGAGAAACAAACCTGGCCAGCAGTCTTGTTCAAAGCCCAGTTGAATGCTGGCTGATCATTTGACTTCCTCTGCTTCGACCAGGGCTGCTCCTTAAGCTCCTCGATCCACTTCTTTAACAGGAGCTTGGCACCTTCAGTTGGCCTGAGGAAAATCATGCAGCTGCAAATATAAGTCCGCCCTTTCTTCCCCCGGTGGTGGCAGCTCATGTGAATGATCAAGTGGTTTCACCTGCAATGCAATCAACACATCACCAGTAAGTTATCTTCCAACCAAATTCCCAATTGCAAACACAGCAACAACAGACACATACAGGAGTCATATCGTCCATGAAGTAGACGTCGTGATTCTCGACGAGGTAAGGGAACGGGTCGGCAAGCCACACCATGTCAACATCGTTGTACATGACACTGTACCCGAGCTCAAGAATCTGCAGCAGGTGCCGTGGCCGGCGCGAGGTGAAGTTGAAGAACCCCTGTAGTCACAGACGGAAAAGATAGGCCCAGTTAGGCATGGAGACATTTCATCGAACAGTTTGAGCGGTGGATTCCACCTAACCTGGGATCCGAATTTGTGGGCGGTCTGGGCATCGGGCGCAGGGGGCACGAGGACGGCGTGTCCTGGCCAGGCGGCATTGATGCGGTCGAGGGTCTCGTAGTCCTCGGCGATGACGAGCACCTGATCCGCGCGGCCGGCGCGACGGACGCTGATGAGCCAATTGGAGAGGAAGGGGAGGTACGGTCCGGACACAGCGGCGAGGAGCACGGTGCCGTTTCCCGCTGCGGCGGCGAAGGCGGCGGCCTCCTGGAGGGTGTAGGAGCGCCACGGGGACGAGGGAGGGCGCGCTGCTGGGCCCCAGGGGAGGAAGAGGGCAGCGAAGAGGAGAATCGCAAGGAGGGAGAAGAGGTAGGGGAGTGTGAGGAGGGGGGGTGCGGGCGGGAGGGGGCGGTGGCGGCGGTGGGGGAGGAGACGGGAGGGAGTCGCCCGCCGCCGGCGGCTTCTGGTGCGGCCGCTGGTGGAGCGACATTGCCGAACGCTGGAGACCGGGAGGTGGGGATTCAGGAGTGTGGAGTAGTGCTACTGTACTCTCTACGGTCACTCCACATTTGATGATGGCAAATTTGCAAGGAGGATTATCGTAAGGAGGATTGCTCTAACTTATGGTCAAGTGATGATGACAGATCTAGCACATGATCACTTGACACCCTGGGCATTCGGTAAAACCGACGAATCGGTTCGGTTCGGTTCGGTTCGTTCGGTTCGGTATGAACAACTTCGGTTTTCGTGAGCCAAAGGAACCGTCGGTTTTATAGAAAATCACAAACCGACGATTTCGGCCGATTTTTCTATTCGGGTTTTTCGGTTTAAACCGAAAAAACCGAATCAAGATCGTGGCCGGTCTCCCTCCTCGCCAGACCGCTTGCGGTCGCGCTGGCCGACCGCCGCGCTAGCCCGCCGCCATCGCCGCAAGACGCCGGCGCTCCACGCTGCCGCCGCCGCTCCTCGCCGCCATCGCCCGGTACTGCCGCCGTTGCCGCCGCCTCCGGGCTTTCGGCTCGCCGCCCGCCATACCGCCGCCTGTCGTCGTGGCGCGATGCCGGCCGCCCCCCACGAGGCCACCACAAAGAAGGAAATGTTTAAGTGCTTTAGGGTTTGAGTGGTAACCGCATGTCCGGTTGTGAGTGGGAGGGGGAAATTGGGCCTCGAGTGGGCCTTGACGCATTTGTGGGCTTTGCGCGAGTGGAGATTGGTGGAGTTGGACAGGATAAGATGCTAATGGTGTTGGAAATATGCCCTAGAGATAATCATAGAGATGATTGTATCACCTTGTATCCATGATATATTATGTGTTCATGAATATTCATTAAGGACAACTTGTATCGATTGACAATTATGTGAATTGTTTGTGAGACTCTTTACTTGTATGGTTATTCTATAATTGTTCTCGGGTCGGAGTTCATGTGAGGACACACATGAATATTAGATCAAAGACACATATTGGTTGATGACTATGTTTCACAAGTCATAGACATGGAGATGTCAAACTAATAGTGTGGGCACATGTATGACATGGGGTTGGATTGACCCGACATGAGATGTTACTATTATTGTCTCTTTATACATCATGTACGTTATGTCCTTAGACCTGAGATTGTCGTATGTACTCAAGATGTGAAACGACTTACTTAGGGACTATCAAACGTTACTCTGTAATTGGGTAGCTATAAAGGTGGTCTTCGGGTTTGTCAGGAAGCATGCTGTGAGGCATAGTCAATCAAGATGGAATTGCCCCTCTCCATGAGTGAGAGATATCACTGGACCACTCGAATGATTGGATCAAGAAATGCATGGCCGTGCTTGGGTTAAGTGTTAACCCACGAGGTGGACCAAATATCGTGAGGCAAGGGAATAACATGTATGTGAGTTTGTGGTGGTTCGTCCGATATGATCATTGCGTACACATGGAAGTTGACACGTCTTGCTAGAGGCCGCTATCAGCTATTGGTCGAGTAGGAGTACTCGGGCCATGTCTATGTGTGCGTGAGCCCAAAGGGTCGCACGCTTAAGGGGAATAAGGCCTAATTCGGATCTGATCCAATTAGACGAGGCTTAGAGTTACTAATGGGCCTCCCGGCTCGGGGAGCCTGTTAGGGACGCCTATATATAAGAGAGGTGGGCGCGGGGCTAGGTGAATCCACGCCACTTTGGCAGCCGCCGCCGCCCACGCCCTCGCCTCTTGCTCCTCGCGGACCTAGCAGTCCGGAGGCGCATCGCTTCCTCCTCCACACGTGTGGGATACCCGGAGGTGCTGCATGACGGAGCACAAGGGACGAACCGCACGTGGAGGAGGGGACGAAGCAACTGCGCGGCATTGCGCGCTACGCGCACATCTTCGGCGAGGGTAGACACTTCCACGCACGCGCGGCGTCTAGTGGTAATCCCGTGATCTATAACTAGCAAGAGATCCTTGGTTTATGGGTAGAAAAATTTTCGTTTTCTAGCTAGCGTAGCGATCCCATATTCCTTCAAATGGCCCATTAGTTCAGTTTTTGGTTCGGTTTTCGGTAAAACCGAACACCGAGCCGATTGGTCGGTTTCCCCGATCCGAAAACCGAAGCCGGTCGAAAACCGAAAACCGACATTTCAGTTCGGTTTCGTAAAATTGTGCCCAGGCTGACTTGACATCGACGATGATGATGGTTCATGCCTGGGGTCATAGATAAACCAAGTCCACGAAGAGTCATGCTTACCACATCGCTTCGTGTGTCAAAAGGTGGTGCTAAGATATACACTCTTCGTCTCAAAAGGAAGTTGTAATGAGCTATGTGCAAGTTAATTTTTTTTTAACTTTGACTAGGGTTATAAGAAATACATGCAACATTTATATCTCTAAATAAGTTAATTATAAAAGTACAGTCAATGAATCTATCTAATGATACTAATTTTGTATTATAAATACAAATATTAATATTCTTTTATGGATAATTAGTCAAAGTAAAAAAAAAAATTGACTTATCAAGAGGCAAGGATGGCTTCTATTTTGGGAAGGAGGGAGTATAATGCTATTGTGGTTGATCGTTCATATTCGCATGATGAACTTGGGGTTTTCTTTTTGTTTTTTAGGGGTTTGGTTTTGGTTTTGGGCGGTTTGAGAGGTGTTCTGATCGTAGTTCGTTGAATCTGAATGTTGTTCTGAATATGAAATGGTTATTGTGATCCTTTTAGGATGTCTCGAATGGTTGGTTATTTTAACTTGCTTCATTTTTATTAGCTCTCCCATGTGTTGTAACTAGAATTGGTTTGGTATACGTTTGATAGTCACCTTCTCTAACTTTTTGGCAGTTGGGACGAAGTTGAGGCGTGGCTAGTTGTTGAACTTTTGATTCACCCCGGTTGGTGATTTCATGTTGGTCAAGCCATGATTTTGTAGGAATGTAGCCTTTCTAGAGGTTTCAGAGGAGAGTTCAAGAATTTGTCACATCATTCATACGTGGAACATGTGAGATTTTGCTGGTCATGTAGAACCTTCTATCTCATTTTATTTTTATTGCTTTCTATTAGACTTCGAATTGTCGTATGATATATGCATCCTATGTTTTTCTATACTATTGAATATTAATTTGAATGATGATATCCTTTTTTGGGTACCATATATGCTCAAAGTATCACTTAAATAAACTGACACTTTTTAGGTACTGATGTTGCTTTTGTTTCCTTGCCATATCAGATGGTATGGATGCCAATTCCAATACCCACTAGTACCTAGCATAGATGAGTCTTAGTTTACCTTTTCCATTTCGGATAATATATTGGTAAAAATAGATAATACTATTGTGATCCTCTTCAACAAAACATGATAGTTCATATGCATGTTAAATTTGATGTTTGCGATAAAGTTTTTTTTAATCTTTATTTATTCTGTTTGTGTAGGTTGAGTGACTTAGAAAGACTGTGCTCCAGTAGGTTCTAGTAAATTCAAAGAGAAAATTGTGACAATTGGTTATGTAGTTTTTTTTTTTTTTTGGAAAAGTAGCTGTGCTAGCTACATTGAATGTTGATTCAAAGACCAATGAGTAAAAAAAAAGTCTATAGTAGAGTAGATGTTTTTATGCATTAGTATGCATTTAAAAAGTTAGTAGTGTGTTTTTGTGTGAAATGTGACACTTAAATTTTCTATTTTGGTTGTGATTTGTGTGCCCTCCCAAATATTTGTGTGAGGGATGCTTTTGTGCCTAGGATATAGTAGCAACTACCATTTTTTTATTTAAGAGTTAAATGCATGGCAAGCCCCCTGAACTTGTCTAGGTGTGCCACTTAGGCCCCTTATCTTTGAAAACGCATTTTCAGGCCCCTAATCTTGTTAAATGAATCACTGGTAGCCCTTACCGGTTTAGCTAAACAATTGCTCTGACGTGGCATTGTCACCTTGCATCCATCGTGGCTGTGTCTCACCTAATTGCTGACTGTGCATTACAATTTTGCATATAACACCTCTAGCACATGACATACATGTCCTAAACAATTGCTCTGACGTGGCATTGCCACCTTGCATCCATCGTGGCTGTGTCTCACCTAATTGCTGACTGTGCATTACAATTTTGCATATAACACCTCTAGCACATGACATACATGTCCTAGTCCTGCTGAAGTCTCTCCCAATCGATCCCCTTTCTTCCATGGTGCAACAGAGTGCAGCAGCTGTCGCCGGTGTCCGTGGTGGTACGGTGTCTAGTTCAAGAGGCGCGCCTGGGACGCGGTGCTTCGGTGGCCCCAGCGCCGCCTCCCCGCACCACACCTGCTGGGCGAAGGACGCCGCCCAGATGACGACGGCGATGACCGCAGACACACGCAGTGGCGGTGGCAAGTATCTGGCGAGCATTGGCGCCGCCATACCTAATTTTTTTTTAAAAAAACAAATATATGTAGTATACGTGATATTTTTTTGGAGGAGAATGTAGTATACGTATATGTCTGTACGTGACACAATGACACAAGCAAAGTAGTACTTCCTCCGTTCCAAATTGTAGTTCACTTTGACTTTTCTAGATCCATTGTTTTTACTATGTATCTAAACATAGCGTATAACTAGGTGCATAAGAAAATCAATGTATCTAGAAAAGCCAAAAGTGAACTACAATTTGGAACGGAGTGAGTATATCTTTGGCCTTCCGGCATGCACTTCTGGCCTTGTGGGCGTGGCCCCACTTGATGGCCCATAAGCCCACAACAGAAATCTAGTTAGGGAATAGGGATCGACACAATTTGACATGGACTCGTTTGCCGTCGTGACTCCTGTCTCTTCCCATTCTAAATCTAAAGCCGATCAGAGCACGCATCAAATTTGGTGGCCAGCGGACTGTAGACGGCGGCGGCGCGGCATGCTCGCACAACGCGGTGGCCGGCGCCAGGCGGACGGCGGCACGACTGCACGAGCGACCCAGATCGCCTACGACAGCAAGTGCAAGTGTGTAACTATGGCACCAAAGAAGAAGAGTTAATACGTGATGAAAGGTATTTTTTACTTCAGAAATTAGATTCCTAAAAAGTTTATCTTGAGTATTATTTAATTTAACTAGCACGTAGATTGATAAACATTAAACACACAAGTAGCCTGTAGGGTGTGTATGTATAGCTGTCTAATTATCCTTTACAGACCTGCCACACCTAAAAATAATTCCTGCCTCCGCCACTGGCCACACGAGCTTGCTGCGGATACGTGAGGACGTCTACGAGCACCGTCTCAGGCTCAGCGGGCCGTCTGGCATGCGTGCTAACTGCGCTGCCGCCGTCCCCGCGCCGGGCAGTGACGTACGAGGTGGGCGTCCCGTACAGCACGGCGGTGGTGGGCTTGACGCTGCGCACCACAATCGACTCCCCCTCCAAACTTGTGTGTCTGTAGTCTGCTTGTTCTATGGTTTGTAATACTGAACAAGTGAATGGAATTCTCAGTACCGTGCTGTGACATGAATGAATGGCATTATGGTATGTACGCATGCTGAACACGTGAATGAAATGAGTATGCTGAATAAGACCTGATTGGTTTATAGCATTAAGAAACACAAAGAAATGGACGAACACAAATAGTAGTAGAAAGTTGTCTTTGACGTATAGCTGTCTAATTATCCTTTACAGACCTGCCACACCTAAAAATAATTCCTGCCTCCGCCACTGGCCACACGAGCTTGCTGGGCGGATACGTGAGGACGTCTACGAGCACCGTCTCAGGCTCAGCGGGCCGTCTGGCATGCGTGCTAACTGCGCTGCCGCCGTCCCCGCGCCGGGCAGTGACGTACGAGGTGGGCGTCCCGTACAGCACGGCGGTGGTGGGCTTGACGCTGCGCACCACAATCGACTCCCCCTCCAAACTTGTGTGTCTGTAGTCTGCTTGTTCTATGGTTTGTAATACTGAACAAGTGAATGGAATTCTCAGTACCGTGCTGTGACATGAATGAATGGCATTATGGTATGTACGCATGCTGAACACGTGAATGAAATGAGTATGCTGAATAAGACCTGATTGGTTTATAGCATTAAGAAACACAAAGAAATGGACGAACACAAATAGTAGTAGAAAGTTGTCTTTGACTGCATTAGCGTTCACTAAACTTCAGCTATAGCAACAATGCTATTGGCAAGCACTCATTGCGCTTTAGTGAAATTGCAGTGTCATTTTGCCTAATGGGTTATATTACATTTGACAGTACACTTTCATGAGATTGAAGCAAAAACATCTACAAAAGCTGCCACTTTGCTGCAAGATCAAACCACAAAAGCTATCTCTTTTCCTTTACCAAATGAAACCACAAAAACATCACACCACCCAAGCTAATCACTACATGCCATCCCCAGGTGTTGGCTTCTTACTCCTCTTCGGAGCCTTCTTTGGAGCCTCACCATCCTTCTTGCGGTGGACAGCTCCAGGTCTTTTTGTCTTGATTGCAGTGGTGGGAGGTATGGGCCTAAAGATTGGTATGTTGATCATAATGAAAGATGAGTCTGGCAAAGGTTGTTGTTGTGTGCTAGCTGAACGACTGTGACAAGGAAATACTTAATTAGTGTTTAATGTTAGAATGAACAGATGGTGGAAGCATAACATCACCTATGCATCTAGCTGGGAAATCAATCCAGTGCACCTTTTCATCTATATAGGCCTTGTTTTCTCTTTGCCCCACAAATATTCCACCATGGTGTATCTCTACCGAGAACTCATCAGAATCATCACCTACATTACCCAGAACGCAAGGAAATCAAGGACCGCAAGACCTTGAATAACAGAATAAATCGCAATCCCAAACCCTAAAACCAAAAATCATTGCATTTGCGGTCCTAATCTCAAACAATCCAAAAGAAGAAGAACCAATACCAATTAATTCCTAGTCTACAACACGCCACACTTACCATACACGGGCGGTGGTTCCCCTGGCCGATGCACCTTCGGAGCCATCTACCGCCTACCCGAGATCTTCCCCGGCCACCCGGTTGCGGCGAGGTCCTACTATTGCCTTCTCCGCTAGATCGATCAATCTCGCATTTGCCGATTGCCTTCGTTCTTAGGCTTCTCCGATGAGTCCGCCTCCGCTGGTTCAAGGCTCTTGGGTGAAAGACTCGAGGGAAGAGAGTACAGAGGACAAGAGAGGAGTTGAAATGAACATGATTACATTTTTAGGGGCCTCCACGCGATATTGAACAGCCATGCCGAGCCTACATGTGCAACTCACGTGAGACACAACCACGGTGGATGCAAGGTGGCAATGCCATGTCGGAGCAATTGTTTAGCTGAACCGTAAGAGCTACCCGTGATTCATTTAACAAGATTAGGGGCCCCAAAAACGCGTTTTCAAAGGTCGGGGCCTAAGTGGCACACCTAGACAAGTTCAGGGGCTTACCATGCATTTAACTCTTTTATTTAATTTGATTGATTAGTACTAGCATTTTTCTTTTTATTACATGGAAGAAAATTACATTACGCAACAGTCACGGAACGTTTTCTTTGTATGTAAGGAAATAAAGTCAAAAACCCGTGATTGTCGTTCTTTTTAGTTGTGGGAGATTACTATGCTACTGGGAGATACTATGCTAACGCACACGCCGAAGTTGCGGTTGCTGTGCGGCCAGTGTCCTTCCGTACCATCTCGCCCCCTCACTTCGGACCTCGGAATTCGAACTTTGGTTGCAGCACAATAGCCTCCCAAGGGCGTTTCTGTAAAAGCGCCACTCGTTCCCGCAAATGGTTAAAGGCAAAGCCTTCCCCACCCACCTGCCTCCCTCGCATTTTTACCCGTTTTGGCCGTGTCTCGTCCCGTTTCCCTCCGCCGCTCACCTCTCTCCAAAACCCAGGCCATCGTCACGGGAAGGGAAGAGGAGGGGTTCGCGCGATCCGGCCCGGCCGCCATGGTAACTCCGGACGCCGGCGGCGGCGCCGAGCCGTGCCGCCCGCGTAGCGCGCGGTACGCCGAGAAGGGGTACCCCAACTACGCGGAGCACGACGAGTGCCTCGCGCCTCGCTTGAGAAAAGGCGGTACTGGCGGCCGGGTGAACAAGCCGGAGGCCCGGCGCGGCAGGAAGAGGGGGCTCGGGGACGCTGCGGAGGAGGAGGAGGCGGCGGCGGATTGCAAGGTTGTGTCGCCGATCCTGCAGGGCGAGGAGGCCGTGGCGCAGGATCAAGGGAAGAAGCGGCGCATGACGCCGACGGGCGCCGCGGCGAGCGTGGAGGCAGAGAGAGAGGTGTTTCCTCTGATCTCAGAAGACGCTGAGGAGGTGGAGGAGGTGGACACGGAAGGCGGGGGCGACGAGCGTGGCGGCGCTGGAGCGAGGATGCGGGTGAAGAAGACGCTGCGGGCGTTCAACACCAATTACCTACATTTTGTTCAGGTTTCCTCCTTACTCTGTTTTTTTATTACAATTGAAAGGCAAAAGGAAATCGGGGAGCCTGCCAGGCTCGTTTTACCATTGAAATGGAAGGCAAAAAGAAATCGGAGGGAGTCTGCAGGCTGGTTTTGGAATAGGAATTTGTTGCTTCTCTATTTATTGTCTGTTGTATTCCGTCTATTTTAGACTGACAGTTTGTGCCACATGCAGGAGGAGCAGCGCAGAGCAGAGTCTGTGAAGCAAAAGCTCGAGGCCTGCAGGGCCCTTAAACGACAGGTGTGTGTGTTGTTTGTTGTGTTTTGTTAATCATTTAGGTTGTGAGACTAAGCTCTGTTACCTAGATTTGTCTCAGCAGACTAATATCTGATGCAGGTTGAGTAGGAGCGATATATGTGTGCTTCGTTCAGTTTTTGGTGGTATACAGTTAAGAAAGCAGGGTTGTGTAGTTTCATTCTGATTCTTTCATGTGATTCTACTACAGTTACATGTCAACGGCTTTTTTTTGGAACGCGAGAATTTTTCCTGTTTCGTGTGTTTTGCATGTGAGATATCCTGCTCCATTCCTATGAAATTCCTTCTTGATTCTTGTGAAATCTTGCATTCCACCCCCCTCCCCCCCAAAATAATAATAATAATAATAATGACATTGTACAACTATAGTAGCCTCCTTTGGAATGCGAGATTTTTCCATGTTTCCTATATTTTTCCTGTGAAAATGAACTGATTTTAGTGGAATTTCCTACGTTCCAAAGGGGCCCTAAATCTTAATGACTGTACTATTATAGCAGCCACCATGTTCGATATTGAGCTACTATGCACCAGCCAGTTGGTCCTAACTAGTTAAACCTATGGGGAAAATGCCAATGTACTTATAACTCAATAAATACTCCCATCATGTGCATCCTCACCTCACATAACCCCAAGTGAGAAAATAGGAGTAGGTTGCAATTAAACATTTAAGTTGTGTGAGCTAGAATTTGAACTTGAAACCTTTGGCTCTGGTACTACATTGAACTATAATGCGCTAGCTAGTTGACCTTAAAAAGCTTGTTTAGTAGGGAAATGTGGACTATTAACTTATACTTAAACACCTAAGAACATGGTGTCTTAAACTTACAATTACTTGTTTGCGCTTACATGTGCTGCATTGAATGAATCATATGTTGCTTGTGCTGGTCTTACTCCAGATGCTAACAAAAATAGACTGATCACAGTATGATAACCATTTTGCATATGGTCTAGGGGTGAAGCTATATTGTGGATAGGGTGGGGGGAAATGCACCCCCCCACCCCCAAAAAAAAAAAAAAAAACAGTTGTTGATTTGGTTAAGATTTTACCATATATGCACCCCTAAAAACACATGTCTATTTTGGATAAGGCAAGTGCACCCTCTGTAATTTTCTCTAGCTTCGCCATATAATCTTCATTTTGCAATGGTCTGGTCAAACTATTTAATTGCTTATAAGGGACAAATTGGCCTAGTAACGCCTTGTTTAGCTGCACATGTTTTGGGGTGGGTTTGGGTGGAATTTTTTTTGCGATGCCTCTCATCTCGTATACAGTTGTAGTATCTGCTCATACACATATGCACACCGACACACACACACGCGACACCACCGCGACGCCACCAGGCGTACAAAACAGACCTACAGCTACACACGCAGGACTTGGAAGTTCGCGTCCTTCGAGGGGGCAACGGTTCGTCGCAATATTCGTTGAACGAGCCACGCGGAGAGGCAACAGCCCGGAATAAATCCAGGCGAAAATAGGGGAAAAATCCCCCTGGTGCCAGACCCGGTCGATGCGGGAATCGAACGCCGGGCCGGTGGCCTCCACGACGGAGTGCGCGCACCACCGCGCTACCAGCAGCGTTGGCGGGTTTGGGTGGAAATTAGACTAACTTACGCCCAAATCCACCCCAACACATGTTGATTGAGCTAAATACGAGTACATACAAACAAGCGCTAAGTGGTTTTATGTTGTGATCTTTTACTTGAAAATATCTTCATTCAAAAATACTCTATGTACCTACATGTAATTCAATGAATTAAGTATTGTAGTTTGTTCTACATTGGTCTTTCTTTCTGAAGGGTTTCTTTGATGCATATGTTTATTTCTGTATGCCTGAAACATTTTTTGTAGATTCAAGGCTAATTATCCCAGCTTAATAGAGTATCAACTGGGGACACTAGCTTTACAAAAGGCACAAAATTATTGCCCACAACTGAAACTAACTCACCACACAGACTGGACCAAACTACAGAAGAACCTCCACCCACTTCAAGCAAATACTCATATAGTTGTTTATTTTCCAGGATGCCTGAAACTTAACTTGAATGTATTTTTTCCCTATATAAATACTGTGTGTAATGATATTGTTGTTTGTTCTATTGACCTTTTCTCTAATTAGTTTCATAGATGCAAGATGTTCATTTTCTGTATGCCTGTAGTCTTTTCTGTTAAATAGACTAACAACATAAAAACAAACTAGGTGGATGTCTCATAGTTACTTGTTTGTTTCTTTATATTCACCGTACTACCATGTCTTCATTTTGAAACTTGGTAATATATTGTCCTTTGTTTTTAGTACTTAAGTTATTTTATTATTTAGTCCTTAATGGTTGTACAAGAGCTTTTATTTCTAAAAATTTCTATATGGTTTTTTACGTGTCAAAATGTAGATGCCTGTTAAATATGGGAAAACCAAGGCTCTAGCTGTGGAACATGTCAAAAGGGGTCCAAGTGGAAGTACTAGAGGCCGTAAACTGAAGGTGCATACATGCACATATCCTACTGGACATTGTTTGTTTATTAGTTTTGCAACTTGATACTGTCCTCAAGTGCATGGAATTGCTAGGTAAATTATCTATTTTTTTTCATCTTTTGAATGCAGAATCGTAACAACCAACACAATGGAGGCTACCAGGAAGCAAAACGGGCATCAAAACGACCTGATCTGAAGGCATTAACAAAGGCATGTTCGTATGATGCTGTCTTCAGAATTAATTTTGTTCATCTGTAATCTGTTGAATAATGATATTCCTAAAAATAAAAAACAGATGCGAGAAGATGGTGCCATACTTTATCAAGATAAAAGGATAGGGCAGCTTCCTGGTTAGTGTATCTTTCATTTTCAAATAAGAAATACATTGTTGCAGAAAAATGAAGTAGTTTTTGCTTGTATTGGTACTTGCCTTATACTTCCTCCATCACAAATTATAAGACATTTGACGTTTTTGACTTCAAGTTTGACCACTTGTCTTATTCAAAATTTTGTGCAAAATATCATTTCTTTGTCGTGGCTTGCTTTATTAATAAAAGTTCTTCAAGAATGACTTAAATTGACTATGATTGCACTAATTTTTGGATAAGACTAGTGGTCAAACCTAGGGTCAAAAACAGTCAAACGACTTACAATTTGGGATGGAGGAAGTACCAATTAATTATACAAGGTAAAGGTTATAACTGTCTCCATTTTTATTAGGGACTAAAGTTGGGGATCAATTCTACTCACGTGCTGAGATGGTTTCCCTAGGCATTCACAGCCAGACGATGAGGGGTATAGATTCTATGGGTATGAAATACCAAGCTGAGGTAAATTTAGTTGAATGAATATTCATACTTTAGCTGCAGATATATAATAAATCATGATATTGATAGTTACAATCTATGCTGTCATATTGTCATGTGGGGCTGGCAGTACAGCCGGCACCCAAAGGGTCAGAAGCAGCGAAGGGTCAGGTCTTGACCATAGTGGCTGATGTTTGAAAGATTGAGAGCATTCACAATGTGGGAACAAGAGACAAGAGTATGAAAGAGAGACTAGGGAGCTGGGCAGCCGGCTGGGCCAGCTCCTATATATATTTGTAATCCGCACCTATTGAGATTAAGCAATCAACAAGTATGAAGTTATCGGTCCACTATCTCATCCCCCCGCTACCCCCGAGTCTCATCCTCAATCTCTCAAGCTCTTGGCAAAGCATAAGGCCTAATTATCCCCTATGAACTAAGGACCATAATATCCGTATCGGCTTCCAGCGCTCCTCTTCCACCTCTGCTCCGCCACAATTCCGTAAAATGGATTTTCCTAAATTTGAGGGGAAATCTGATCCTCTCACCTTCATCAACCAATGTGAGTCCTACTTCCACCGGCAACACATCATGGAGGAAGAAAAGGTATGGCTGGTTTCCCGGCATTTGGAAGATGGTGCCCGGCCGTGGTTCCGCCAAGTCCGAATGATGAGGGCACCCCAACATGGCGCCGCTTCACCGAAGCCGCTACGCCGCACTTTGGATCACCACCTGGCCGACGATGCCTTTAGCGCCCTTTGCCGAGGGGCTCCATCAAGCGCCCACAACGCCGCATCGCGATAATGGTGGTGCTCAACGCGAGGGTGGCACGCGGACTGGCAAAGAACACGCCTACAAAGTACCGCGACGTGGGGTCGCTAGCTCGCCGGGCGGGTGCGCCTCTCCGTGGTACAAGCGTCCCGTGTTATCTCCCGGCCATCACGTGGCCATCATCTGAGGAGTGGGCAGCGGTATGCCTACAAAGCGGTGGCACGAGGATTCCTGGTGCGGCACACCATAAGGAAGATGGGGCAAGCAATCAAACCTGCGCCTTCAATGAGGCGTTCCTCATCTGCTCATATGCCGCCACTAGCCAACACCATGCCTCCCATCGGCCGCTCCATCCTCGCCACAACACTCCACGCCTCCATCTTGTCACCAATGGCGTAAGGCGAAACCACCATGGCTGATTTGGCCAAGCTCACCAAATCCCTCACCGCCTCAGCGGTGACATGCAAGGGCAAGTTGCTGCCTGCAAAGAAGAGCATCCAAGCGGGCGTCCTTCTACGGTTCAAGAGGCTCAAGGCCCGGCGACCACCGGCGATCGGCCTCCCCATTTCGAAACCCATTTGTTGGACTCTTCCCATGTGATCGGGACGATGTCGGCACCTTCCTCATCCGCTATTCAAAGACCGCAGCTTTCGAGGACGAGCCGGCCCTCAAGGGAGGGGAGATGTCATGTGGGGCCGGCAAGATGGCCCGCACCCAAAGGGTCGAAGCAAATAAGGGTCGTCTTGACCATAGTGGCCAAGTTTGAAAGATTGAGAGCATTCACATTGTGGGAGCGAGAGACAAGAGTATGAAAGAGAGACTAGGGAGTTGGGCAAACCGGGCCGGGCCAGCTCCTATATATATTTGTAATCCGCACCTATTGAGATTAAGCAATCAACAAGTATGAAGTTATCAGTCCACTATCTCATCCCCCCGCTACCTCGAAGTCTCATCCCTCAATCTCTCAAGCTCTTGGCAAAGCATAAGGCCTAATTATCCCCCTATGAACTAAGGACCATAATATATATTGACCCGTTTACATAAGAGAAATCAATTCAATGGCACTTGTGAAATTTGATATCGTAAAGAGATGACTTTTTTTTTTTTGAAAACTTATATCAAGAGACGCATCGCCAAGATGAACTTGATTCATTACATATTAGAAGGAAAAGTAGGTTAAGCTTTTCGTTGGTTCGGGGTGTGGATGTATACCTAGACCTCCCAAGTCCAAGTCCTCGCGTTGGCGCGAACTAACTTGCCAATTTTTTCTTCTCAAACTACACGGGAGAACTGAATGCCATTTTATTAAGAAGAAGAGAGAGATACAAAGGAAAAAGGTGAAATGCCTTTTCCGCACTCCACAACATGCACATGAACAAACAAAAGCGCACCACACAAACCAATAAGCAACTACCAACAGCCCTTCCGATTAAACACACACACTTGGATGCCTATTTATGCTTTTATTAACTACACATGTACCTCCTCTCACATGTGTTTTATGTTTTCCCCTTTTTATTAAAAAAAAAAGGATTCAGTATGAACTTAGATACAGCACATTTAGCAGTTATAGGTCACTAGTTCTCAAACTTTTGCATTTAAGGCTTAGTATAGACATTGACATTAATGTGTTTATTCCACGATTGGTGAATTTGTTAAAGACTTCAAGCATTCTTATCACATGGATTTTGTATATCTAGTGTGAATCACTAATTAATAATTTTTCATTATGTTCTTATTAGTAGTCATGTGCATATATTCACGCACCTTGAAAAAAACGAGTGCAGAAAATTAGGATTTTTTCTTTTTGAAATTTGGAGAGTCAGTGTTTTCGTTGTATTAGAGAGAAGGAGGTTCCCCATACAACTCCTTCCTCTCTCATACGGGACCGGAAATGATAGTCATGGATCGAAAATAAAGATTCTAGCCTTAAAGAAAACAAAAAAAAAGACCACACCTAAGGAATTAGGTGACCCTTCTAAGGCCCGGACCTTGCAATTTCTTAGCGCCTCGTTAAGCACCGTGAGATCAGATTCGCCTTCAAAGATACTCAAGATTGAGTTAATCAAGGAGAAACACCCTAAAAAAAACACAAGCATTCCTATGTTTCTAGATCATCCGAGAACCTAAAATGATTAGAGGATTAACACCCTTTTCGCCATCTTTCTTCACCCTTTTAATAGTCCCGTGCCAACAATCAAAGAAAGCTAGATTCATGCCGATGCGTAACCGACCTAGAAAGATAACACATGAAGTTAGCATGTGCCGTGATCGTCTCTTCTTGATCACAAAGGGGGCACTTATCTGGATGGGTAGACCCCTTTTAGCCAATCTATCTGTTGTCCAACACCTATTACAGATTGCCAACACGTAAATTTTTGCACTTGTTTGGGGCGCAAGATTTCCATAGACATCTCCAAGGTTCAAAACTAGGATAATGGATGGTTGATGATCGTATTGGCAATGAAATCCATTAAACCCGATAGCTTAGTATTAATGCCTTTTTACTTGATCATATCCACTAGAGATCCAATTGATAGTTATGATACACATGGTCCTCCCTAAATTGTAATATGTTTGCTACAAGTGAACAATGCATTGGCATAGCCTAGCTCCAAAAATTTGTGGCACTACACCGAGTATATTTGGTTAAACCATCTTGTTTTCGTGTTAGTCTTCTTTTTTAACGCAATGGTAAGAGCTCGCCTTTCAATTTCAATTAAGAAGAGAGCAAATAGAGCTAATTATAGGAGTGTTAAAAGGGCATGTGACACCGCGGATGTGCTCACCCAACCTACCGAGCAAAGGGACAATGAGAGCCCAAGAGCCAAAATAAGCCAAAAAGACAATGCCTTTACAATACCAAGCAAAAGCCCTTCTCAATGTTAAATCCTCCCAGATTTTGATAGCGAATTGTTGGGCCGTTTGAAGCTCGTTGTTTAAGATTCTTCTATTTCTCTCGTTCCAAACATTCCACCAAGTGTTTCTTACTACCCATTGAAAGTGTGTTTTTGGTCTTTGGGTATGGTCCTCGCTGCAGCTCCCCACCATTCAGCTATGTTGTCGAAATTTGATTGCTGAGCTCTAAATATAAGTATTAAACCACTTTAACTTTGCCTACAAAATTGAGAGATCTAGTGCAGGGTCGTAAGTCGGAGCTCACTGCCTAGACTCTTTAGTGATGTCTTTTAAGCAAGTTAATGTTAAACTATGAGTTAACAAAAAATATTTATAACTTATCTTTTCATGTTGATTCATTCATATGAAATGTAATTGGCTACATTTATGTTACATTGTCTCTGACTTTCCCATAGGAAAGTTTTATCTATACTTTAGCTTTACACAATAGTGTTTTCACTTGATTATGCAGAAGGGTGCAAGAACTTTAAGTTCCCACTTGCAACTGCATTGTGATGTCGTGGGCGTATGAAGATGATGTCGATAACGCTAGACGAAATTATATACACCGCCAAGGTGGGAACAATTGGCTTGGCAATTGTCGCCGTAAAAGCCGAGCAAACATTGGTCCATGGAAACTTGGCAATCAAGGTTTGTTCATATGGTACCTTTGATCTTTTATATAAGAAGTAAAATGCATGATGTACTTTTATAGTTACCCCGTTGGATCGAGCTCATCCGTATTTGAGACATCCCGCTTATTTATTGCAATTCAGAATTGAATTGATTCTACCGATTGATATATTTACAATTCAATCAGAATGAATATATCCATAACTTTTTCTATCCCACTTCCCTCTTTCTTTTTTTTAGAGCATTCAAAAATCATACTATAACACTTGATATTCATTATTTTTTCTAAGCTGAATTAGAAATTTCATTTGCTATGGTTCAATCTTCTCCTTAGTGGACTATTTATCCTCAAATAGTTGGTTGATTACCCAAGTGGGACGTGGTATGATATTCCTATGTTATAAATTTGTTCTAGAGCCACATTTAGTATGGGGTGTTTGGTTTGAGGAATGGATGATCTATCATCTTCTCACTCTTCTTTTTTTTTTTTGTTTGTGGAATGGAATGAGTCGATAGGACTGCTTGCAAGAAGGGAGGATAGGACCGCTTGCCTAGATTGTAAGGTGATACCGGGGAGTGTGCGGTCCCTCAACACAAGCTTGTAGTGGCGGACTTTCGTTTTTGCGCGCGTGCCACCGACAAACGTGTCAAGATTACGAGGACGAAGTGGTGGAAGCTTAGAGGGGAAGCGGCACAATCGTTTAAGGAGAGGATGCTAGGCGAGGGGCCTTGGGAAGAAGGAGAAGATGCGCACGACATGTGGTCAAGATGGCAACATGTGTACGGAAGGTGGCCTCGGAAGTGTTGGGTGTGAGTAGGGGAGGCAAGAAGGAAGCGAAGGACACCCGGTGGTGGAACGACGAGGTACAAAAGGCTATTAAGGAGAAGAAGGAGTGCTTCAAAAAGCGCCTCCATTCGACAAGAGTGCAGCCAACATCGAGGGCTATAGGATAGCGAAGAGGGCTGCAAAGCGAGCCTGTGAGTGTAGCAAAGGGTCGCTTTTGATGACCTTTACCAACGGCTAGGCACGAAGGAAGGGGAGAAGGACATTTATAGGATCGCTAGGATACGTGAGAGGAAGACAAGGGACATAAACCAAATCAAATGCATCAAGGATGGGACGATCGACCGCCGCTGAAGGACGAGGAGATCAAGGACAGATGGCGAGAGTACTTCGATAAGTCGTTCAATGGGGGAGAATGATAGTCCTACCTTTGAGTTGGACGACTCATTTGACGCATACTTGTAGACGCTTTGTGAGGAGAATTCAGGAGGCGTAGATCGAGAGGCTTTGAAGAGGATGAAGGGAGGTAAAGCGATGGGCCCCGATGGCATCCCCATTGAGGTGTGGAGATGTCCGGGAGCGAGAGCGATAGTATGGCCGACTAAGCTTTTTAACCTTATTTTTTCGGTCGAACAAGATGTCTAAAGAATGGAGGGCGAAGTATATTAGTACCAATCTTCAAGAATAAGGGAGATGTTCAAAGTTGTACTAACTACCGGGGATTGCCGATGAGCCATACGATGAAGTCGTGGGAGAGGGTTATCGAGCACGCCACGGAAGGTCGACAAGTGTGACCCAAAACCAATTTGGGTTCATGCCCGGAGGTCGACCATGGAGGCGATTTTCTTAGTACGACAGCTTGATGGAGAGATTTAGGGAGCGAAGAAGGACTTGCACATGGTCTTTATTGACCTCGAGAAGGCGTATGACAAAAGTACCGAGAAACGCCATGTGGTGGGCCTTAGAAAACACAAAGTCCCAACTAAGTACATTACCCTCATCAAGGATATGTACAAAGATGCTTAACGACATGTGTTCGAACATGTGATGGCGATACCCAGTGACTTTTCAATTAACATAGGACTACATCAAGGGTCAAGACTAAGCCCTTATTTATTTACTCGGTGATGGATGAGGTCACAAAGGGATATACAGTGGTGATATCCCTTGGTGTATGCTTTTGGCCGATGATGTGGTGCTAGTGGATGAGAGTAGAGCAGGGTAAATAGGAAGTTGGAGCCGTGGAGGCACACGCTAGAGTCGAAAGGGTTCGGGATTGAGTAGGACCAAGACCGAGTATATGATGTGCGACTTTAGCCCGACTAGGCACGAGGATGGGGATGTCACCCCGATGGACAAGTGGTGGCCAAGAAGGATACTTTTCGGTATTTAGGATCTATGCTACGTAAGGATGGCGACATTGATGAAGATGTTAGACATAGAATCGCAAAAAGTTGGCTAAAGTGGCGCCAAGCTTCTCGCATCCTATGTGACAAGAGGGTACCACGTAAGCTAAAATGGAAGTTCTATAGGACAGCGATTCGCCCGGCGATCTTTGTATGGTCTTGAATGTTGGCCTACAAAAAGGCGACATGTCCAATGGCTAAGTGTGACCGAGATGCGTATGTTGCGTTGGTTTTGCGGGCATACTAGAAGGGATAGAGTTCGAATGAAGATATTCGGGATAGGGATCGGGGGTGGCCCCTATCGAGGAGAAATTGATTCAACATCGGTTGAGATGGTTTGGACATGTTCAACGGAGGCCTCCCGAGGCGCCCGGTGCGTAGTGGAGTTCTAGAGCGGGTAGATAATGTAAAGAGAGGTAGAGGCCGACCTAGACCGACTTGGGACGAGGCGGTTAAGCGAGACCTTAAGGAGTGGAATATCTCCAAGGATTTAGCTTTGGATAGGGGTTTTTTGGAGGCTAGCTATTAACGTGTTCGAACCATGACTTTGTTTCCTTTTCTATCTACCCTATCTTTATCCTTTTGTCTTGTGCCTTTCTACGTTCTTTTGTATTGTTTCATATGGGTTTCATCTCTAGCCTACCCCAACTAGCTTGGGACTAAAGGCTATGTTGTTGTTGTTGTTGTTGTAATGGAATGAGTCGATCCATTATCACCTCATCTCTCAAAAGCAAATAGTACAAGTATGAGGAATATGGTCATTCTACCGGAATCATGGAATGAGCTCATGACCCACCACCTCATCCGAATGAGCCCGTTCCACAAGCCAAAACTCTCTTAAACTCTCTCTCTCTCTGCAAATTTGTAAATATTGGCCTTTTAATTGTGCACAACAACCTTTTTGTTGACCGTGCAGAACAGCAAGGACAATGGGGAACCCTCAGACGAAGTTATTCGTGGACATGATGATAAGAACAGCTATTCTGGAAAAATTTACACCTATGATGGGTTGTATAAGGTTTCATCTCCCAAATGATCTCATTATAGCATATTTGTCTAATGCTTAGTGTTTTCTTATAATTTAAACTGGCTCTCTAAATTGGCCATTCTATTAGCTTACCTATTAATCTGTGTTTTTTAAATAAAAGGTTAGATAGCACTCCATCTGTTGCAAATTGTAAGTTGTTTTAGCTTTTCTCAAAGTCGGCTTTGCTCAAAGTCAAACTTGTCTAACTTGGACCAAGTTTATAGAAAAAATATATTAACATCTATAAAACCATACAAATATACTATCAAAATATATGTCATGGCGTGCCTCGATGAATCTAGTTTGATGTTGTATATGTTGTGCATTTTTCAATAAACTTTGTCGATAAGTTTGACTTAGAAACTCGACCGAGGGGGTTAAGAGAGCCCTAGGCATTCCATTAAGAAGACCTTCCCACGCAGGTCAAGAAAACCCTTGAACCATGTCACGCTAATTGTAGCCCATGTTTGAACGACCACGACCGGGGCTGTGCCTTAGACCTGTGCTTTGGCGTGGGTCAGACGAGGGGATCTTTTTTAACCCCAGCTTAAAATTCGCTTCCACGGGGAGTTGAACTCGAGGGGTGCTACCGAGACCACCTAACCAACTCAGCTAGAGACCCTTTCACATAAATTTGACTTAGGACAAACATAGAACGACTTACAATTTGGAGGGAGTAATATTTTTCCTACGAACAAATAGTTTGATATCAATCTGAAGGTGACTAAACTAATGCACTACTTATCGATGAAACAAGCAAACCTATAATGTTTTTGTATCACGCATATGTTTATCGATTCTGAAATTTTATTTATCTCATATGTGATCCTTGAAAATGATTTATTGGTAACTTTCAATGTTATGATAGGTTGTTGACTACAGTCAAGAAAAGGGAGTGCAAGGACATTTGGTTTTCAAATATAGATTGAAACGGTTTGAAGACCAACCACCTTTGACAACTTCTAAGGTGTATATTGCGAATCTTAATTTCAGCCCTTGGTTTCTTCTTGCATTAATACTTGTATCAAGCATTACGAGAGATCGTATTGACTAGAATTGGGTTGAAGATCCCGGTTGCAACCATCTAGTTCCTCTAAGCACCGTAAAACAGATCGATAGATTATAATATCCAGTGTGGATTATTGTTTACTGTACCCGCACTGATTTCTGTTCTACTTCTTAGTTTGCGTTGACATTATTTTTTTTTTTTTTTTTTTTGCTTTCAAATTCTTGGAAATACATATGCATGTAGGTACTATTTGCCCATGGAGATGTTCCCATGCCAATATCTGAATTGCACGGGTGTGTTACTCAACTCATCATCTCAATTTTACGATCTTTACTTTTCAATTATCGATGTTTTGTCTTTTGTTGTGAGTTTTGAATTTCCATTTTACTTCTCAAGCTTGCATTTTTTTCCATTTTATTGTTTTAATAGGTTGGTTTGTGAAGACATTTCAAATGGTCAGGAGAACTTTCAGATTCCTGCTACAAATTTAGTTGATAATCCTCCTATTCCTCCATCCGGTATGCTACATACCTTAGAGGAAACTTCTTACCCATCGTTATTAGCTAGCATTTGCACATTTTTGAACTTCATTCATTATTTGAGTTATGCAATTGCCCTTATTTTTACGCTGCCTTTTTGTGTTGGAAGATTCTTTTAATGTTTGAGGTTATTTGATCTTTAATCTTCTTTTACTACTACTTTGATTTTAAGTAATAAGTGTTGCTTGGCTGTAACAAAAATGTCAAAAACTAATGAACAGAGTTTGATCTATTTCGTTCCTTTCACACATCGTAGGTTTTGTGTACTCTAAGTCGCTGCAGATTCCAAAAGATATCAAGATACCGATTGATAGAACCGGTTGTAAATGCAGTGGAGATTGTTCTAGCTCTAAAAACTGCACGTGTCTTTGAGCGCAACGGTTCTGATCTACCTTATGTATTCACGCAAAGGAAAAGTTCTAAGTGCAATGGTTCTAAAACAGTAATGGTATTGGAAGGTAAGATTTCCCGCTTAAGATTTTTGTTGTGTTCTGCTGGTTGGAAACATGTTGGTGAAAACAGTTACTTTCATTGTACGGGGGGTTGGGCCATGGGCGTGCATCGAGAGGTGGGTGAGAGTGTTTTTGTAAGACATAATTTCTTTGCTGATTTTCCCCTTTCTTTGTGAATCAAGAGCGGTAGAGTGGTCGCTCTTGGTACACATTTGAGTATGGCAATTGTAAGAGCACACCGCACACCCCAATGTCGGGGGTGACATTCATTATATAGCCTAATAGGCTAGGGTTACAATGTACAAGGCCAATGGGCCGCACGCCCAATATGGGCTGACTATTACATTCTAACACCCTCCCTCGCCTTAGCGGAGTGTCACGAGACCTAAAAGTCATGAACAACCGGTGTGCAACCCTTTGGTCATAATGTCCGCGGAATCGATGAGATGATGGGACATGGAGCACCTAACCTCGCCCCAAAGCAACCTCTCTCGACGACGGTGAATATCTATCTCAATATGCTTTGTGCGACGATGATGAACTGGATTGGCGGTCATGTAGACAAAGACCGACATTGTCGCAAAGAGACGAGCCGCCGCCGAAGAGATGGGTGCGTGGAGCCCCGGAGTAATTCTAATGAAGCCAACAAGTTTACGCCTACGGCGCAATAAAGACGATACTCTCACCTCCGCACTCGGGCGCGTTTTGAGGACCAGGAGACTAGGTTGTCACGAGGAAGACGCAGTGAGCCTCGAGGTGGAGCGCCGGAGTCGGACAACCACCCCAATCAAGATCGTGAGTAGGCAAATAAGCCGGTGATGCCGCCGCGCCGATGTGAAGCCCGGTGGACGTGGTGCCTTGACATACCGCAGAAGACACGCTTGAGCATCGCAAGATGAGGCTCTCGCGGGTCGTAGCATGAAGAGGCAAACCGGCGAAACGATAGGGCGAGGTCCGCGAGTCAGCCAGAAGGTAATCGAGAGCACCGCGCAGACTGCGGTAATCGAAAAGATCCGCCATCGGAGCGCCATCCGTAGCGGAGAGCTTTTGGCATGGGAGTGAAGGTCGCCAGGAGTGACATCACAGCGTTGGCGCGCTGGAGCAGATCCACAGCGTACTGGCGGCTGAGAGAGGAAGAGGCCGTACCGACCGCGCGTGACGTAGACCCCGAGAAGTGATGAAGATCCCGAGACCGCCATGGCAAACTCGGAGCGAAGCAGCTCGCGGAGGCGAATGGAAGAAGCGAGGTCGACGAGGCTGTCAGGATGATGATGTTCGACGTAGACCAGTAAGTAGGCGATGTCGGTGCCCGCTTTGTAGACAAAGAGGGACGGTCGGAGGTCGAAGCAGCAGCCGGACCGCTGGATGAAGCCGAAACCGGTGCCACGCCGCCCGCTTGAGTCCGCATGGCGACTTTTTGCAGAGACGTATTATGGTCGGGAGCCGCCGACGACGGCCAGCGGCGGCCGGGTAATAGACCGCCCTCGCTCGATGGCCGTGGAGCCGCTTCTTTTCACGTCCAGCTGATGTATCGCCGTGGGAGCGCGAAGCGGCGGCGCGAGGACGGCCCGATGGTGGCCGTTTAACAACCGGAATAACGCCTCGTCGAAGTCAGATGCTACCGCTGCGAGAAACCACGAACAACCCATTCGGCTTTATGATTGCGGCACGCCAGCACGATACTTGTGCTTGACCACCTGTGGTGATGACGCCGTTTTTCAGGTACGGTGGACGCACCGCGCCGCCGTCCACCAGCGCCTTGTATTCGTTTGCCGCTACGCCAGTTGGCATCGGCGAGCGCGGCGCGGGAGTTGCCTCGGGCAGGGCGGGGCTGGACTGGAGACCGCCGCGTAAGCCGCATCGCCGCATGGGTGGCGGCAGAGAGCCCGCCTCGGGAGCGAAGTCGCCCGCATAGGGCTCGAGCCCGAGGCGCCGCCGCCGCAGGCCGGGGCCGCCTCGCCCGGGGAGCCCGCCGCGCCGTGGAGCCGGGGCCGAGGGGGACGACGAACGAAGGGAGGCCGCAGCCGCCGCCGCGCCGCGATCGGGCGCACCGCGTGGGCCGGGCGCCGCACCCGCGGTGCAGGAGGTACCGCCGCCGAGGGAGAGGTGGTCTCACCGACACTGCGGGCAGGTGGTAGGCGCCGCTATGCCACAAGATGGCAGGTCCAGCCTCGACCGGTCGCCGTCGTGCCCGAGGAGGGCGCGAGTGCTCGACGCCCATGGTGGACGGAGCAGCCGCGGGTAGTATGTCCCTCAGAACAAAAATCCGTGAGAACCTGGCCGAGGCTTGGAAGCCGCGAACGGAAAGTGAGTCTCGTCGAAAACAACGTGTCGCGAGATGATGATCTTGCGATTGAGAGATCAAGACACCCCAGAGCCCTTCCGGGAAGGAGGGTAACCGAGGAAGATACGCGCCGAGCTGAGGAGACAATTTATGGGGAGTCGCAGCACTGAGGTTCGGGTAGCACAGCAACCAAAAACTCTAAGGATGGAGTAGTCCGCATCTTGGCGTAAAGGAGATGATAGGGAATACCATTATGTATGGACGATGAGGGCCGCCGCTGATCGTAAAACACGGGCGTGGAGAGAGCTTGACCCAATAGGATGGAGGCATAGCAAAGATGAATCGGCGGGCGAATCCACATTGTTCTCCAGGGCGGCATCCGCTTCAGCTTTCCCTTCGGGCGGATGTGTAAGGGCACGAGGTGCGAAGAAGGATGCCGCTGGGCCGACTAGAAAGTTAGCGGTGGCTTTGTTGATGAACTCGTGCCATTATTCCATATAGACGTGAAAACTGAATCGCGGTATGAGCATAAGCAACAAACCAACAATATGGTCATGAACTTTGATTTATGGCGATAGGAAACGCCCAACAATAATGAGTATAATCATCGATTATCACAAGATAGAATTTATAACCGAAAAAGACTCGAACCGAGAGGTCCAGACATCACGTTGGAACGAAGTTCAAAAGGTGCCGATGTACTAGAAACCGAACTAGCAAATGGCGCCTAGCGTGTTTGCCTAGCCGACAAGCATGACAAAGGCAAATGAGCTGTTTTATTACATCAATAGCCGATAGTTTATGTAGAGTAGTGAAACAAAGAAAAGCGGAGGATGACCAAGCCGGAGTGCCACAGCCCGGGAGACGACGGCGACATGGCGCCGGGTGGTGGGCTTATGTGGAATGGTGTAGAGGTCCCCGGCCGCTATTGCAATCAAGGAGGACCATCTTGGTCCGAGATCCCTAACGTAAAAAACCAGAGGCGTCAAACTCAACAGAACAGCTTATTGTCGCGAAAGTAAGCCGGGCCGAACAGATAATGTGTTACTAGTGAGCCGTGGAGCGACAAGAACATTATTAAGATGAAAAGGACGATCAACTATTTTAATAAGGGAAGTGCTACGACTAAGAATAGGAATGGATTGACCGCTGTCAATCGTAATGGACGATGGTGGCGACGGAGACGGGAGAGTAAAATACCGGGCCATTGAGGACATGTGGGATGTCGCCCGGCCGTCCCATGACCCAAGGTGCGAGATGTTCTCGAACCGCCATCCGGTTGAGGGCGCAATCAGTCCCGATTTGTATCCCACGCTCGGGTGGAGGCCCAGACGCCGGGCAATGAGAGACCGGGGGGCGCGAAGGTCGGTGTGCTCGTGGGGGGGGCACGAGGCGCTGTCCACCGGCCGCTGCCGCCGGTGGTGGCTACAGACCTGCCCAAGGGTTGTAAGAAAACCCAAGGGCCGGTCTTTGAGTTGCCTCCGGCGCCCACCAAAGCCACCACCGCCGCACATTTAGCCCGCCCGCCCGCCGCCGCTGCAAGCACGCTTTGTTGCCGGTTGCCACCACGCCCGCTTCTTGCCTTTGCCCCCCTTGCCTTTGCCACGCATTGTTGGGCGCAGAAGTGGACAGCAGACGGGCGACGTGCAGTGAGGGCGCGGAAGAGGCGGAAGGGTGAAGCCGAGACCTCTTTGCCTTCGAACCACGGAGTTCCTTGACGCGGAGCATGTTGGTGGCAGCCTTGAAGTCGGAAGCGCGACGGTTGGCGGCGATGTCCGCAGCTGGTGGCGGGGTTAGGGTTGAGGCCGCGCAGGCGGTTGAGCACGAAGGCGCCGGGGAGATGGTGTGGCCAACTCCCCGAGGGCACGCTGGTGCGCTTCATTTGCCGGGCGAGGCGCCGACGCGAGAGGCCGCCTCGACAAAGTTGTGGAATTCCTCGCCGAGGACGCACCGCGCAGACTCCTTTGTTCGCCCGAATAGTGCCTCGGGATGGAGACGCATGCAGCGCCGATCCCGACATCGGGTTCCATGGCGCAGGTCGGTGGACGGTGTCGCCGATGGGCATCCGGCCGGAGACCATGTGGGATCGGGCCGCGGCGGCCTCCGCCCCGCCGATGTGGCCGAAAGCAGCCCGCATTTGGCGCAGAGGGCGGTGAAGAACGCCTTTCCACTTGGAGTAGTTGGGGCGCCGAGGCCGAGGGCGATCGCACCGCCGCTTGACGCTGACGGAGGTGCAGCCGGGCGAGGGAAGCGGGCAACGCATCCGCAGAGCGCCGGGAGGTCCGCAGGAGCGCCCGAGGTGCCGTGAGGAAGACGATGAAGACGCCATGGCGAGACGCGCTCACGGGCGGGCCAATAGAGCGGGCGCAGCAGGAGACGCCGCTAGCCGGGCGCCGAGGGGATCGCGCGGGTTGCCGGCGGCGCTGATGGGGATCGACCGCGGGCCTGGTGGTGGAGCGCGGCGAAAAATCGACCGGCCGCTGACGGGAATCGCGGTCGGAAGGTGGCGGCGCTGGGAGGCGCCGCTAGCCGGATTGGTGGCGGCGCTGTGGGGAAGCGCCGCCGGATAGCTGGTGGCGGCGCTTGATGGGGCGCGCGACACTGGTATGGTGGCGCCGCGCCCTCACCGAGGAACGACGGGCGAGGAGAAGAAAAGCGGCGAAGGAAAGGGATCGGAGCGGAAGGAAAGGACCGGAATTAAGCCGATACCATGTAAGAGCACACCGCACACACCAATCATGGGGTGACATTCATTATATAGCCTAATAGGCTAGGGTTACAATGTACAAGGCCAATGGGCGTCACGCCCAATATGGGCTGACTATTACATTCTAACAGCTATAGGCCTCTCAAGTACATGTAGTTGTTAGAAGTACATTACCCATACTTGGGATGATCTAAGCCATGTAGGAGTAGGTAGTTGGTGCATTCACCATGCTTAGGGTACCATAGTTGGTAGATGTAGAGTTGTATAAATTCACATCCAATGCAATGGAAAGTTTCAGTTCAATTGCAGCCACATTCAGAGTTTGTTTCCAGTTCAGCCAGTGCTGAGACTGAAACCAGAGTGTGTGTGAGAGAGCTGCTCTTCTTCTACCTTGGTGCAGGGTGAGTGAGGGAGAGTAGACGTGAGCGGATTGCTCACCTGGGTGCTGATTGCAGGTGCCAACATTTTTTTTTTTTCAGAGGGTGTGGGTAGTGCCCTAATTGGATATTAAGTTTTGTTTTACACTTTCTTGTATTGTACTCTAATTTTTTTACCATTTGGTTAACATTCAGGTTAGTGGAGCCAAAGCCTGTTGTGTATGAGTGTGGTACTGATTGTAGCTGCGACTGCAACTGTGTTAATAGAACCTCCCAGCAGGGATTGAAGTATCGCCTGGAGGTTATAATTTTCTTTTAGGCTTTTTGTGTTGGTTATCATGCTTCATTTTTCTTTACAATGTTTATTGAATTGTGAATCCAGGTATTCAAAACAAAATCAAAAAGGCTGGGGTGTTAGGACCTGGGACTTTATTCTTCCTGGGGCCTTAATTTGCGCGAGTACACTGGGGTATTAAGGAGGACTACAGAAGTCGAAGGATTATTGGAGAACAACTACATATTTGATATAGATTGTCTTCAAACAATGGAAGGGCTGGATGGAAGAGAGGTATTGATGTTTTCTTTATTTGCTGGTTAAACGGAACTGTGCTATTAGACCCCTTTTTTTTGTGGTGGATTTTCTTTTTTGGGAGTGAAACCATTCTAACCTTGATTCTCATCATTTGGACAAATCTTAACTCTTAAAGAGCCAATTGATACTTTGTGATAGCACAAGACGACCTCGTCTTATGTTATTGATTTGTTTTACTTCAAAAAGTATTTTTTTTTTTTTTATTCATTGATAACGACGAAGCAGCATAAATATTAGGAAAAAAAAATGCTGAGCTGCTCTGTTTGTGCTTGAAGTTGTCATTATTTTTATTATAAAAGAAAAACATTATCTTTTTTTTTTGAAAGATCTGGTTTTCGGCTTTGATTAATAAGGAGGAGCTGGAGTTCAGATTACATGCTGGAAGCGCTTTCTCATAACGCAGACCGTGCTCTGAGAAAAAAACATGTCCAGCTAATTACTCACAGATACATGGGCTAGCTCTAGGGGAGGACCCCTCCCGCTCTAGCAGATGACCAATTGGAAAAGTCGTCCTTTATAAAAGAAAACATTATCATTCTTCCCCTTAACGAAATGCCATGTGGTGCCCTTTTTTTCTCGAATACACAGGAGAGCTGCATATCTTTGTATTAAAGTTAAAGAGAGAAAAAGGATCGACCCCTTACAAACACCACCGCCTCACTCCGGGTGAGGCTGTGAGAGGTTGTTTACATTATATGTGAGGAACTAATAGACAACTGAGATAGAGGTGAGACCTGACCACGAAGACCTCCTTACTGACCAAAGCAAGTTAGGCTCACCAAGCCCACCACCGTGACCCAGTCCCAGTGTGCGCAGGCCGCGCTCTCCCGCCAGGCACCAAAGAGCTCAGGAGAATTTTTTTGAAATAAGAGCTCAGGAGAAATACCATGTGGTGTCTGAACTGTCTGAACACATATATAGTTAAAATGCTGGTTTTGTTTTGAAAACGGAAGAGAGCTGTGTTTCATTGTACTAGAGAGATAGTCACAATGCTGTTTAAATGTTTTTTTTCCCCTACAGCAAGGGCTGGCTCAGAACTGCACATGGCATCACTTCATTCTGAGCATGACTTGGAGGTGGCATCGAACACCTGAATATTGCATTGATGCTGGTTCTGTTGGTAACATCGCAAGGTTCATAAACCACAGTTGCCAACCCAATCTTTTCATTCAGTGTGTGTTGAGCTCACATAATGACATCAAGCTTGCAAAAGTTATGCTTTTGCTGCTGATACCATACCCCCCGCTTCAGGTGAGCCTTCACCACTAATTTCCCCCTCTTTGGTGATAATGCCAAAACATGTTTATCTTGAAATCAGTTAGGTTTAAATCATACATGTTGAAGCGACAGCATTTAGTAATTTGACTTGAAAATATTAACCATATTTAATAATGTTTGATTCATTTATTTCCATGGTACGTTCTTTTCTGTTCAATCATGTTTTTCTTGGCTATCAAAACATAATGCAGTTGCACTCATATATTAGGCCTGTTGGCATCGCTCTACCTCCAAGATCCATGGAGATAAAATTAAGTGGTCTATAGACTAAGTCCAAAATAAGATTAAACTTGTTTAACAAAACACCATTAATGTGCCCAGAGCTCCAGCCCTATCCCCATCTTTAGAATTTCTTAGAGCTGCAGTTGTACCAAACAAACACATAAGATGCAGTTATGTTACTAGAGGACTACTTATGTAAAGAGAAGTTCTTTTAAACAAAAAGAAAAGTTAGACCAACCTAGGAGAAAAATAGTGGTTAAGAACAAAATTGTTACCTAAATTCGGCTCAACAAGGACTTCAATCTAGATGTTATGGACGTACATCATGTACACCCTCAACTAAACTAGGCTAGGCTTGTACATCATGTACACCCTCAACTAAACTAGGCTAGGCTTAGCTTCATCATATGTAAAGAAGTACGGAGTAGTTTTATTATAAAAAAAAAGGCCTAAAAGCCCCAAACTTGCAAGATTGTTCCATGACCACACCCTTTGAACTTAAAATTTCCTTTAACAGGACCTAGAGCTTGCACGACTATTGTCTCACCTAAAACCACAGTGGATTGAAAAATATATGGTCATGTATCATTTGTGCAACTGGTGTACCATAATACACTTTCTATGTTCCTGCTGCTGGTTTGCTGGCTTTTGGTCAAATAAAATGTTTTGCAGATTCTAATGTAATTCCATTTCCCCAGTTTTGTAACCAAGATTATCATGTAACTCTTGCAGGAGCTCTCGTACGACTATGGGTATCGGCTGGACAGTGTCACTGGGGCAGATGGCGAAATCGTGAAGCTGGCTTGCCACTGCGGTGCATCTGATTGCCGCAAACGGCTTTACTAGATTCTTGAGCTATGTTGTAAGATTAAACTCAGACACTATACTCCATTATGCCACCCTTCTGGATTATACTTCAGTCCTCAGGATGCTTCATAAGAGAGTGGTATGCTCATTGTGCGGCATACCAGAAGTAATCCCTGATGAAACATCTCAATGGATGTTCTGGGTAGTTGAACATTCTATCCATTGTAACTCCATTTCGATACAAGGCACGTACTCTTGCTAGTTTGCGAACATGTGGTCTTCATCGACGAAACAAATTCGTGTAATTTGTTATGGAATTCTGAAGTTTAACTTCTTGTTTATATAGATTTGCCGACTGTTGTGCATTATGGCCTACACAGCTTCGTGCGACAGAAAACATGTTTTGCTTTTTCAGCTGTGCTCTCGCTGCATTACGTTCTAGACATTTCCTAGGTTGTGTTCATCACATAACCAGGCCTTCAGGGTGACACGGTAACCATGATCCATGAACGAAACATTAGTACTCCTGGGTATATATATTATTAATGGCCGAACTCAAACCAAGTGGAAGGAGAATCTGGGAGAGAAATGTATGCACATGATCAGATTTGTTGAAGCAAACACAAAGGCACCCAATGGCTAGCCAGACTTACAACTAACCATGCACATCAAATCAAACCACATGCTACTTGCCTAGTTTCCGGACCCAAATTTCCGGTGAAATCCAGGTTGCGCGTTTGCGGGGACGCCGCCGCCTTCGGCTGCAGGCACAGCCTGGATCTCCTCAGACACCATTTCCCCATTGGCATCCCCGAGCAGCTTGGTCAGGCCGTCCAGGAAGTCGACAAGCACCGGGTCTTGCACCGGCGAGGACTGCACGCAGCAAATCCTCTCAACGCCGACCTCCTCCCTGCTCCCGGCGCGCGGTCCCTCCGACCACCGCACCGCGAAACGGCACGCGCGCACCGTTCCTTGCCGTCAACGATCTCGTGAGCCGCCGGCAAGACCTACATCAGCGTGTCCAGCGTTGACGGTCTCAACAAACAAACACCAAACAAGAAACAAAATAATAACCAGCATTGCCATTTTGCATCTGCAAGGACAAGGATGGAATGAACGGAACGTACGGACTCGAGGACGGCGTCGTAGAACTGGAGGTCGCCGCCGTCGAGCGCGCAGGAGACGCAGAGCCGCGCGCCGGCTCGGAGATGGCGGCACTGGGTGTCTTCAGGACCTTGGACCGCACACGGAACCTGGGCGCGGAGCGCGGCCACGTCGCGCGCGGACGCGGAGGCGGCGGCGAGCGCTGCGGGGTCGTACCACTCGTCCAGCTCCTCGAGGAACCCCTCGTACATGACCCGCAGCGCGCCGCGCTGCACAGTCCTGCGCGCGCGTCGTACCACGCGCCGTCCACTGGGGCACGGAACTCCAGGAGGGACGCCGAGCGCCGCCGTGGCTCGGGCGGGGGCGCCTTCCGCTTTCGCGGCATTGCTGCGACGACGTGGTGGAAACGGGTAGGGTGGGGTGGCGGCGCTGGCGCACTAGTCTGGGGCGGCGGAGGCGAGGGAGCGGAGCCTGCGGAGGAGCGGCCGTATGAGTACGACGGGATATTCGAGTCGGTCGAGTCTGCCGTTGAAGCGAGCACGACCGACGCCTCGTACGGAGTAAAGTACCGATTTTATGGGATTTATGATTCCGTGGCGCAATTAAGCTGGGAGGAAACCAAGGCGGCAGCCCGGCAGTGGCTGTGGCTCCCAGCCAGCAGCTTTGACATTGCCACTGCTCCCATCCATCGCATCGCCCTGACGCCCTCGGCAGCCGTTGGTCGCGGACTCGCGGCGCGCATCCATCCTCCTCCAGCCAACGCGTGGTGGTCGACTCGCTCGCAGGCTCATTCGCGTTCGCGTTTGCTCAGCTCGTGATACCGTCCCCAACCCGCACTCATCACTGGAGCCAAGTGCCAGCCGGCAGCCGCCGCCTGAAGCCTGACGACCCGACGGGCGCGGCGCTCCAGGAAGGAGGCTCGGCGTGGGTGTGTTTAAGCCAAAATTTTTGGCTGAAAGAAAATTCCTGTAGCGGCGTCACATCGTAAATAATTGAAGACGCGTTTTGTTTTGTTAGTGGTAAATATTATCCTACATGGCGTAACAGAATTCAGCGTAATCGTCTACGAATGCTAAACCGTAATTAGTTTTTATTTACCTAAAATTTTTATAGTGTGGCCGCAATTTGAATGTACGCGATCTAGGATGTGATGCATGCGGAAGTTTTTTTATTTAACAAAATTTTGTGAATGCAGTGCAGCAGCCAACCATCAGAGCAGAGCTTGAAATCGAGTTTCCAGTTCGTGTTCAGTTGGATGTGGCCGAAATATTTTGGGAGGGGAAATTTTGCAGGCCGGAGTGTCCACTTTGATGTCAGATTCCTGCAAAATTACAATTCCCCTATGGTTGGCTGTGCCTAGCTGTGGAGGGTATAAATGTCAACCAATTAGGCCAAAACAGTGTCAGTGCAGCAGGCCGTAAAATTTGGGAACCATCAAGCAGGCCGAGCTTGAAAATCATGGCAAGAACACGCTCGCAGCAGCAGCAGCAGCTTGGAGTGGGACAGCGCGAGAGAGAAAAGGAGAGACAACGTGACCCGCGCAGGAGACACAGCGCGACATAAATGGACGGCTGGAGAAGCCATCGAGTGATCTCTGACGGTCTGACCTGCATGCAGATGCAGCGGCTGCACCAGCCAGAAGCCAAGGCCTGCCTGGGAGGCCTGGGCTAGCTAGATTCACGGAGGCCGGCCCCGGTCTGTGCTGGCGGACGGCGGACGCCCCACGCGCTGCCGCTCAGCGCCAACGGCTGCACACTGCACCTGCATGTTCGGGGCAGTGTGCCGTTGCAAAACTTTGCTGTGTCAGCGTTCACCCCAACAAGATTTCAAGTCAGCGCTTATCGGAGGCACGGAAGAGAGAATTGATGAGGCTGCTAACGGGCTGTGATTTTAATTCGCATTGAACTTTAGTAGACCTTCTTTACTTTTTAACGACAATGACTATTTTTAATATTTTAATGGGGCAATGTGCTCCCATCTTTATACATATTTTTCTAGGTATAAATGTGAACAAGTCAGTTTTTTTTTTTTTTGTGAAAAGTGTAGACGAATCAATTTTAATATGTAGAATTGAAATTGTATTTTTTTTTTAGATGGAGTTAGGAGACGTTATTTTTATCTAAATCAAATTTTTCGACTTCTTGCAAAAACAAGAATTACAATTTCATTTTTAGTAGAGGACGTGATACTCTAGATGAGGCCTTGTTTAGATACACCTCAAATTCCAAGTTTTTTCACTTTTCTCTCCATCACATCAATACCAACGCATGCATGGAAGATTAAATGTTGGTAAAATAAATAATTAATTGCATAGGTTAATTATAAATTACATGACCAATCTTTTGAGCCTAGTTAGCTCATGATTGGATAACATTTTTCAAATACAAACGAAAGTGTTACATGAGTTCAAGTTGACAAATTTTGCAATCTAAACATAAGCTTGGTTTGGTCCTGGACTGATTTCTTGATTTAGTTCAATGGACACTACATTTTGGTTCTTTTTGTCTACAGGACATTGCATTGCACCACATGCCTGTTTCTCCCACACCTTCCCCCTTTCATTTCTTTTCCTGAGGCTGGCGCCATTTCTCCTCTGCTTCTCTTCTCCTTTACTATCTTAAATGCCCCGGCGTCTCAATAGATTTTCAGTTGTGAACCTTTACAAAGTTGTGATTAAAGACAAAAACATAAAACATGCAAATCGTCTTTAAAAAAAATAATAAAACATGCAAATCTCAAGGACAAAAAAAAATGGAAAAGAGAGAGATCGAGTGGCAAAAAATTAGAAACGAAGTTTCGGTCAAAAAAGAAAAATAGAAACGAGATTTGAGAATGGTATGTTTAACTAAGTATTATTTGGCATGGCACAGAGAATAGCTTTAGCAATGCAACTATTTTTTGGTGTACGGAAAGAGTAGACAAAACTATTGTTTATATATGGAGGAAGAACTGCAATCTATTGCTCCTCTCTACGGCTCCGACTCCTCCATAGGAGCACTAGATGAGGATTCATGCCAAATAGACACTAAATAGAATACTAGTATTGTCATTTGTCTTTTATTTGTATACTAACATGACACCCAAATTGGAACTATTTCAACATTGTTACTGCTTTAGTGAACATATTTGAACATTGACACAGCTAATCCGTATTTGTAGTCAGGCACTATGGTTCAATAAACTCTAGCTTCACCCTTAGTTGTCGGTTAGTTTCAAAAGCCACGTGAGAATGTTAGCGTGTATCATTTCTCTTGCCTCTCTATGGGGATGTTTTGGTTGCCGCCATCCTCTGCCACGTCACATAGGCTCTATCACACTCCTTTTTGGCTGTTGTTTGATTGGTACACTACGATGATGAGGCAGCCACATTACTTTTGTGCGTTGATTTTTTGCCTAATTGTGGCGGCCATTCCTCGCACACATTGCCATAGGTATACTGAGCAAAACTAGTTCGCCCGCTGGGCCGCCCGAAAGCCTCGACGGGTTTTGGCCCGGCCCACCGACCTTTACTGGACCGCGGCCCGGGTGAGATTTTGAAGCCGGTAAAATTTTCCTTGGCCCAACCAGGCCCGAAATACATTTTTAGCTACTTTGTAGTAAAAATCTTGCGCTGGCAGCCATGCCGGACCCGCCCAAAAGCTAGGCGACTTGTCTGGTGGGACGTCATGGGCGGGATTTTTTTCGCCCGGAATAACTGGGATTTTTGGAAGGCGGAAGCCCAAACCCGAGGGCGAAAAAGCAGGGGCATAGCCATAGGTCCGGCGGCGGCGCCCACAACTTCGGTTGGTATGTGGTGGCCGCGACACCAAGCGACCCTACCTCCTACCAACATGTTGTGGTCAGATACCGGGGCCGCGATAACCCATCGCTAATGTGTGCAGCGATGGCCTAGCTCAAACAATGACACGGAGGTTTACATCGGGTTCGGGCTTTACCGAGCACCCCTAGTCGGTGTGTGGCACTATCGGCTCAAACCGCCAGTCGGGCTAATACAAGCCGGGCGAGAGAGGGAGATGAGCTCCCACTGATTAGGAGCGAGTGTGTGATCGGCGATGTGTGTGTGTGCTTTCGCGGTGCAAGAGAGCACGCCTTCACCCGCATAGAGCCCTCCCTTTTATAGTCCCAAGGGGAGCTCACAGGCGCCATCGGGTTGAGGACCGCTTGATGGAAGAAATATAAGTAGGGAGGGGTAGAAGAGAAGAATTCCCCGCCATGCCGGGCACGCCGGCTGTCCGGGTGCGCCCCGGCCGCTATCCTATCCCGCGACGCCGCCCGGTCGCCGTAGAGTAGAATAGGGCGGTTCGCATCCCCGATACGTAGTACGCACGGGTGACGAGCTCCGGAGCTCGCTTCGGGCCGGTGTAGAAGGGGACAATGAGCTCGTCTCGCCGCCGCCGTACTCTCCGCGGCCCGTCATCGCCCGTCGTGCACGCACGGCATACGCGGGCGAGATCGTGGGGCACCGCCGCGCCTTTAAATGCTCGTACTTTGGGGTCGCAGTGAAAAAGCGTGTGGCCGTGAGAGCTCGCCAAGGAACATGACCTCGCCTCGCCGAGGACATCCTTGTCGTGTAGCGCTTTGTCCCTTGTGTTTGCTCGGGACTGGCGTGACTCGACGGCTTCACGCCGCGTGCTCGCCGGGATCTTGCCCCACAGTGCCGATATGATCATAGGTTGCGGCGCCGGGTCGCTGAGCCGAACCCGTGATCTCATGAATCGTACGACGGATTCTCTCGATCGTTCTTGGGCCCGGGCGTCGGGAGCTTGTTCGAGACGGAGAAGAGCTCGCCGCCGCAGCGGAGCTCGTCGCACCTTTGCGCTCCCTAGGGAGCTCGTTCGAGACGGGTTTTTCTCAAGAACGAGCTCGAGCTCGTTCCCGGCCTCCACGGTCCGTGAGTCTTGGCCCCGAGACGGGATGTCCTCATCGTATTTCCGACCTCTATGGCGGGTAACACCCCGATTGTTTGATGAGTATGTTTTCTCTCTCTAACGCGTTGCTACGGATGGGTTGGGATGATTGACTCTATTCGAATATCTGCGTCCCTGATGGCCCTTTGCCGCTACGCAGGGGAAGGGACCCTGTCTTGTATTTGACCCGTGTGGCCGGTATCGTGTCGGGGACTATTTTCTCTTTTGGAGTGCGCGCGAGGCACCCGCGGGTGTAGCCCACGAGACTGCGGGAGGGACGTTCGTCTCGCGGGAGGCTTGTTGTGACGGGCTCTGGGCGCCAGAAGTGCGTTTTTTAGATTCCCTTAGGGAGGCGGTGAGCTCGAACCCGGCTTTACCGCAGCGAGGCCGTAAGTGACACTCTTGTGAGCTTTTAAAGCGGATTTGCCTTGAGTGAGGTCCGAGCTTCGCGTTCGAGGCAAGCTCGTTCGGCGAGCCGGCTTTTGGGCCAACCTCATATTCCAGAGACCCGGGCCCTCTATAGTCACCGGTCTCGTATTAGGATCCTCGGCGGCTCGTGCCTCCTCGCCGCAGGAGGATCTGAGGTCGTTCGGGCGATCACGGCGACTCGCGACTTGGATGGAGCCCCAGAGTCCCTAAGGACGTTCGGGCGTGGCCGTCGGCGCTGCTCCTCCGTTCGCCTCCTTGCTGGGGTGTCTCCCCTAAGGCCGCCGAGCTCACGGGGAGCCTGACCCTTCGAACCTAGAGCTCGGTTTCGTCGTGAAGCTCGTCGTTATGATGAGCCAGCGTCGGAGATGTGGCCGATTGGCGATGAGCTTCCGACTTTTCGCTTCGCTGTAAAAAAGAGCCGTTAAAAAGTTACCGTTAGAAAGCTACCGCGGGGGCTTACCGGCAAATGGGCGCTTCGCCTTCCATTTCGCCACGTGGCGTAATGCGGAGGACGCGGAGGGGCTCAGGTGGAAGTGGTGGGCCTCCCTGGGCGGCGGCGCCCGGTGAGTCCGCCCCAGCTCATCCTATAAATAGGAGGGGCGATTGTGGTTTTCCCCTTCACTTTCCTTTCGCCGGAAGCCTGTTGCTGCCTTTCCGCCCTAGATCTGCGCCCGCCTGCCGCCGCCGTTTACCAAGAGAGAGAGAGAGAAGCAAAAGCTTCTCGCGGTTCCCGAGCATCGCCGTCCGGATCGGGGGGAGTCATGGGCTCGTGGTCGCCGTCCAGGTCCGGCGAAGACATCTTTGCTGGAGGCGCAGGACGCTCGGTGGCCTTCGCCGCTGACCGAGGCGCGGGAGTGGATCGTGCCACCACCGCGCATGCCTCCCATCCCGGGGAGGGGCTACATCATCTCCTTCGCCTCCTTCCACGACGGGGGTTGGGTGTCCGCGTCCGACTTCTTCCGGCCGCTGCTCGCATACTTTGGGGCGCTGAGCTCCAACACCTCAACTCAACGGGATCCTCCACATCTCGGCCTTCACCGCCTTGTGCGAGGGATGGCCGGGATCGCCCGACCGGGAGCTGTTCAAGCACTTCTTCCATGCGAAAGGTCGCGATACTCCCGACCGGCTTGAAGGAGGCCGTCCCTATAGGTCGCATCGTGCTCGGTCCCACCCGGCGTGAAGGGAGAAGTATCCCACCCGCCTCTCGCTCATCGAACAATCGGATGGAGGCGAATGGTTTTACTTGAAGAACGGCCAGCGGAGCATCCCCTTCGCAGATTCATCGACGGGTCCTTCCTCGACTCCGACAAAGCTGTGGAGAGAACTTCCCCACCCCAACCTCTTTGCATCAGGTCAAGGGAGGTCGCCCGAAAGGTGGAGCTCCTCAAGCGTCACCAACTTACGGAACCTCTCCTCTACTTTGGGCCCAGGGGCGCAGAGTCGTCTCCTTGAGGCGGAGAGTTCTCCGCATCGGGAGATGGTCGAGGAGAAGAAGCCCTTCGAGGGCACGGTGACCGCCACGCGCTCACGGCCGACGAAGTGGAGTTCATCGTTAGCGAGGGGGACCGGGAAGCCCATCAAAAATCGGCCCGACCCCAACGACATACCCGATGGCGTTGCCCGACGAAGGACATGGAGAATTTGGTGAGTTCTTTTCTTCGTTTGTCGATGATTGGGTCGATCTGCGTCGAGTATGAAGAGTCAATCTCTTTTTGATTTCGCGAGATCGGATCGGTGTACCTTGAGCCCCACCTTCCGCCCGGCGAGGCCTGTCAGCCTCCCGAGTCGCGTTCCGCGGCGCAGCGCGTCGCTGCCATACGCCCGCGATGCGAGTCGTCGGAGGAGAGCGAGCCGCGAGGAGGTCGAGCAGCGCCGCCCAGGAGACCCAAGAGCTTCGCGGGTCCGAGCGTCGAGGAGGAGCGTAGCGGCGTCGTCGTCTGCAGGTGGCCCCAGCGACCTCGGCGGTTCGCACGCCGCCGCCAGCCGCTCTCCTCCCGGCCGTGCCCAAGGGGAAGAGGGCGCTGCCAGGCTCCGCGCAGGAGGATAAGAAGGACAAGAAGAGGCGCATAGCCATCGGGTAAGTGTTTGAGCTCGCCATTCCTACTGTCGCGTTTGTCACCGCTGAGCTTTTCTCTTTTCTCGGCGCTAACCTTGGCCTTCTCGCGGATTGTCTTGCAGGCAGAAAGTTAAGCCCTTGGGAGCTCTAATCCCCTTCAGCGATAGGGTGACTACGATGTCGAGCTTCGGTGGTCGACCCTCCTCCCCCATCGTCACCGAGGCCCTTCGGGTAGTCGCTCCTGAGGCCCTTGGGGGAGGGCGGAGGCGGAGCAGGGGTCGTGAGGGGGCCAGCTGGCGTCGTCGTCAAGTTCGGATTCAGGTGACTCGAGGCGATGGTGCAAGCTGATCGGCTCATTGCCACAGTGGAGGATGCGGCAGCTGCTCCCCAGATCAGCGCGGCGCGGGTGGAGCCGGAGGTGATCGACCTTAGCTCCCCGAGAAGGTGGAGGAGCGCGAAGATGCCCCTCGGACCGGGCGCCCATCGGCTCGCCGGGGAGAGCGGGGTCGATGCGTGCACAAGCGGCGCGATCGCCACGGCGAGGCGAAGTCCTCGCCCCGGCCATGAGGTGTGAAGAAGCGCCGGGCGATACGGCAGCGCTTGTAGCCTGCGTTGTTGATGAACCGCTAGCGCAGCGAGGCGAGAGCGCCGGAGATCTGCGCGCTTCGCGCCGATCGTCAGATGAGCTGCGTCGTGGAGACCGCGAGGCGGGAGGGGAGCTTCGATGATCTGCGGCGTGTGCGGCGTGGTCGTAGATGAGCCCGTCGTGGAGACTCTGGCGCTAACGGAGGGTCCCCCAAAGGTGCGCCCGCCCGGACCCGTCGCCCGTGGTGGGCATCATCGAGCCTCGCCACCATCGAAGGCCAGGGGCAGGCCAACATCTTTCGTTGTGGTCGGCGGGGGGCAGGCGTCGCCTGCAGCCGCCGCGG